>VZTH01015863.1:454368-524949 GCA_013397815.1 Aleadryas rufinucha | reverse complement strand
CCCCGCCCGGCCGGCGCTGAGGGACGGACCGGGCTCAGCGGGACCCACGGCCAGCGGGATCGCGGGGCAGGGGCGCTGCCGGCGGCTGGAGGGGGGCTGGGCATCCCCCGGCCCAAAGGAGGGTAGGGGGGCTGGGGAGGAGGCGCGGGGCCGGGAGGCGGAGGGAGGTTTTTTTTCTTGGGGGCTGTGAGGTTCCGAGTGCGGTGTCATTTCGGGTGAGGAGGGACGGTCAGTTTCCGGGTACTCGTGGGGATTGTTCACGAAAATAGCGTCAATTCCCCTTCACGCATTGAGGAAAGAGCCTTCCGAACACTTGAGATGGGCTCTCGTAAGATGGCTGCTGTCAATATCCAGCTTGTTAAGATACCTAAACAAATCTACAGAACTGCTGCTAGGCCTGTTTGCTGGAACCAGAAGGCTTCCCTTCTGCTGGGCAGGTCTCCCGTAGGAATGACCCCAGAGAAGCAGTGTGGCCTTGTAAGGGGGAATTCTTGGGATGCTGGCCCTACTGCAGTAGTGTCCCATGGAAGCAGTTTATTTCTCAGCTATTAAAACTAATCTTTCTCCACTTTCCTTGATACTGGTCAGAAAGAACACTTTATTCAGTGAGGAGGTTGGGCTAGATGACTTGTTGAGATCTTTTCTAGCCTCTTCCTTGGTGGGGAGGGCGAGGGAGGAGGGGCAAAATGTGTTGTTTTGCTGTCACCACACAACTTATTCTTATTGTCAGAACACTACAAAAAAATACAGGTGTGCTGCATTCTATAAGCTAGCCAGCTTTTTAAACAGGTTTTCCTGTTTTTCAAAAGCATGCACATAACTTCTAGTCAGGGCATGAAAGGAAACTTGCCTGTTTGTTGGATTGGGGTTTTTTTCACTCTTCTGATGCAAATGTGTATTATTACTGCATTGCTTTCTGTGGAAATTCAGTATCTAGGATAAATGTGGTTTATATGGCATTCCTAATATGGGTAAAATGAAATATGTCATCCATATCTGTAGTCTTAGTTAATTCAGCTGGAGGAATTTTCATTGCTGCTTTTAACTACAGCTTTGAAGTCTTCCTTTTTTAAGATGAACGGGTAGGAAAATCAAAGACTCAAACCAGAATTTTTTTCCTAGTTTTAGTTAAGTTGTTCTAATTCAGACAGTAACCATTAAACAGTTGGTTTCTAGACCTCAATGGGCTCAGACTTTGTATGTTGGAAGATTGTTACTTGACCATGTTAGAAGTGTTCAAAAAATTATGGTGTAGTAAATTCTCAGATGATTTTTAGTTTTCTTCCTATAACACAAAGATCAACTAAAGTGGGGTGTGATACTGGGTCTAATAGCCTAACTTCTCTTTTCTTGTTTCATACTGAAAATGAATACTGTAGTTGTAACTCTTGCAGTCATGATTATTTCTTGAAGTTTTTTTGCTATAACATTTATTCCCTTGTAAACTTTCTTAGAGAAAAAAAAAAATTCAGTATAATTTTTATTGTGATGGTTGTTCTTTCTGGTATTCTTTTTCTCTAAAAGAAGCTGAAATTCCTTCAAATGATAAAATCTCCCAGTTGACAAAAGACATGGGAATGGGAAGGAGATACATTAAGATTCAGATATTAAAAATTAATATTTTCCAACTGATTGCTTACATAAAGTGTGATATTTTTCAGCACTGTGCCACCTTAGCAGTTTTTGATGCTTCTATAGAAGCTGAACTGAGTGGTAACATACAAAACTGTGTAAATTTAACTAAAGTAGCTATTAAAAAACAGTCTGTAAGTTTATGTAGATATGTAAGGAACTCCTGTGCAGAAAACAGATTGATAAGGGGTATGCTGATGTTAATTAACTAAAAACTTATTGAACCAAAATGTTAGAAACCCCCTTATTTCCATCACATCCCCATCTCCTTTCTCCAAATGTATACATAGATATATAGGGAAAAAAATCTTGAGAAGAAGCTAGGGTAACTCAGTTGGAAGGAGAAATGAGAGAGGTGTCTGATTCTGTCTTCATGCAAATTTTATCCAGCATATTCAATCATCTAAAAAAAATTTATGCATCAGACCTTTCTCCTTTTTCCTGCCCAGATATAATATTGCCTTGTCAAATGCAACTAACAGGGAGTAGGTAGATTGTTCTTGCTTAACATCCATATGTGAAACTGCATGCTAATGATTTCAGCTGCTTTTTTGAAGTGCGATGTTTCAAAATGTTACAGAAGCAAAAAAGTTTATTGGTAAATCCCTTCAGCCAGCACGACCTGTGCATCAACTGTCTTCTAAACAAGGTGAGTAGCATGGCTAAGGTGCAGTTCAGTTTACCAAAGTTTGGGTTACTTTTAGGGAAGGAACAAGGGTGTGTGTCTTGTTTTGTTTTGCTTTGTTTTTAAATTACTTTGTTAAAACTACAGTGAATAAATATCTTGCTGTGTGTTGATCTTAGTACATCATCACTGTGATAAAATCTGAATTTAAACTGTATTAGGTTTATGCAGAACTCTTGGGTACAGCTCTTCTAGCTTGGCATCTGAAATCTGGCTTCAGAAAGCTGGATCAGGCTTCTCTGTTAAATTTGGATTTCTTGGGGTAGTTGACTCATCCTGTTGAAAACATAAAAACCACATAATTTAACAAATAGATTATTTAGGTTTTATTGCAAGTACGGTACACTGCACTGCATTGTTCTTATCTAGCTTTCATACAAGTTCAAAACAAAAACCCAAAAAACTTTAAAGAAAATAATCATGCAGTGTTTATGTCAGGTGGGAATATTTTTGTTTTAATTTTAAATCCCAATTGATTAAAAACCTAAATGTTGCAGTATTGTAGTTGTTATTATTGTTATGTTAGAAATTTCTGGTGGCTAGAGGATCATCAGCTGTGCTGATGTGGACTGAAACTAAGTGACATCATAAATTTTTACTTTGTATAAAATTTGTGGAAGAAATGGAAAAGGGGTCCTGTGGTGATGTAGAGCTTTTAAGTTGAAAATAAATGCCCATATAATCTCTGTGCAGCAAGGAATGTTCTTGGGGCAAGTATCACGATATAATACTGTGGAGTCTATTGAAATTATTTTTTCTTAATGCTTTATGTTCACCAGCATCACCCATTGCATTAAACATTCGGCCTGAACTACCCAGCAGCACTGAAGTATGTTTGCAGAGTAAGGTTAACTGGGTGAGTACTGAGTAAATATATAATTATTTGTGAATTGGAGATCAGCTGATCTGCTATGTAACCAAATGAAAACTATTTCCAGCTAGGAGTGTCCTTGGCTCTGAATGTTTTAAACCAGCAGTGTCAGAACTGTTGAAAAGAATGATGAGTTTCAGGAATGCCTTTCCCTGGTATTTGCATGCACTAATAGCTGAAAAATGCATCTTAGGAATTTCCGATTCTTACGAAAGTCTGTGTGGCGTTTCTTTAGTCTTCATTGAATTTAAGTCAGCTCTTTTAAACTTAGAGTGCATGTATTCTGTCTTTGCTTATTATGTGTAAATAATAACATCAGGATTCTTTTGTTGCTAGCACATGCACAAATTCATTTGATACAGCAAACATCATAAAACTTTATTTCTAGAAGTGTTTGGGTTTGGACATGGTATGGATGTGTCCTTCAGAGTTGAAATTGGTTGTAGCTGTTTGCTGGAAAATGAAGTTTGAAGTCTTCTGACTGGAATGCTTCATGTTTCATAGCCTGAGTTTGATTTTCTGTTGATTCTGATTTGAATGTTTTTTCAGAGCAATGATGGATGGGGGGGGTTTGTTAGAACAAATGCCAACTCCTTAATTTTTACCTTTTTTTTTTATTTTAGAAGAGTTTTAGTAATCCTGTAGTCCTTCTTTATTGTATTAAGCTTCTGCAAGCTGCCTTTGACCAAAAAAAAAAAAAAAAGGTCAAGGTCTTGGGAGCCTATCTTTGATCTGACATAAGGTGGGATAATAGAAAAGGAGGGGATAATTGTGTTCTTTCTAAAAACTAGCAATAGCACTGTAAAATTCTGTGTAAAAAATGTCTCTCAAATATGTTCACCTGTACTGTTTTATTGAACTATTCCTTTATTGCATGTAATCAAGAGTAACATTCCACAGGTTCAAATTAAACTGTGCTACAACTGTTATTTTTAACTAAGAAACATGTATCCTTTTTTAAATATGCTTAAAGGAGATAAGCTTCATAACTTTCCTTCCTATTGTAGTCATCTGAAATGACGGAAGTGAAGATCTTAACTCAAACTGTGATGCTCTGTCAACCAAAACAACATGAATCAGGAGCAAAAAAAGGTAAAATATTGCATGGGGAGCTGTGTCAGGTTTGTATTTTCTGGGTGGAGGACACCTGAACTTTGAAGTGGTGTGGGCTGCATTTTAGTTTTTCTGATCAGCCAGTGCATTGAGTTTGCAGAGCAATATGAAATTTTTCTGGTTTCCACATAGCACTCTAGAGAAGATGTAAAAGTTGGCCATAACTGAGGTGGAAAACTACCACTGGTAGAATTGCTTGTATATAGGGATGTAACTGTCTTAAAAAACCCCAAATAAACCAAACAAATCAAACAAAAAGCCCAACCAAGCCCCTGAAAAAACAGACCCCAAACTTACAAAAAGTTCTTCACAAAAAATCCCGGGTTTGTATAGATGGCTTGTGTGTGCAGAAGTACAGTTTGAGTTGAGTCCCTTGGCCTGCTGCAGGGCTCAGTTGTGGCGTACAGACTATTGAATGTGATCAGGTTAAGAACTCAGCCCTTCGGCTTCCTTGTCCTGCTCTTACTATGGTGGTTCTGAAATAATAGTATTTGGGTGGTTAGATATGAAATTTTTTTAAAATTATTAATCCTGGTTTATTTTTATGTCAGTACTGTCCTTAAGGTTTGCTCCTTATGCTTTTTTCTCTGTACCGACTGCCACTGTACTCATACAGTATTGGTAGTTTAACCAAGTCAAAATTTTACTCCTTTTTTTTTCATTAAGGGATAATCTCAGATTTCAAACAAATTCTCGTAGTACTTCTCTGCCCTGCTTCCTAACTAAGTCTTCAATCTTAAACATGTCCCAGAAACTGCATCAGTGATGCAGGTTATTGAGACAATTTCTATTGTCTGTCTTCCTGTAATCCGGCATCCATCTCTAATTTCCAATCCTTAAGTAATCTCTGAAGATGTGGTTTGTTCTGTTGCTCTTAGTACTCAAAAATTGAAAGAATTTTATTAAGTTTTATTGAGCCTTTTATAATTTTGTCAGTCTGAGGTTACCATCGCTCAGGTTCTTGAGCAGTAGTTCTGTTCTGTCATGTGTTACTGACTTGAAAATAAGTCTTTTATGTATCCCCTTTCAGGCTCAGGTTCATTTCTTCTGTTTTTTATCTTGATAAATATAATAGAGTTATGTTCTTTGGGTCTAGTTAGATGTCAGACATGTCAAGTTCTATCTGTTCGGTGGTGTCTTTCTGGTATTTTCTTATCGATTCTGCTTGTGGTGGGTAGAGATTGTTTTGTTCTACAAGATCTTAAATGGCTTCTCATCAGATCCTGGTCTCTTGTATAAGCCATCACTTTGGATCTTTTTCAGTGGTTAAGTGCTCTGTGATGCCTCCCTGAGTCTACTCCACAGTTCTCCACAATGTCAAACTTTTTCTCACATTTGTTTTCAAAGGGTTTTTGTTGGTTTGCTGATTGTTGTAATCTTTTCCTTCAGCGTGACACAACTTTAAGAGGTCCTGCTAGTCAGCTACTGCATATAAATAAGTCTTTTGTTTTCTTTTTTTTTCCTTGCATGGTAAAAATTCTTCTAGAACTCTGTTTATGTTCAGCTGTACTTTTAAGTTCTAGATAATAATTTCTATTTGATATCTCTTCAGTGGTACTGTGCTTTCAATTATCTGTCTCAGCAGTTCTTAAGTGCAGCATGAGTTCCCATGGGCCCACTTCTTGAGCTTTTCCAGGTGTCTCTGGATGGCATCCTGTCCTTCAGGTGTGTCAACTGCAGCACTCAGCTTGGTGTCATCTGTAAATTTCCTGAAGGTGCAGTTGATCCCACTGTCATTGGTGAAGATATTCAACAGTACTGGTCCAAATATGAAACCCTGAGGGACATGACTCATCCCTCACTGATCTACATCCAGACATGACCACTACTCTTTGGATCATAGGATGGTTTGGGTTGTAGGGGATTAAAAGATTGTCAAGTTCTAACCCCCTGCCATGGGCAGAGACACCTGCTACTAGACAGTGTTACTCAAAGCCCCACCCAGCATGATGATGGACACTCCCAGGGATGGGGCATCCATAAGTTCTCTGTGCAGCCTTTTCCAGTGCCTCAGCATCCTCACCGTAAAGAATTTCTTCCTCATACCTAACTTAAACCTACTGTCCCTCAGCTTAAGGCCATTCCCCATTTTCCTATCACTACATGCCTCTGAAAAGTCCCTCTCTAGCCTTCTTGTAGGCCACCATTAAGTACTGGAAGGCTACCCCAAAATCTCCCAAGAGCCTTCTCTTCTCCAGGCTAAAAAACCCCAACTATCCAAGCCTGTCTTCATAGGAGTGTTGTTCCAACCCTGTGATCAACTTAGGGACTCTCCTCTCTACTTGTTCCAACACGAGATCAGATGCAACTGTCCAACCAGTTCCTCATCCGGTGAACAGTCCCCCCATCTAATCCACATCTCTCCAGTTTAGAGTGAAGAATGTTGTGGGGGACTGTGTCAAAGGCCTTACAGAAATCATCATCTTCATAGGTTTTTAATCAAGGGGAGGAAAAAACAAGCTGTAAGTTTTCAAGTATGCTCGTATTCTTCAAACTCCTTTTCAAAGTTACCCACAAGCCCTGCCATAGGTTCACCAGTTACTGCAGTTATTTGCATTCAAAGGCAGGAAAAAATTTGTGTCATAGTTGACATCAGCGTCTTTCTTGTCAACATCCTACAGTCTGAGAAACAAAAACTGTTGTTCATCAGGTGACAGTGTAACAATCTTGCAGGAAGCCCATCATTCCTAAAGGAATAAACTTCTTTGTCATCAAGGACCAGAGATGAAGTTTGTTCCTTCTTTGCCTAATTCCTTTCCTCTTGTTTCTGCTCGTTTGAGAATATCAGCTTAAAATACAGACTTTGCTAGACATACTGTATCCAAAGCTATGCCACAGTAGAGATAGTGCTGTAAAATCGAATGAGAAGCCTGCGTGTTCTGAGCAAAGACCCTGACTCTTGTTGGTTCAGTGTAACTGCTCAAAACTATTTCACTGCTATTCACGTTTGCCATTTTACGTGCAGCAGAGCTCGTAATTACTTTTAGATGTTGGAAGACATTTAATTTACTAGCTCCAAGAGAAGAGACACCCAATTTTTGTTATCTCTCCCTTAGAAATATGTGCCACTTCGGAGTGAGTTATAAACAGATTTTCTTGTGGATTTCAAGACCAGTTTGTGGTGTTTCTGTTAATTAGAACAAGATATGGGAGTCTGTCTGGTGTAAGGTTGGACTCACCTTTTTTCTTCTTTTCTGTTGATTTACTCTGTCGGTTTGATACAGTTAAACTGAAATGCTCTGTGATTTACTTCAAATTTTCCTGATGCAAGATAAGACTTAAATTACTCCTGTTTTTAAAACTGACTTTTATATTCCACATATAGCATTTCTACTGTTCTGTAAATAACCAAATAATTTTTCAGAATTCCAAATCTTAATCACTTAAACAAGAATGTTGAGCTTAGTGATTTTGTATATTCACAGAAAGGATCCAGTACAGCAGAGATTTCCTTCTGAAGCTTTCAAATGTTTCTCTCTCTCAGAAGAAGCCAGAGTTTCTTCCCGATCATCCAATTGTACTTGAAAAGCCAGTAAGTGCCTTTTTTTGTATTAAGTTATAAAATCATTCATGGAGGTTTTGATAAGCCATTTGACAGGAAACATTTTTCTTCAAACTCACCTGCCAACTTGGTAAAACCTTCCAAGAACAGATTGTGCAGTTCAGAACAACTTTTGTATGTAACGTCTCCACTTGGTATTTGACATCTTACCCTGGTTAGTACCACATAAAGGGAAAGGGGTTTTAATTTGTTTTCAGGAAAAAGATCAGATTTGTTTCCTTGTTTTCAAAATAAAAGAGAACAATCTTTATACATTTCCAGCTTGGTAAAAGTCTTAATCCTCTTTAGTTGTCTGTGCTTCAGTGTTCACTACAAAACCATTAATGAGCTCAATGCAATTTGTATTGTCATTATCTTTGGTTTTGGGGAGAAATTAATAGAAATGAATGATGAATGTGAAGGATATCCATGTGTGCTACCTTAATGTTTGTGATGAAATAATACTCAAATATTTCATATGCTAGGAGAAAACATCTACTGGATCACATTCCAGACCCCAAGTGGGGGAAAATCTTCTCTGTAAACATTATCATATCAAGTTAGGCTACATACTAGGTTGCTTTTGAGACCATTGGGATGTAGTTCTGCTAGAAATAGGATTCCTATTATGGAAAAGTATGTCCACATGATTACTGTGTTACTCACATTTGGAGGCATTTTTAAGCTTTTAAAATTTCTGTCCTTTGAAAAAACAAAAAATAAGTAATATATGACCGTAATCAGCTTTCCCTGATGTTACTTTTTATGTCTTTCGATTTGTCCTCAAGATGAAAGCTTTATTTGTTTGAAACCTGCTTTCAGGTTGGGAAGTTTCAGCTCTTTAATTCCTAACCTACCCCCCTCTCCCACCACCTGTGTTTCTAAGGAGGGCAGATTTTGATAATCTGTATGCTTTCACATGATTACATTCCTAGGAAAAAGGAGGGTCCCTGCAGAAATCAGTCAGATCACCTAATTCAGCCAAAATTCCACTGTGTTGGCTGATCACATCATCCATTTTTCTGCACAGAAACCGGAGGGATTGATGAGATGCATGTGTAAATTAAATGAATGATGCTTAAAAGTGTGCAGAAGGTGGCCTGCAAATAAATTTCTCATGACAAGCAGACAATCCTACAGTGTCAGTGAGCTTGTGTTTTGGAGGTGGTTTTCAACAGTTTGCTGCTGAATTGAGGATTCAGACAGTTCATGCCTATCTTAAGACTTTCCCAGTTCTGAATTTTTGAAGCCACTGCTGAAGCATGTGCCCATTTATGAGTAAAAGTTGTATTTTCAGATGAAGAAGACTTCCCAGAGGGACTTGTACAAGGGAGATGCAGTTGTTAGAGTTGGTGGACTGTGGACTGCATTTGTCCCGAAGGATACTGGGGTTTTGTTGAGATACGGGGATCAAGGCTGCCAATACACAGCTCAGCATTCGAACAGATGTTACTGTGTTGACACAGTCTTCTAGGAAAATTTTAGATTAAGTCTCTATTATTAACTAAAATAGAACTGTTTGCCATTAAAAAGAAAAAACAAATTGTGAAATGTACATGGGATAGAAAAGAGTTAAAAGCAGACCCAAATGAAAACTTTAGGTGCTCTGTTATAAGTGAAGTAATTCAAGGGTTGGTTTCTCTTACAGGTAAAGAACAAACCTTTCATTGACATCTGCAAGAAGTGACATGTGGTTTGGAAGATCACAAATCCGTCAGTGAGAGAGCTACATTTGATGTAGGTCTTCAAGATTTTTGAAGGTACTTGGGTGCCTGCAGATGGAAGTACGACCCTGTGAAACGTATGAAAATGCCTGTTTCTTCATGTAATTGCCTGACTGCTTTAAGAGAAAAACCTTTAATTTGTAATGCCTGAAATGGTAATATGATTAAAGTGAAAATAAATAAATTTTACATATTGGTGTGGCAGAATTTTGTCATTGGATTGTTTGTGTTATGTAGCCATATATTTTGCCTGACCATAAATTCTAAAACAATACTTGACTGGGACTTTCTGCTTTCTCCCAACTCCCTTCCTTAGAAGTAAAGATGGAACAACAAATACTGGCTATGTCAAATCTCAGATGTCTTAGGATATCTAGTCCTCTAGTTTTTGCGGGTTTTTTTGACAAGACTTGATTTGTTTCTTCTTAATTTGAAATCTTCATCTTGACACAAGATATTTCTTAATGTTTTATGGATACACATACCTTCTTTCAAGGTATGAAGTCTCTTGTTAGTAATAGTTCCACTAACATGAGAAATCTTTTCTCATCATGGATCAGAACAGGAGACCTGCCTATGCATTGCGTTCCTTAAAGTTCTTTGTAAATAATTGTCCAGTGTTCTTGACTTTGAAAAGTGAAAGTAATGGGAAAAATTGAGGAACAAGACAGATTTTAATCATATGGCTTATACAGATAAATGGGTGTACCAATGCACAGTTAATTCTCTCTTTTTCCCTTGTAAATGAGTATGGTATCCAATAGGGAAGTGGAAAGCAGTAGTTCAGGTATTTCCTACAAGCATCCATCAGTTGACAGGCATCAATAATAAGTATTTTGTATTAATATAATTAGCTTCTAAATGTGTATTTAGACCTGTAATAATATAATTTGGATAGTGCAGGCAATTTTTTACCATCTGTCACAAATGATAATGAAAGCTAAATGGGAATGTGCTAAATGACAGTTGCAGTAATGCAAACATCTGTCAAGTTGCATTTGATAGGTGCTAGATTTCTTTACCTGAATGATGCAAATAAATCTTTTTGTTGGTTAGTTTTTAATCAGTGGGAGTTTCTTAGAGTGGGTCATGTGAATCTTTTGTCCCAGTATGTGTCCAAGACAGTTTCTATGTATAGCTCTCAAAACTCCTAAGTGAAACTTCTCAAACTTCTTTTTGTATGTGATCCATCAAAGTGTTTATTTACTAGTAAATATACAAAGGCGAGTAACTCTTGTAAGGACATACGACCTACTACAACTTTTTCCCCCCTTCCAGCACCTAATTGACATGAAGTTCTAAAGCAGGTTATTTTAAGAATAATTTTAATTCATTTTTTTCCGTTGAAAAGGAAAAATGTTACAAACCTTAGTGTGTCATTTTTCACATGAGGATTTTCCCTGAATCTGTGTCACATCATTGGATTTCCTTTGTTGGTAGGTCAGTAGTGACCAAAAAACCATGCTATACACTAGACTGACATCTTGGCATAGGAAAAACAGCAGCCAGTTGTTCAGGAGTATGAGTAGATTTACTTTGATAAAGAAAAGAAACCTTTAAACTCACACTGATGTAGTTTGTGAGGGTAATTTCAGTGTCCTTTTAAAAATGGACAGATCAGTAGCTGGATCGTGTCAATGCAGGAAAGCCTCGGACTTCAGTATTAAAAGCATTCACTTTCACTGGGTTACTGTGAGAGATGTAAAGGTGAAATTTGTCTCTAACAAACATGGGCACATAAATTTAGATGTGCGTGAATCCCTATCTGACATCCACATTGGTGTGGAGAACTGAGGCCTCATGAACTTTTTTGGCAAAGGACTTGATTCAGTCGCTTGAAGGTAGGCATCTGGTGTCTTCCAGGAGTCATGTGAATTCCAGTCCACATGCTGCATGGGCCTGGCATAAATGATAGACAAACTACAGGTAACACGTCATCCTCAGCTGGGAGCTGGGAGCCAGTTGCTGTCCTCTACAGTATCTCACATGTACTAGATGCCTTTGTTTAGGCAACTAACTTGCCTCAGAACTCTACTGATAAAATAAGAGACGAATTGCTTTGGTTGCATGCAGGAGCCTAAATGTGATGCCTTTCTTAATCTTGAGCTCAGACCTTGTCATGATTTCTGGAATACAGGACCTTACTGCAGTGAAGACTGCTTCTTTGTAGTCTAAATTCCCCCCTTTCAATTACATATGGTAATTTTTTTGAGAAGACATAGTACTAGAAATAATAGTACAAGAAGGTATTTTATTGAACATGACTTTTAAGTTACTTTTTGGGTACTGTTTGTAACCTTAGTGAATGGAGAAAGTGGTCATGTAGCATGTAGAGCTTGTCATCCTGCTATGAAGGTGTGAGGTTACAGTGGTTGCTTGCCCATTCTTGGGCTGGAGGACATACTTCAGATGCAGGGGGGAACACCATGACTTGTTAGGAAATCAGGTATTGCTTCTTCCAGGTCTTACAGAATCATAGAATATCCTGAGTTAGAAGGGACCCACAAGGGCCATCAAAGCCCAACTCCTGGCCCTGCACAGGATATGCTAAGACTCAGACCGTGTGCCTGAGAGCATTGTCCAAATGCTACTTGAGCTCTGTCAGGCTTGGTGCTGTGACCACTTCCCTGTTCCAGTGTTCAACCACCCTCCAGGTGAAGAACCTTTTCCTAATGCTTAACCTCAATCTCCCCTCATACTGCTTGATGCTGTTCCCTTGGGTCTTGCCACTGGTCACCAGAGAGAAGAGATCAGTGCCTGCCCCTCCTCTTCCCCTCACAAGGAAGTTGCAGACTGCAGTGAGGTCTCCCCTCAGTCTCCTCCAGGCTGAACAGACCAAGTGACCTCAGCCTCTCCTCGTATGGCTTCCCCTCTTGGCCCCTCACCATCCTCATGGCCCTCCTTTGAGACACTCTCTAATAGTTTTATATCTCTTTTATATTGCTGTGCCCAGAGTTGCACACAGTACTTGAGGTGAGGCCGCCCCAGTGCAGAGCAGAGCGGGACAATCCCCTCCCTTGCCCAGCTGGCGATGCTGTGCCTGATGCCCCCAGGACAGGGTTGGCCCTCCTGGCTGCCAGGGCACTGCTGACTCATTTTCAGCTGGCCATCAACCAGGACCCCCTGGTTCCTGGATGTGAGGGCAGTCTGGCTGCAACATCTGTCACCCTACTGATGACCAGGTTGATTGAGCTGACTTGGCTGGCTAGGTGGGTGTCCCCTTCCTCCCTCAATGCTCCATGCACATCCCTACCAAAGCTGCACACTGGTTGAAGAGGGTGATGTACCCCGTGGAGATGGTGGTGTTCATCGGTCAAAGGTATACAGTAGCCCTTCTCCTCTGCTAGAACCTCCAAACAAGCTCAAGGTTTATGGCTATTTATGCTGTAAAAGCAGTTTCTCTAATGACTTTGCAGGAACCTGCCAGAGATGTAAAGAAAATATTTTCTGAGTGGTCAGGACATAGAGGTTGTGAAATGTCAGGTCTGGGGATCTGTAGTGACAACAGATAGGCAGATATGTTTCCTCTTGTGAGGGTAAGGGCTAGAGTGTGTTAAGAGAAGATAGTGCTCCCGTGTCTTGTTTTGAGCAGAAAATATCCTGGGAGAAGTTCTGTGTTAGCACAGAGAGTTGTCTCTATGTTTATTCTTTTCATTAATGACTTACAGCTTCTCTGCAGACATGTATGAAAATGTGTGTTCAGGTTCATACTACTTTCTTTTGTAAAAGGAGACCACAGCAGCATTAAGTAATGGTTGTTTATTAATGCAATAATAAAACTTTTCACAAATATTTAGTCATACATTCAAAACATACTTTTCTGTGACAGTTTGGACTGTATATACGAAATAAATAGTTTATCATAGTTGTCTTATTTCAGTTTTTAGAATGCATCATTTCACTGAACTAGTCACAAGAAGAGAAGGTAAATGGATACGCAGTTTTCCAGATTTTAGAATGGATAGCGTGGAAAAGATCCCATCCATAATGACAAACATTATCACATCATAAATTCACCTGTACACTGCAATATGAATGTTAGTGTAATGAAAGACAATACAACATTAACGTTACTTGGAACCACAGCTTCTAGCTGTTATTGAGGACCCACCACGATGCTGAAAGAGAACAGAGTTTATTTATTTGTTAACATAAAGGGCGTTTCTCTTTTGACCTCTGGTAAAAATCCTAAATAAAAGACCTACAGTGTATATAAAGAAACGTTTGTTTATATATGCAGCTAAACTGGTGAGAAAAAATACTCAGAATACTGGGAGAGCTGAGTATAAGTGGTAGGAAGGTGGCTTTATCACAAGAATTATATCTCCTTTTGATAACATCCAAAGAAGCATTAACGTGTCATAGGTGCAGTTGCATAGAATTAAGCACCCAGATCCCTGAGAGCAAAACACATAAATCCTCAGTGCTGTGCTGCTGTGTCAGTTTTTAAGCTGAACACTATGCTCCCTGGGTGATTGTGTTACCTTTAATGACTTGCTTTCCTGATGACATTATTCAAATCTGGTGGGTTTTAAACACAACTCTAGGAATTAATAGCATTTTGTCCTCAAAAGTTACAGAATTGATGGACTTGTAAAATGTCATTCCCATAAAAAGTTCTGTAATCACCAGTTTATAGACAGTGCTGGTGTGAAACCAATTTGTGTTTCTTCCCCACAATCTCTAGCCTTTGGCCTTTTGAAATGGAACCTTAGGCAGAGAGGAACCACAAGATTTATGGAGAGAGATGGGAAGGAAGGAAAGAAATTGCAACTGTATCTGAGATGCCAAGTGCCCTTAGCAGACAGGTGTTCTAGGCTCCGTAGGTTTCACGCTACACAAATTCATTAACAGAACTTGTTTCTTGTGTATGCATCCATAAATGCTGCCATTAATGCTATTTTAATGAAAATTATTATTAATGAAGAAATATGATGAAAAAATACTTAAGAGTCTTAACTGAATTTGATCTATGAGCCTAGTAGTCTCTGAAACATCAGTGGATTAATGAATTTCAGCCCCCAAAAATGCAAATGTAAGTATTTATTTCATGGGTTGTAGTGTTATAAGTGTTCAATTGTTTACCCTTAGCTTATGGAACCTTTGCTCAAAGGTTCTCTAGAGTCCTCAAGTCCAGATCTGGTGTCAAAATGGGATACTCACTGAAGGTGAACTGTGTGATTCATGCCACCCTGGTAGATTGGCTGAAGCAACTGAGTGAGTTAACAGGTGTATGAGTGGTTATAATAAGTTGTGGTTCCTACTAACTGATGGTAAATTAATTTTCTTTAGGATAATACTGGATCAAACAGTCTTGAGAACTTGTCTTCCTGAATCATTCTTGGCCACATAAGTAACCTTATTCATTTTAAGTAATTGGTAAAGACTTATGGGTTGTAAACTTTGATTGAATCACATTCAGATTACAATTTGCAATTGATTCAGTTCTTAGCTACCCAGATGTGTAGAAGAAGTTTGGAAGTTTCTCAGCTAAGGTAAATTCGTTCTTAGAATAGAGCCTATTTGTGTTCTAATTGCAGACAGGTTTGGGTTTTTTTTTCTTCTGATTTTACAGTGATGTCACTTTATGGTGTCTAAAATTCTTTTGTAAAGTGTACTGGTAGGATTGCAGCCATCATTTTTTACTTCAAGAACATTTATTGTCTTTCAAACACAAATATGATTTGTATAGATCAGCTGTGGGAAGCTCTTTCCATGAAACAGAGTTCAAATCACTGCACAGATCTCTAAATTACAGGTAATGTATAAAATTGTACAAAGCACTGTGAATACATTAATTCCCGTTGGTCCCGCCACCCCAGCAAGGAGTGCACAGTGAGAAATGTTGTTTCTATGGAAACTGTCTGCCAGATAGAGTGCTGCAGACTGAAATCCTTCTTAGCAGGCAGAGTAAATGCTTTAATGAGTACTTGGAATCCAATTTCAGACACTTCCATATTTAGGCATTTTAAAATTATGTTTACATTTTATTTTATGTTAATTGTACTTTACCTGTGAGTAAACTGCCCTGGAACACTGCTGGGTCATGTGCAGTCTCTTGGACACAAAGCATTTTGGGAAAAGGCTTCATTGTTTCCTACAGTCAAGTTTGTCTTAAATCCAGCAATATCCCAGTAAGATATAAGATTTACAGAGATTCTTGGTTCATTGACAGCAATCTCCTAATTCTGCAGGAATCCCTGACATACAATTTTGTGTCCAGATCAGGCTCATGAGGTCTGAAGATGTCTTGGCTGGTTTCTTTTAAGGAGAAACCCCGGGTACAGGACTACATTTATTTTTCTACTAAGTGGGGTTTTATTATTTTAAATTTAGTCTGTACTCAGGCATACAGGAAATTAGGGCTTCATTGTAATAGATTTGTGTTCCCTAAAATAAATTTAAAAAATAAATTGCTGTTCTCTCTCTGTAAATATGGGACTGATGCTTTCTTTGCTTCATTCTGTACCTGCACTGTGTCTTTTAACTCTTATTTCTAGGAGAAAGATGTTATATGCTCATTGGTTTGTATTAGGAATAATAATTTGGAATCTTTACCACCTTGCTTTTTTTAACATAGCAGGAAGTATGTACAACAAGTTGGCTAGTAAATATCAATTATTAGTAATTAAGGCTCCCTTCAGTCAGTGTAAGTAGGAATAAGTTGAATCAGAAAGCATTTTTTTTCCTTGAAAAGCTTAAACAGGGTCTATTTTACCATTCACAAATAGTATTGTTTATTTTATATATTTTCTTAAATAGTGTATATTAGTGCAACTTCCCAGTATGTAAAATAAAGCACTGTGGGTCTTCTCCTTGCTGATGCATTTTATATTTCTGTAGTCAAAATAAAAGCATTTGGAGTGCCTTTTTCCTCTATATTTTACCAAAGAAGATCTGACTAAGGGCAATATTATGCAATGGTCTTGCATATGGAACACACTAATATAATAAAACCTTCCATATGGAACAAACAAAATAATGTGAAAAGTTGATATTTACCAGGCACTAGCATTGCTGTGATGAGCTCTGGAGTTTCCAAGAAATCTACATTACTTCTTTGGAATGCCTTGCTGTAATTCATTTGAAGGTGGCTAAATAATTGTAAAAAATAAAAATATAACGGGTTTTTTAAAGGAGCTCAATTTTTTTAATGATCATTAGAAATTTCACAATTAATGCTGTAACAGAGATTCTGTGCTTCAAAACTTATGGTGATAGTGGGAGAGGAGACCAGATAAGCTATGAAGTTCTTGCATGTTATATTAAACACAGTTTTCTTCTGTGCAGCTCACTGTCACTCTGATGCTCATCTCCTGGATGTGACCCAGTACAGTGCTGACGTGTGTTACCAGTGTTCTTGAGTCTTTGTGATAGGAAACCCACGAAAACTGGGGTTTTGTTTGAAAGGAAAGCAACAAAGCTTCAAGAGACTTCTCCATCTCCCTAAGAACGGGTTCTGTCTACAGATTTAGGATCATAGGTTTGTCTGAAGTTTTTTTAACTAAATGAAGATAATCTTTTTGTCTCAATTTCTTAGTCATCTGTCTGCCAGAGTCTAGAATTCAGCTGGTAGGATGTTTAATCACTATAACTTCTATTTTGGGCCCAAAAGAGACACTGGGAGTCTGCTGGATGAGTTCCTGTGATGTGGATTGGGAAGTTTTGGGAGAGCTCCCCATAGCTACTTGCATGCTGAAGTGTGCTGTGGGGTGGCACATCTTCTGTTTCAATAATTGGGTCTTTCTGTTTCTTCTTAATCCTGAAACTCTGTTAATATTGTTGTCTTCCTGGTTTTCTGTCTGCGATGAACTCACATCCATCTGATGCTGTATCTTTATGCACTCACTTTCAGACTTTTTCTCTTTTGAATCACATTTTTCTTTCTCGGATTTTTATTTATGTCTCAGTATATTTAAGTCTTTAGCAACAGAAGTATTGTTCTGAAGTATTAATTGTGATATATTTAGCAAAAGATCGGTTAGCAGTATTTAAAGTAATTTGTACTCAGTCTTTCTACACAATTAACTTGTCACCTTCAAAATTTATGTATTACCAAAAAAAAAAAAAAAAAAAGGCCACCAAAACCCTGACACTTACCTATTCCAGGCATTGCTGTTTTCCCAGAACTCATAAACAATGAAGCGGAAATTACTTGGAAGCTTCTGTATGGAAACACTAAAAATTTCACAATAGAACTAATTTAATGAAACACAATAAAGTTATAGGACATATACATTTTATTCCAAACGGATTATTAGTAGGAACAAATGCAGTGATTTTTGAAAAAAACCCCACAAAACAAAACAACAAAACCAAACCCAAAAAAACAACTCAATTAATAAACTTAACAAATGAGTGATCATATACTGCAAATTATCTGAGCTTTTAAAGATAAAAATCCTTGTATATTTGTTTTTATTAATTAGTGTTTTATAATACTACAGTTACAATGAAACTCATTTTTCATATTGCTCCAATAGTGTCATTTATCTAAAGAAATGCTAAGCAGAAAATGAATCAAACAGCTGTTCAGGGAAGATCAGCTAATAAGCAGAAGTTATCCTTTTGTATGAGAGTCATAGATTTTAAGTGCTTTGAAAGCAAATGGAGTAAATGAAGTATATATATATATTGGAGTATAAAGCTAGATAGGCTGATATCTGCTGCAGATACACTTTTAAAACAATATTTTGGGTACTAGTTACTTGTTCTTAAGTTATTCAAGTAACAGTTTCTCAAGGGTGAAAAATTACCCGCAGAGTATCTCTTGATCCTCTACACAGAATCATCCTGCTTATTATCCTGAGCATAAAAGCTTTATAGCATGTAGGGCACTTAGGCACTTGGGTACTCAAACTGGTGTTTAGATAAATAGCACAGATTTGTCTGTGTGCCCAAGTGTGAGATTGCTGATCTCACTAAGTATGTGCTCGAAAACTGGTTTCAGCTTATGCATCATAATGTAGTCAGCAATGTTTTGTGATTTATTGGTTTTCTCCTGCTGTATGTGGAAGTGCATGGTAAAACAGCAAAAATATCCAAAGCTGTTGGAATAAACAAGTCACTGTCAATTATAGCTACAGCAAAACCCATCCGTTAGGTGGCATTACAGACTTACCAAACGCCTGTAAACTTGGGAGAAAAAGGAACTTTCTGCCACCATTTGTTAAGTTGCATTCTGAAGTCCTGTAATCTCTCTTCCCTGACAAGTCTGCAGTCACTACAGTGTTTTGCTGGATGTTCATTTCTGGGACGAGGCCAGGAGGGCTTCTCATTGGGTTTTTTTCCATCTCTTGGCCAACAAGAGAATTTTATTTTCCTCATCAGTCTTCCTTTACAGCTGAACAGCTGCAGAAAGATCACTCTTCTTCCAGCTTAACTTAATTTTTCTGGTCTATGTGAACACTACTGATAAAATTCTAAATGTGATCATCTCATAGCAACAAGACTCATAAATTAGGGATGCGATAGGCAGTCTCTGAAACCCTTGAATATTTAGGAAGATGCTGTATTGTGTACACATTACAAAAATATCTTTTTCATAATGGTCTGTAGTATGTATGATAGTAGATCTCTCACTATGTTAAATTCAGAAATTAAGTACAGTGGTAAGCCACTAAAATTTATTCTTAACCCAGCTCTAATGTTTTATTTAATTCTAAAAGGAGCAAAGCAGAAACACAATTTCACTGACAATTTTGCTTTTTAATTTTTCCAATTCTTTACAATGAATTAAAATTTTACGATGACAGCCTAAAAGGAAGATTCTGAAAGCTTCCAGTAAGAGAACTGGCAAACGAGTTAAGTTGCTCCATTGCCAGGTGCCCAGGTGAGCACAAATAAAGGATGGCAAATGAGTTTTCCAATTAAGAGTCTCAGCCTAGGAGCTTCCAGAAGTCATGAACTGATGACCTTCAGAGCTAACAGGCTTGAAAAGATTGTTTAGCATTTTTGGGATAGCCTGTACTGTCATTTTATGATAGTACCTAGAATCTGCACATTCTGACATCTCTTTCTAGTTGTCTTTGAAAAGCTCTGTCTTACACACACATAACCCACCAAGAAAGGTGTTATAGGTTCTCTCTTCATAAATAATCTGAGTTATTAAAGAAAAAAGGCTGCATTTCTTCCTTCAGCCCAGGGACAACAACATTGTACTTACTGCAAGCAGCCACCTTGAGCCGAAGCAGATTCCACGTACTGCTTCAGAGCAAGACGGAATTCCTCCACTTTTTCTTCTATCACAGACATTTGATGCTGAACGATCATTATGTGCTGATACAAAACCATTACAATATTACTGCCATACCTTCCTCTGAATTCCTTCTACTTTAAACTCAGAAAAGTCTATCATGAAACAATACAAACCACAATCATCAAAGAAAACCCACAAAAGTTCCCTTGAAGTTTGCAGTCCCTATTTTAGTGATCTGGAGTGGAGAATTAGAAATGCTCAAGCATGGCTTTTATGTCTAGGCATGAGTGCCCACTTCAGAGAAGGAGAGTTGTCCTACCTCTGGATGAGAGTCTTTTCAAGAGGGCAAGGCAAAGGTTGATCTTTCAGAGGTTCAGTAATAAAGTCAGTAAGTTTCCTTGGATGAATCTGTATGCCAGCAGGTGTGAGAGCATATCCCCACAATCTGCATGGATGCATTGTTGCTTTCATCGAGGTGCTTTCATAGTTTTTTACCTTTTAGAGCCCTGATCCTCACCTGAGTGAGAGGCCTATGATAGCCCATGTTAAGTGATGAATAGAGAGGGGGGTTTCCCTCCACAATTCTGCAGGAAAATGAACAATCTTTATAAACAGCACTAGGGAAACAGTCAGCAGTACAGAATACCTATTTGTCCTGAATTACTATAGTTATCATTTAGCTCTTTCAAACAGTTTATTTATTGATTCATCTATTGAAGCTTGTCAACTTCACTAATGGAATATTTAAAGGAATACTATGTGCTTCTTAATAAGTACAACTTAATTTCTTGTACAGGTTTTTGACTCGTTTCTATTTTGTTTATGAATACTGTTATATCATGGATTATAAGCAGTCTGTGTAGCAATAATGCATAATCTCATTAAAAAAAAAACTAATGCAACTCTTGTGATGAAATAATTTTTTCACGTGTATTGGATTTGCATTTTGTTAGGTTCAAAGCCCTGAATTTAGGAATGCTAGTGTATCAATCTTGGGACATAAACTTGTTTAACAGTAAGTTTATTTCTGGTCACAGTTTTGGTTTTGTAGGTTGTAATGTTGATTACTGCTTAGCACTAGATACTCTTCCAAGATTTCCTATAGCAGTTTTTGGAGGGAAGGAGGCTGTACAACAATGGTTTAAAGCATGCATAGCAGCATTTGGAGCAGGGAAGCTACCACCCCATAAACAATGCTGCCAAATTTGATAAATTGTATAAGTGACACATTTTTCTCCGTATGTGTGTTAAGGTTTTGACTCATACTATCCTTTGAAAAAAATGCAAAAAATTAATATAAAAGTTTTGCCCACATATTCTAAGTTTTGTTCTGTTGCCTTTTGCACAGTGTCTTGTGCTAACTCTGATTACTGGAAAAAGTGAGGATAAAGATTTTTAAAATTATTTTTTAACAGAAGAGACCAGGTATGGTCTCAATGCCTGGTATTTAAAATCAAATGTCAAAATCATTATCTTGAAAAGTACTTACAGATCTTGCATTTTCTTCCAAAACTTCCTCTTCAAGTGGTTCAAGCTTTAGATTCTTTGGGGCAATTGAAAAGAAAATAGAAATTGTGAGAGTCAATACTGCAGCTGTATTCTGCTCTCACATTTTTAACAAACTGTTCCAATAACTAGATTCTGTTCTATCTCAAGAAGTTAAATCCCTTCTTTATTAGTTCTAAGTCAAATACAAGTATTGTTTACAAGATCTTGCATGCCTCAGTGGTTAATTCCAGCTCAGGCTGTCTTGTAAAGTGTTATTTATAGTGCTTGGCAGGTGATTTTTCATTTTAACAAATCTTCTTGTTCCCAAATGTATGTTGGACTTTTAATTGAGAAAAGACAGACATCCTCTCAAATTGTCACATGGAATGTGGAGATGAGCAAGAATGGTAATTTGAAATGAACTATCAGCTACTATTATTCAATCATAAAACTTTACACAGGAGAAACTTCCCTCCAGGGAATCTATGGCTGCAGGGGGCTATTTTCTAGCACTGAAAGAGATGTGCATGATGGTCCAATTGAGGTTTCTGAACTGCTGCCCTTGCTGTGAGGACAGGCTGGGCAACAGCAAAGAGATGTGTCGGTGAGTACACCTGGTACACAAACTGGATGTGCACTTCAGGAATCAGTGAATTATGCAAACACCAACCAGTAGAGCACAAAAAATCATTCTTTACTTGCCAGGCACATGCAGTACCTCCTAACCCAGTGTCATTATGATATTCTGAAAAATATCCATATGCCTGAAAAAAAAGCAGATTGATTTGCAGTAAGCAGCTGGAGCAAAACACACTCCTTCTTAGTGGTGCTTTGCTTCTCACTGAACACAGTTCTTGTGCAGTGAAGAGAAAAATTTTCTTCCACTCCCAGCATGGGTAAGGATTAATTAACCTCAGGTAGCAGCTGTTCTGCCAGCACAGATGCTGTACTCACTGAAAAGCCAACAAGAGATGTGCAGGTAGAATTCAAATGAACAGAGGACCTCCATCAGCAGCAGGTGGCAGAGCAAGGCAGGAGTGAAGTATTCAGAAACTGCTGTGTAGTTGTACATCTCCTGCAGAATGTGGATAGAAAGGCATGAAATGTGTGTGTGAAGGGAAAGGCAGCCAGCTTTATTGTCAGTGCAGACACTTCAGATAAAAAAACGGAGAGAAAAATGTGTATTCCTGTAGTTCTATACTTTCACCGCCATTTTTTTTCTTGGGAAACATATGGAAAAAGAGAGGATAGTAATGACTCAAGTTGTACTGCAAAGTTTCTCTGAAGGTAGCAAGGAAATCTTTTCTTTGCCAGTATACATAAATTTAGAACTTGAGTGAAAATAGACAATTACAGTACTGATTCAGGGTCAAATTCCCCTTTGACAGAACACAGCAGAAGACTTAGACAGGACTAAATCTACCCTTCACCAGCTAGTTTTCCAGTAGGAACACTGACTCATAACTTGCTAGCCCCCTCTAGGAGTTAAAAATAATCTCTGATAGTTCTTCAGTGATGTTATGTCATTAGGCAGAGCGTGGCTGCACAGATGGGGTGAGTGCGCAGCCAGCCTATGTGACCTCGGAGCATGTGAGCACTGGCACATGGTCCCCACCTGTGAGGAAAGAGGGCTCGTGCACTGGGTGGCTTGGCTTTTGAGCCTCATGGAAGTAGCACAGTGTGCAGAACAGAGGTCCTGCCAGCCCGGTACCACCCAGCCTGGAAATAAAAACTGATGCAGCTCAGGGCTGGGGCTTTAAAATGCCTCTGCAATCCTACCTCACCTCAGCTGAGAAGTGGTGGCTTCTGAAATTGCCTTTTAGCATGACTGTGCAATCCTTTCAAATCTGTTTCAGGGCAAGGTCAAAAAGAGGGGCTTTTAGTAGCTGCTGAAAGGCCGCCGGTATTTAACACCTCTCACAGCCAGACGTGGCTGTGAGATACAAAATCAAGCACATGCAAAGTTAGGCAAATTGGATATAGATAGGTTATCTACTGGGAAAATTAGACTTATCTAATTGCTATGGTTTACTAATCAAGTTTTATATTGACAAGGAGGTAATTATGCCCTGCCACCGTATCCCTTTGGCACTGAGCTCCTTTGCAGGCTGAGATTCTCTGTCATTTGTCTGTAGGAGATTTGATCATTTTATAACATCCTGGTTGTAACCACAAACACAAACCACTTACCACAAAATGTTTGGCTGCTTTCTGTAACATTTGCATTGCATTATTGCTGTATGCCAGGTTTATTTCTTTTTTTAAGTAACATTCTTTTAAACGTTTTCTTTTGGCATCAGGCCATGTCAGGTGGCAACTGTGAGCTGCTGTTTCCAAAGCAGGGCGGGAAGTAAAGACAGACTTATCTTTCATGGTGGACTTTGACATTTCAAAATCCAATTTATATCTATTCAGAAAAAATCAAGTTGCTACTAAAATGTCATTAATGTGGCAACTGCTGTGTAATTGCCTTTCCCATGCAGAAATGACCTTGGGAAGGAAGCAGCTGGGTACAGGCTCATGGGCATTCCCTGGCCAGAGCTTACTGGGCCGAGCAGACCATGAGGAGCTGCGCAGCATGGCAAGGAGCAGAGTGAGAAGCTGACAGAAGTCATGGGCAGTGCCACAAGGAATGGCTGAATTTCACAGCTGGTTAAGAAGAAGTGATGTGAGAGACCGTCAGGCTGCAGGGATAACCAAAGGGAATGCTGGGCTCCTTTTGGAGCAAGGCCATCAGTGCTGGGTGTGACCATATGCAGCTACTCAGTAATAAGGCTGAAATAGCAGAAATACCAAACTGAGACCAAAGGGCAAAAGTAATTAGGGGCAGTTTTTTCATTTGAGAGGGATCAACAGCAGAGAAAGGTCAACATGCTTCTCTTGCTGAGCCCTGTGCCAAGTCACCACCATTTATTGGGATTTTTTTGTTAAATCCCTTACTTGACTATTTTCTATGTATGTAACTTGCTACTGAGCTCAAGCTGGACCAGTGGCTGAGTAACAGGAGACATTTTTCTGCCATGAGTCAAGGTCTGAGCCAGTGCCTGGGTAAGGGGCATGGGACCAGCCACAAATACTAGATGATAATGTTCATGGGGGAATACCCCAAACAGCTAGAAAGAAAGAACAGGATCAGGCTGTTTCATGTCCCTGTGAGTGCTGCCTGTGTGTGGGTGCTGCTGAAGAAACCCACGCCAATGTCTTTGGAGTACAGGCACAGTCTCGCTGCTGGTGAGCACCGACCTGTGGGGAGGAACATCATCAGCTGCACTGGGACTGGAGCTATTCCTGGGTCTGAGAGCACTTCAGCCTAAAACGTCGCCTCTAGTGAACAAGGAGGAAGAAATACCCTGGGTCTCAAAATCCACAGAATTCAGCCACTCCCCGAGCGCCTACCTGAAATTGTCTGTCTGTCCTTCAATAGGGAAACAATGCAGAGAACAACTCAGGAATTTATAACCTTGCTTTTTCCTCTGCTGTTCTTCCTTCTCCAAAAAAAAAGAAGTCATCACACAAAGATTATAAGACAACTTTTGAATACCAGGGTAGCAATCAAGTCTGAATAATAATTAAGAGGAATAGATGTTTTCTGTACTGACAGATGTGGCTCAGGATTTTACAAGCACTGGGAAGGCCTGGCATTGTTGCATCAGATGGCTCATATGTCAGACTCCTGGAGGGCTCTGCTTTGGTGTGGAAACCACGGGTGGTTCCTGGGCTCTGTGAGCTGGTGCAGCCAGCTCCCAGGCAGGATTTGCATCAGATTTTGGCTGAACTGTGCTGACAAGGAAAGTGGTTTAATCTTTATAAATGAGTATTCTCTGATGGGAAAGAAGGAAACAAAGGTTTCTGTCAAGCTTTCATGGGAATGTTTGGAGAGGAAGAGAAAAATATCAGATCCTAAAAGGGGAAGGTTGTAGCATGTTCCCCCAAACAAGCATAACTAAATACATTAATATCCTCCAGTCACAGAAAAATGCAGCTTTTCACATCTTTATGAAAAGTTGAGTCTGTGGTGATGGGAGGGGTAAAGGGAAGCATGGAAAAACGATGTCATGAATAGGAAAGAGGAAGGTGGAAGAAAAATGTAGGCATTTAAAGAGTGTTAGCTCTCTTAGGCAATGTTGTAGCTAGGGCATTGAAAACATTTGTGTTTTAAGGATTGCTTTACTGAAAGTGAAAGAAGAAACAGGTGAAAAAGCCCACACACCTTCTTTTCCAGTCTATCAATTAGCTTCTGGAATCTGTTTATTTGGATCATCCATTGGCTGTCTTCCTCAATCCAACCTTTGGAAAAGATAAATGATAAACATTTATAAAATGTTACTAAATTGCTCATCCATAGTGTATTCCTGTATTTTATATAAAAAAAATGTTTAGCCTGCAATTTATTTTGCTTCTCAGAGATTGTGTGGCAGCTAGTTCAATGTTCATTTAGGTGAAACTAAAGGAAAGCATGATCTGACTCTATGAATGATTTTTTTTCTGTTTAAGATACAATAGAAATCCAATGCAGAATGAAAACTACATTCTAAATTAATGCCAGTGCTTTTGAAATCGTGCTGATAACTGAAGAAAGATCTCCATCTCTACTGCAGGTGTATTCCTGCCTGTGTAGTGACCCGATCATAGAATCTTAGAGTGGTTTGGATTGGAAGGGACCATAAAGATCATTTAGTTTCAACTCCTCTGCCATGGGCAGGGAACCTTCCACTAGATCAGATTGCCCAGGGCCCCATCCAACCCGATCTGATGTCATATAGCAAGGGTGGAGCTAAAAGATGTTGTCCTAGTGATGCCATGATGATTTTTTGCCTTTTCTTTTTATATACCTTTTATGTATTCTCAGTACCCTTAGCACACATACTTGTAATTCTTTAAGTCTGATATCTTAGCACAGTCCTGGTATTCTGCTAGGCCAGAAGACCAAACATCCTAAAGGCCTCACAGTTGGAGGCCGAAAAGCCTTACGCTATCTTAAGAAACGAAGGCCCCTCTAGAACATATCCTGTAAACTAGGATTAGGCCCATCTGGGGGGGAATACTTTAGAATAGGGAGATGTCATGCTATTCATTCAATCCTCTCATTGGGGCATCTCTGTTAGATATGCTAATTTACAAGGCCTATAAAATTGTATACACGATCTACCACGTGTGCATTTCGGCGTATTCCACCTTGACGAGTGGTTGCACCATAGGGATCCTTATTAAATACCAAGGCAACAACCTTTTATCCCTTAAGCACGTCTGGCTCTTAATTTTAGGACCAAGGATAAGGCATCACTAGAAAGGCCCAAACATCTGGGCTATGAAGATGGTGAAGGGCCTTGAGGGAAAGCCATATGAGGAGTGGCTGAGGTCACCTGGCTTGTTCAGCCTGGAGAAGAGGAGACTGAGGGAAAACTCATTGCAGTCTGCAACTTCCTTGTGAGGGGAAGAGGAGGGACAGGTACCCATCTCTTCTCTCTGGTGAGAGTGACACATGACAGGACCCAAGGGAATGGCATCAAGCTGTGTCAGGGGAGGATTAAGTTGGATATTAGGAAAAAATTGATCACCCAGAGGATGGTTGGGCACTGGAACAGGCTCCCCAGAAAAGTGATCACAGGACCAGGAGTTCAAGAAGCATTTGGACAATACTCTCAGGCACACGGTGGGGCTCTTGGGAATGGTGCTGTGCAGGGCCAGGAGCTGGACTTTGATGATCTTTGAGTCCCTTCCAGCTCAGGATGTTCTACGATTCTGTGAGTCCCTCTAAAGTCTCTGGAAAGTTTTGCTTTGCTAAAGTCTCGAGAAAATTGTCTGCCAAACGAAAATGACAATATTCAAGTTAAAAAACATGTGCATTATTAAAGCAGTTCCTGACATCAACCACTGCGTAAATGTGTACATAAGTGATGGCTCTAAGGAGAGAGAAAGGTTATTTATCAGAAAGTGGAGATTTTTCAATAAATGCTCTTGTTATGCACATTCGTTAACCTGCTCATTTTCCAGCTGAGAGTTCTTGTGGCACTTGCGTGTGTTTTGACCAAACAAAGAAATCCTAATGCTGAGAACATACCACAGCTGTGATCTCTACAGGAGGCAGGGTGTGGTTATACCTGAACAAGTACACAAGCTGGAGAAATGCTGGCCTGAGCCTCGAGTGCATATACACACCACAGCGTTACTGTGCATGTGGGCAGCAGGCA
The DNA here is from genome assembly GCA_013397815.1 of Aleadryas rufinucha. Lineage (NCBI taxonomy): Eukaryota > Metazoa > Chordata > Aves > Passeriformes > Aleadryas > Aleadryas rufinucha. The sequence goes on along the minus strand of VZTH01015863.1, from coordinate 497,506 downwards.
GTAAGCAGGAAGACCAAGTGCCAAGACAAACATAAATCTTGTGCAGGAAAGTGGACAGCTGTCAGCTATTAGTAGAGCTGTGGAGGTAAATGTCAGCTCTTTAAGATTACACCAATGCAATAAGTGGATTTGGTAGAGCTTGCATTTGTTTGAGTTTCTTCTGAATTAGGAGTGCAGCTACAAGGCTCTGTGAACTTCCTTGTTAGGAACAACATCAACTCACAAGAGACTAAACATCATCCTGCATTACTGCTCTCAATGAACAGCATCTTTTGGTGAGTGAAAGGAAGTGAGCCATGAATGTTAGTGACAAAAAGGTCCTCAGGAGAGGGTTTAAAAGGAAGAGGTCGGCATGTGGCTGCAAGCAGTGACTCGTCAAGAAGTAAGCTAGACCCATCACATGTTTTGTTATTTCAGTCATCTTCATGCTGTGATTCTGGGACACACCATTAAGCATGGAGATGTCTTCGCCACAGCCTCATGCTTAATGTCATTGCTTCCAATGAATCCCATTTACCAAAGTATCATTTTCCAAAGCAGAAATTCTGCTTCAGACTTTTTTTTGGTATTATCTTAAATGAAGTATTCTTTTCTTTCAAGTTTTGTATTTTCTCTTTCTGTTTCTTATTTACTCCCCTCAGCTGGGATGTGAGTCATGGCAGAGAACTTGGTTGCATATAAGTTATTGCCTTCACCTTTTCATTCATATCTGTAGGCAATAAAAATAATGAACCAATCCAAAACACACCGTTTGGCCCACAATTACGTTTTTATCTTTTATAATTTCAGATCTATGGATATGCATTAATTTTCCTCAGTTTCCTCAGTTCTGAGTTAATACCTTCTATATTAAATTGAAATTGTCCTCTGTCAGTAAAGTATCTGAGTTAGTTACATGTCAAAATTAAATTTTTGAGAGGAAGATATGTGTATATTTTTCTGTATATGTGTGTATGCATGTTTTAAATATTTTAAAAATGTGAAATACTATACCTGTGCTAGAATGAGGATTATTTGATGACAGGCTGTTGTTCCTCTGAAGCCTTCGAGCTAAGCGTTTTCCTGGCCACTGAATTGAGAGCACTTCTGGTTTTGTTGGTTCTTTTCTGCACAGAAACACAGGAGACTTCTTAAGGAAAAATATGTGAGAGCTCTTCTCTCTCCGTTCTTAACGAAAAATATGTGAGAGCTCTTCTCTTTCCGCTCTAAAGGAAAAGTATGTGAGAGCTCTTCTCTCTCCATTCTCATAAAATGTGCTTCTATGTTCCCTTTTGAATTAAATAAAAAAGAAATACCTATTGAGAGCACTGAATTATTTTCTGGATTTTCACTATTTGGTTAGGTCATTAAAGAAGTTAATTAAAAAAAAAAAAAGGGTTAAGCTGGCATAAACCTAAATCTTTTAGGGAGACAAATCTCAAGATCAGTGTCTGCCCATGATGTGGTTCTGACCTGTCCTAAATAATCATTCTTCATTCACAGCTTCTTCATTCACAGGAGTTTGGTAGCATCACTGCAAAGGAACTGGCATGAATAGAGGTACAAAGATACTGTGCATGATTGGTGCACCCTCAGACTTTCAAAACCTGCTTGATTCCTACAGTCAAGATGCTGGCACAAAACCACAGGGTATTGCTCCTGTACTTCAGAGATCTCAAACCCAACAGCAAAACAAACAAGAAAATGACATTTCCAACAGAAAGGTCTTAAGATCTTCTTTGTCCATGAAACACAACAGTTTGTATTTTGCATTCCCTATCATCTTTAACAATAGCATACTGAGGGGAAAAAATCCATATAGCCAAGTAATGTTCCAAAAATATTTTGATCCTTGGTTCTACAAACCCTCATCATTGAGATTGTACTAAATTCAGCTAAACCCCTTGGATGGATAAAGGCTACCCAGGTGACTGAGAGTTTATAGAGCTAGCTGTTAACCAAGACTGTGGCCCAATATTCTAGGAAGAAGCTGTGACAAACAAAAGCCTGGCTATTTCTTCTTTTAACATGGAGATCTTTGTGCAACCAGGAATGAAAACAAAATCATAAAGCTGGAAAAACCAAACAAAACAGACAGTCATCTTAGTAATTTCAGAGCTCTTTATATTGCAGTGGTCTGGTTTCTACATTTGATATTAAACTGTCCAGGGATTTAAAAAGAAGTCAGCAGAGCCTAGCATGTACCAAAATGATTGTCCTACATGCAGCCCACCACAAGATCATATGCATTAAATTTCAGGAAAACTCCTATTAGTGTGCTCCTACATGGAATAAAAACTGTATCCTTATTTCTCATGTTATTCTCTATATCATATTTCTGGGTGAAATCTGATGAAAGCGGTCTTGGAGGTTCTCAGTGATGTCACTCCTCACCCCCTTCCCTGCAGCTGAAGAGGGGTTTGCTCACCTCTCCTGCCACGTCTGCTCCTCCGTGGTTTCCATGGCACACTCCAGGCAGCTCTGGAGGGATTGCAGCTGGTTCAGTGTCTCTTTCAAAAGAAAGCGAGTCACAAACTGCTCCAAATTGGAAGCTTCCTGATAGTCCTAAGAATTACATGAAAAAAAACCCAAAAGGTCAGGCTTTGCTTACTAGGTTAGAAATACATGAGGGAAGGTTCAGACTTCATTCAGAAAGTAAGCAGGTTGGATGTCTCCATGATTATACGTGCAAACCACATAAGCAACTTTTGTTTGTGGACAAAAAGACCTCTGAATTTCCAGGTGTAGACACAACTACCACTGCAACTGAGAGGCCCAAGTACACACTGACAGAACACAGTTTCTATTCAAAAAGACCATTTTCTTTACATCCTTAACTCCAGCTGATGGCAGCACCACATTACTTGTAAAGTGTGGAAAAGCCAAAATAAGATTGACAGCTGCAGAATTGAATTTAAAGTTTTAATTCAGATCCATTCTTGTGAAATGATGTTTATCAAGCCCACTGGCCTGTCTCAGACAGTGATTATGGGAATAGTCTTTGAGCAGGGCACATGCTTAGGATACTCCCCTGAAAAACCCCACTAGCAGTTGGCTGAAGGACTGTGCAAGAGAGGTTGCCTTCTGAATTTAACAGTCTTTGACTGATTTTTGTTTCTTTAATTTGTTTAATTATTTTTGAAACCATATATCTGTCTATTTCTCAATTTAATGAAATGCATCTAAATGTTATTTGAGCTAGAATTTGGCTATTATACAAGTTTGCACCTGTACTTAGCAATCTGTAGTGGTTCTTTGAATAATGACATTTCCAATGTATTGTATGTATCAAAAAATGTTTAAGCTTTTTTTTGTGTAGATAATTTCAGAAATCAATTTTTATGCCTGTTGTCTCCCTGGCCCATATTTCCATGGCATATACATATTTCCATGGCTGGGGTCAAATTTGATGTTTCTGGCAAGCCCAGATCTGCAAAAACCCACTGTGGTCCCTTCCATGCCCGTTATGTGATTCTGTGATTCTGTAATTCTGTGGTAACATGTAGGTAATGCTTTGTGAGGGGGTGACCTTTACAATAATATAAACAACCTCTTTCTTGTTTTCTCATTAATAAATGTAATAGAGAGGATAGAGCAGACCCCTAGAGCCTCTGCTTACTGTTTTGAGATCGCATCACGAACAGAGAAAGAAAACAGATTTACATCTCTTAAGCTCTGAATGAATTTGTTGGCTCCTCACTCAGTTGATCCTGAAGACCTTTGGGTACAATTCCATCTAAAATAGTTCCATAAAGTATAAGTTGCCTTCAACAAAAGATTTCTTTAATCACTACATCTGAAGAGACATGATGGTCCCCTACCTTCAAGCTTTAAAGAAGACCTGTCACTTCATTGGCATTGCCTCCTACACTATCTGAGAACCCCTTTGAATATTTTTGGCAATGCATATGGGTATTTTTAAACTCTTGCATGTTCTTTTCAATGTGAACTACAGCTGAAATGCCTTTCTGATATTTGGACTTCTCTTAGAATTTTTCCATGTATGTGTTTCCAATCAGAACACAAATACAAGATGTTATGAAATTTGAATGTAAAATGAAAGATTGTCAGATAATAGCTTTAAAAGCATTTTGCTCTCAGATGAGTGCAATCTTTTCACAATATATGTAATTGAGTTAGTTCTTGTTGGAAGACTCTTTCCTTATGTATATTTTACCCAAATATTAGTGCTTACAACTATTCTATGTGGAATTACTTAACTCTCTTAATGCACGTAGTTGAGCAAATAATTACAAATTATTTACTGTTTCCTTTAAAGATTTGCTGAGTCCAGCAATTCTGAGCTCACAACAATGTTGAGCAGCTTCAGCTCCTGCCCAGTGAAAGATAACTACTCCTACCTGTCCTTCTAAAGTTCTTCAAAGATCATGGAAGAAGGTATTCAGCATATATAAATGATCTGAATAATTATAATTTAAGTCATGCAGGGAAAAAGGTTGTCCATTACAATTCAATTTAAACCTCAAGCCCAGTTCTCAGCACTGAGGAATTAGTAGCCATGCTTTGGTATTGTTTCATCACTATATTTCCTTTGAAAAGTACCTTATTTTATATTTTACTAATGGCACACTGGTAAAACATTTCTGTATCAATTTATTAAGTTTATATTATGGTAGAATCAGCATAACTGGCATGCCCAGCATTTGTATTGTCAGTATGTCGTGCTACCAATCAATAATGGGACCCATGGATGGTGTCTGTACATAAACTAGAAAAATGGCCCATTTCTTGAATTTCATTAGCTGTAAGTTACTGTTCATTAGCGTATAAATTACACTGCACCACAGTTTGGGCAGTCCAGATGAAATAGGTCTGTGTTAACATATTGTTCTGCTTGTTAGTTTTACTGATTGTGAATGAATGAGGGTAATTTTCCACATCTTCCTCATCAAGAGGCAACTGTGACCTTTGTGAGCAGCAAAGATTTGCATTTCCTTTAATTCAGCTGAAAATACACATAATTAGTGATTTTGCTGTGGAAAAGGTCACTGTGGTCTTTAAAAGTGTCTAAAGGCTATCTTCAAAAGTGCAGAAGATGTTCTCCTTTTAAAAGGGAGAGGAGGCAGGGTTTAGGAATCTCCTAGTGCAGTCTCCATCTCAGGGTTACCACAGGTTCAGCAACTCTTGATCCTCTCAGTCTTTGGTGCCAGCCTCAGCCCTCTTCCCTGGGTGACTTGACCATGCTGCTCCATTCATCAGAAGAGCAGCTCCTTGAGATGGAGAAGGAGTGGGACACATCTTACTGATATATTACTTAGCAATTTTCTGTTTTCTATTTATATGTCATATTAAACATAATTTCATAAAAAATATTTATGCTTATTTTTACAGAAAGTACCCTCAAGTCAACTGAAAAACAGTTATCACTGAGTAGAACTCAGTAAGGAGTAATCTATTTAAATTTCCTTTTATAATGGAATATCTCCTGCCCTGTATGTTGAGATCCTAAATTAGTGGGACAATGCCCTGGGTTACAACTTTAAATTGAGGATATAAAATTAGTCAGAATAACTTCACTAAAATGAAATCCCTAAGATCTAATTCTTCAGACTGTAGGAAGAAATCAAAACAGCAGCAGAATAAAGTCATAATTTCACCAGAAGCCATATTGAGAGATGCTCAGTGTACTGACTTCACACAAATGTAACCTCTACAGCATCCTCACTGTAAAAGTGATCAAAGGCAGGATGTGCCCAGTTATTAGATTCAACTTTGAATATGGAACAAGTTTTACAAGTTTATCCAAGTATTATATTTAGAATAAATTATGTGTTTAAATTCTACCTAGAGAATTGGAACAGTGACAATTTCTACTAACCATCTACAGTGCTGACGTAACAGCAATGAAATAAAATAGGCAGCCATGCCTGATCAGAGAGAATATCATCGCACATTTGTAACAGCATCTATCAGAACAGTCTATCACTCTCCTGTACTGGGATCACTGAAGTAGCAATACACTGTTGTTGCAATAATAGTATGTACAGAATCCATGCAGGGATAAAAAGTAACTCCTATTTAACTGCTATTAGGTGCATCATATAGCTTAGAGACAAGAAACTGTTTTGGATGTGTTTGATATTAGCAGGTAGCAGGGAATTTTGTAATGCCATTGCTCCAGGGAGAAGGTTGCAATGATACACAGAAAACATCAAAGCTGCTGGTGGTTTTGATAGGTATCAAGAGGAGAATGGCTAGTTAAATGTTTATTTTTCTGCTGTGAAGTAATTTCTATTTAGAGGTATGAATATAAAATTAGGGGGGTTTTCCTTTTGTTTTATCTTTATTTCTGACTAAACACATCTTCTCTGCTACTGGCAAAAATTTAAGCATTGTCTCTTCCTGACCCAATAGATATGAAACTTCCACAAAAAAAAGATCAAAGAAGTTCCCAAGAGTTTTCATTACTCTGATAAGGAGCTAGAAGAGGAAAGGCGTGAATCTCTGGAATATCCTTGCATGACTGCTCAGAAGTAATTGCTTGCAGCTTTTTGAATTTATGTTAGTTTGTTTTGACTTGCACTAATAGTCACAATCTTAAAACTGAATAAAAATAAAAGTTCCAAAACATAATTTAAGAATGTCCCCAGATAAAAATAGCGCTTATTCGTAGGGGCCTCTCTGCCTTGCAGCAGGATGGAACTGGTGATATATTTAGCACTATCATCAGCATTCCTCTCTTCAGCTGAGAGTCAGTTCAGTTACTGACTGGAACAGGCTTCCCAGGGAAGTAGTGGAGTCATCATCCTTGGAAGTATTTAAAAGATGTGTAGATGTGGGACTTGGCAACACGGTTTAGTGGTGGATTTGGCAGTGTCAGGAGGTTAACGGTTGGACTTGACAAATTTAAGGATTTTTTCCAGCTTGAATGATTCTAAACCTTAATGATTCTATGATTGTTGATTGTCATGAAAAAAAAAATTATTGATAAATCTAAAGGAACAAATGAACTATTTTCAAAGCCAGTGCATGAAAATTAATACTCAAGATAAACTGAGCAATACCTGTTATTCTTGTGCAGCAGCCCTCATTGCATTATTTCTGTGAAAGGTGCACTTGTAAAAAGTGTGATTTCATTGAGAACAAGACTAGATTCTGTGAAAAATGTTAATAAATTATACCTGCATGTAAAAATGGGTGCCAGCCAACTGTTTAACACAGTTTTTGTGAAAACAAAAAAGCGATTTGAAACTTCATTTTTGCTCAAACAGAATGTTAGTTGTGGAACACTATTTTCAACATATGCTTATGTAACTTTCTTCCCAGTTAATTTGTTTTGAGATATAATTTACATAAATGCTACTGTTACTGTTACTCAAATATGCAATTAAAAAAAAAAATCTAGGTATTCTGGTTTATAATGGGTATCAATCCTCGAGAGTGCAGTGATTTACATAATTACCATAAATGCACCATCAGTAACTAAATTTCAAGCCCTGTGTTACTCTCTCAGCTCCTATAATCTTCTCTTTTACTTTACTGGCTCCTATTTTTAGACTATTCAAGAATTTTTCAAGTAGTAATGAGGCTGCACTGACTTTGCTTAGCTTTGGGGTTTTTTGAGCAAAGCAGAAAAATTAATGATTTCATAGAAGCAGATAATTATACATACTGTGTTGATCATTGAATCCATCATCTTGCTGTTGCACCACACCACACACTCCCTCTTCTATGTTTTTGCAAGCAACATGTAACAAGCAGTTAGGGGTTTTTTCCCCCAAAAGACTTGAAGGCTATTCAAGAACTTAGTAGCTCCACTGAAGAATTACCTTGCTTTCATCCAAAAATTAATGTTTTTGTTTTGCGTATGTAAATGCTGGGTGAAAATCAGTCTTAAATAAACCAGTTTTGATAACTACTGCTCAAATGCATTTTGCTAGTTCACTGAGCCTGGTCCCCTGCTGTCAGATAGATCATTAGGCATCTTTCATAAAAGAGCTGCAAAGGAGGGAAGAAAGTCTCTCCAAAGCAAAGAATCAGACTTAGTAATTACAGAGTCTGAAAAGGAGCAGATTTGCAGTGTCCCATCCCTCTTTTCCTGTGTTGTGTGCCATTCCTTTCCATGGAAGCCTGCAGTGCTTTTGTCTCCAAAAGAAGAACTGTACCTCAGTATTTACAGGAGTAGTGTGCATTCAGAGGTCATCACTTTGAAAAAGTGTGCATTAACTGCTGTAGCCAAAGCACCTTCTGGCTTTCATCTGTGGAAGAAAGAAATGTTTTCCATTGGCTATTCAAAAGTCCTGCCCAAGTGTATCCATGAGATTGCTGTTGCATTGTAGTCACTGGATTTGCACTTCAGATATAAAGTTATATCAGGTCAAGCTACATTCTTACTGGATCAAAGTTCCACCTTTATTAGCACTGTTAACTGTAAAAACCAGTTTCACGTTTCTTTTTGGTTTTTTTCTTAGAGTCTATAGCACTGTTTTCTTTTGAAATGAAAATACACTATCTAATAAATGTAACCGATATATTCTAAGTAGCAGCTCAGATATGAAGCTTTTTGTTGCTGGAGACTAGATCACATTTACAACAGCTGTGGTGGTCTTAAGGCACTTTTGAGACAGCTCACAGGCCGAGTGAGTGTGAGTGCTAAGCAGACCCTGCACTTGCAAGGAAAAGAAACCACTGCCAGGGCACTTAGTGCTGCTCTCCTGAGGAAGCAGCTCTGCCACATTCAGTTACTCTCAATGATTCCCATTCCCACCACTTTGCCATTGTGCCAGTGCAAACAGTCTCAACTCCAGTTGTTGGTCCAGTAAGTTAAGAGCTGATACTCTCTGTGTCAAGACCATTGTCAGTTCAACAACAGACTAGTAGGTGAGGCTCAAGCCAAAAGGCACTGAAATCATGGAGTAGGAAGCATGTCCCATCCTGGAATCCCCCTGGCACAGTCACTTGGCCACCAGCCCACTGTGGTTAGAGTTTTACCAACACTGAAATTGAAGGCAGAAGTCAGGAAGAGAGGGGGGTGCTCTTCAGCCAATGAAAAAGTGAACTTCAAATGGGTGTAATGACTGATAAAAGATACTGTTGGATCAGGGTAAGCATCACCAGCTAGCTCTTCCTCAGAGAGACAGTTCTTCCAGGAAAAAAACCCTTCAGAGACCTCAGAGCTACTCAAGTATCGAAACTGGAGTTGGTGTCCTACAAAGACCCACCTGGTTTCCAGCTGCTGCCCCAGGAGGAGGTCTCATCCTGCCCCTGGGTCTCCTAGAGGTCCTGCGTGCTATTTGTTAGGCCTGTGGAGACATCTTGGACATCCTTGACTATCCCAGATCGTCTAAAATATCTTTAGATAACTGTTTAAGTTCCTGAATACTTTTATATTGTCAATTTTATTTCATATGGAAATCAGATTTTTGGTGATTAAGTGAGCTTTTGCTAGGTTATTGAGTACAGAATAGCTCACCACCAGCAGAAGGTTGCGTTTGCAATAAACTATAGCAACACCAGAAATCAAAATGACAGAGCAAAACTTGTTCTTACCAAATAGCTGACAAAGAGCAACAATCTTACAGCTTGGTAACTTAGGGAATACATGTTCTTTAATCTCTGAAATTCTGATTTTCAATATGCACAAGTCAATAGATCTGAGATGTTGAGCACCTTAAACAAATGTTACGTTTTTGCCTACCTACATCGTTACTCAGTGACAGATTTTATTTTCAGAGCTGTGGGTTGAAAAATATTAATTATATTTATATGTGACTGCAAGCTAGAGAATGTAATAAAAATGCAGCTTGCTGAACATATTATATTCATGTGGGTAATAAAAAAGATTAAGTATTTTAGCTAAATATGCTTTATAAAAGATGTCAGAAAGAAAGGCCTAAAGAATGCATTTGTAAAGTTTTGCTGAGTGTTTAATTTTTAATGCTTCCTGTATATAAGAGGAAGAAGAAATGCAATAAACAGAACTACCCAGACAGTACTTTGATCCGGAAAATATCAACTTGGCAGGTGCTGGAAAACCGAGGGACCAAAGATCAATCTGTCCTCACCACTCCAGCATAAGCAACTCAGGCAGACTCTCCGTCCTAAGGAGAGAAATTATCAAATATCAAATGCCACAAATCCCTCTAAAACTCCTCAGATGTTTTTCCTTCCTGCTGTAAGGATAAAACACAGGGAGCAGTACCAAAACAGAAAGACTGTAGCTCCCCTACCATCTTTTGGTTAGATGGGGTTCGTATTGAAGTATATTGCCTGCAAATGCAACTTAGTCTTTTCCCTGCTGAAAGATGTTTCTGGAGAAATCCATTTCTCTGCATTTTTAGCTTCACACCCTCCCATCAAGCAATGGAGCATGAACAGTTCCTACACTCCCAAGGGCTTCCTGTCTTCCCAGGTGCTGTTTAGTTTGGTTTGGTGGGAGGGATCTGGCCCCAGAACAGTGAAAGGAAGTCAAAGCTTCTTGAATCTGCTAACACACTGGAACGTTTTCTGCCACAGATGATGATGGTTTCACCTTCAGATAGCAGAGGACTGGAAGACTTGAGAAAAGCTCAGTTCAAGAAGGCTGTGCTGACTGCTCTTTCAAACTACAGAGGGCAATAAAGTACACAGAAATCATGCTGAAATTGCTTTGCAAGAGCAAGGCTCCTGCTAATCTGTTGGGGAAAAATATCTACATATGGAAATAATTCAGAGTGATAGGGACAGTGTGGTTGATCTTGATTTAAATCCAGAAGCCCAGAGCCAAGCCAAGTTCCAGGTGCTCTTGGTGGGATATTGTATTCACTTTATTTGGCAAGGTTTGGGGAGGGGGAAAGGGAGCGACTACTGGGGTGTTTTCTGTGAGGAGCTGCTAGAAGCTTCCCCCATGAGCAATAGAGCCAATGCCAGCCGGCTCCACGTCGGACCTGCCACTGGCCAAGGCTGAGCCCACCAGGGCTGCTGGTATTGCCTCTGGGATAATAGATAAAAGAGGGAAAAAGTTACTGCAGAGAAGTGAATTGCAGCCAGAGAAGAGAGTAGTGGGAATATGTGAGAGAAAGAACTATGCAGACACCAGGGTCAGTGCAGAAGGAGGGTCAAGGGTGCTCCAGGCACTGGAGCTGAATTCCCCTGAAGCCTCTGGCGCAGACCATGGTGAGGCAGCTGTGTCCCTGCAGCCCACAGAGGTCCACAATGGAGCAGAGATTCACCTGAAGCCCTGAGAGGAGACCCACACCAGAGCAGGTGGATGCCCCAAGGGTGCTGTGATCCTGTGGGAAGCCTGCACAGGTGGGACCTGTGGCTGCCTGGAGAGAGCAGCCCATGCTGGAGCAGGTTTGCTGGCAGGATTTANGTGAATTGCAGCCAGAGAAGAGAGTAGTGGGAATATGTGAGAGAAAGAACTATGCAGACACCAGGGTCAGTGCAGAAGGAGGGTCAAGGGTGCTCCAGGCACTGGAGCTGAATTCCCCTGAAGCCTCTGGCGCAGACCATGGTGAGGCAGCTGTGTCCCTGCAGCCCACAGAGGTCCACAATGGAGCAGAGATTCACCTGAAGCCCTGAGAGGAGACCCACACCAGAGCAGGTGGATGCCCAAAGGGTGCTGTGATCCTGTGGGAAGCCTGCACAGGTGGGACCTGTGGCTGCCTGGAGAGAGCAGCCCATGCTGGAGCAGGTTTGCTGGCAGGATTTATGACCCTGCAGTGAACCCATGCTGAAGCAGCCTGTTCCTGAAGGATTGCACCCTGTGATTAGATTAAGGATTTATATTTTTCACACATGCCAGTCCATGCTTTTCATTGAAGACTGACACATCTTCCTTCTCAAGGGTTTCCTTGGAAACTGGAGCTGAAGAATTTTTCTAGGGCTCCAATTCTGCAGCTGCCTCTTGTGCAAAGTACTTACTGAGTATGGGCAACTTTAACTGATAGGGATTTTCTATAGGAAGGACTGAGTGGTGTTTTTTTTTCTCTGATTCTAAAGTCAATAAATCAATGAAGTACCAAGGTGCTCCTTTCCCCACTAAATATTTAAGAATGAACGAGCTCTCCACCTGAAGTGGCACACATTGGAAAGGTTTAGCAGAGACTGATAGAGGTGCTGGGTTTTCTTCAATCCATAAAGTCAGAGGGGATGGAAAGCTCATGGCAGCTCTGAGGGCTGGGACTGTAATCAGTCCCATGCTTTGCAGGGTGGAGTTCAGATTCAGTCTCAGCAGTCTCTACTCCTGGTTTTTAATAGGACAATTTAGTCCTTGGAAATTTGGTCCAGGTCATTGGAAACTGACTCAGACACTGCATATACACCATGTCCCAGTGGGTCTCACAGTGTGGGTCTTCAATTCCAGACTTTTTTTTCTATATATGAATTTTCCAACTAGGTCATCACTTAGACAATAGTAGTAAATGCTGCTACTACTCAGTGACTGTTCAAGAGACTCAGTGGCTGCAGTGGCAGAATGGTGACAAAGTTTTATGCAGCAACTAGGAGTGGAAACCCAGCACTTGCCTGGGATGCATGCCAGGCCATTTAAAACCAGACCAGCCATTTCTGAGCACCTGTTTGCATGAGCAGGGAGTCAACTCGAGCTAGGAGCTGCCTCACATCTTGTGCGTCACTGGTGATGAACATCGTTTATCCATGCTATCTCAATGTGCTAGCTAAATTTGCTGCTCCTCCAGCTCTGATTTTAGATGGCTGTAGTCCAGATTTTAGACACGAACTTCAGTAAAACTTGAACTATTTAACATAGAAATTTTAAGGTTTGCACTCCAATGATTTGTCAGGCAGTGAGGTCACATAACCTATCTATTTCCTGAGAGCTGAATTCCTGTTGAAAATAATCCAAATTTTGAATTGAAAATTTAATTTCCCTACAAAGATGTAGTGGCTGAGCATATCCTTGGCAGAAAAAGCTGGTTTAGAATATTTGATGACACATCTTTTGTTTGACTGTGTTCACACACAGTTTCTACTTAATGGAATTAAAAGTGTTTTTCCAGTGTTAGCCTTGCTCTATTTCTGCCATCTCTAACAAATAGTCAGCTGAAGTATTCCTGAAAGACAGAAAACCCATCAGACTTGAATCTTCAGTTAAGAAAATAAAATTCAAAGAAATTGTGGTTTTGTTATATTTTAGATGAGTTCTTCAAGCAGACAAATGTAACACATTAATATTCCAGATTTTCTTATCCATATTTCTAGTCAGGCCAGCACATATATTTTATAATCTCATTAGTCTGCTGGGATTCCTCTTTGTAATTAACTTCTGAAGTACTACTTAAATGCTGTCTTTTATTTACTTCCAGTTGTTATGAGATGATGTCCTGCCCTTTAGCAGCAGTATTTTATACACATGGCTATTTTTTTAAAAATGATGCATAGCTAAAAAGAACCAATCTATTCTTTTTAATATCCAGCTCAACAAGACAGTGGGCCGGTGCCCATTCACTTCATTAGGAGTGGAAAATGCACAGCATGAACAAAGAGATATTCAGCTTCCTGGCTCAAGCTCTAAATAAATAAACTACACTTTCGGGGTTTTATTTTTGGCAGTTTATGTAAAATGTATGAGTACTTTACTCCTGCAAACTCCTGAATACCAAAGATAACAGCTTCACTAAAGAAGAACAACTTTCTCCACATTGATCTCTCCGTTGATTGACTGAAAAAACCTCCTAGGGTTTTTTGACCCCACTGGATCTCACAGAATAATTTTGGCTGAAACTTCTGTTCTTGATGACTAGCCTGGTGTGGATCTGTGGCTGGGTTTGGAGGATCTGGGTTCACTTCCCTGGTTTGTGCTTTCCCTCACCTTTTGAAGCTGTTCCACCTTGCATGGAATATTTAACTGTTCAGCCAGGGAAGAGGAGCGAATCACCCAATGTATCAGTGCACATTTGGTCAGACAGAGAGCTGGGGCATGGTCTGGCCACAGGAGCAGCTATGGCCACAGTGAATTGCCTGCCAGGTGGGTCAGCTGCCTGGCATGTCCTGCAGCACAGCCACATTCCTGGTCAGATGTGCAATGGAGAAACCAACCTTCTTCCCCTGAGAAACATCTCCTCCCTCTGGGTAAAGGTCCCCTGGCTGTGCTGGTGGAAAACAGCCCTAACACTTCCTCTTGGCAGGCTCTGTCACCACTGCTTTTATTTAAAATGCCTCAAAGGGAAATGAAATCTTGTTCTTGGTCAGGAGGTTTCACTCAACCCACCATATTATTTTTTCAAATTTGGTCTATTTCCAAATGTTGGTGCTGATACTTACCCACATTTGGCAGGGGACACAGAACCCTCTTTGTACAACAATGCAAAGAACATTCTTCAGACCATTCACAAAGACAAATTTGGCTATATCCAAACTGTAATAGTTTACAGATAGGTCTTTAAAAATTTCATATACAATCATTTTGACAAGCCTTTTCTTACTGGATTTTGCTACAAACATGTATATTTGGAAGAACTTAAATATGAATTAATAAATTCTCCAAATACTCCAAATGCTCCAAACAAGCAAAATATACAATGTAAAGAAAATTTCACAGTTTTTACTTACTTTCTTTGTTTTGTCCATTGCCTTCAGTAAGGTTATGTTTAAGTCTTCCAAGACAGATAGAACATTTTCATATTCTCCTAAGTGCTTTGAAAAATAATCTAAAAGAAGACAAAACCCCACATCACCTACAAATGACCTGAAAATCAATATTTCATTAAATATCAGTTTTATCAAGTCTGAACTCAGTTATGGCATTATTAAATATCTAAATACAAAATGAAAAGAAGTTACAATGAAAAGGATAATTTTCTTTTAAAATTTTGTATTCTTTCTCTGCAAAATAATTCCTGGCATACTTAAAATACCAAAATCAGTATTTCCAAATATTTTCCTTCAATAAATGAGCTGCCAAATTAAAAAAAAATGTAAAATATCAATTTGACAGCTGAAGCAAACTTATTTTCAAAATATCTACATCTTCTTTATAAACTAAATTTTCAGTCTAATAGTCTACAATTACTATCAGGAAATGAAGTTTTCATATGTATGTGGTGAATTTATATTGATACGAAAATGAATAATTCTGGTAAAGCCCTTAGAGGAGATAATATCACATGGGGGCTGTTGTGAGGTGGGGTTGGTTGAGATCAGTTGTTTCTCTGAGAAATGAAGAGACCGTGAGTCGGCCAGATAGGCTTCTAGTCCCAGGTGCTGTGACATTTTCAACAAATATGATGCATGCAAAATTCTTTTTCATGAAAATCATGGAAATAACAAATTGCGGGATGTCCTTGTGTAGCTTCTCAAAGCAGAAGACTTTTTAACAGAAAGAACTGATGTAAATTCCAAGGGATCACAGCAAGAGGAGGAAGCAAACCTGGGAAACCATGACCCAAGTTCCCATTTGGTTGATGTGGTGAAATACAATAGAGAGAGGCACAGGAGGGAAAAAGTGTGAAAAATAAATAAATAAAATAATGTTGAATCTTAGAGACTGTGTTAGACAAGGCATTTAGACATCAGATCACCTGGAAGAGAACAAAAATCAACATCTAAACAGCAGACAGGAAGAACAAGATTACATAGGAGCTTTTTGAAATAATGAATACCAACACTTTGGGGCTTTTAAAAGGTCAGCATGAGCTTCTCAGGGGAATCATGAAAACATAAGTTACCAGGATCACTGCGACATGACCTGGTATTGCCGAGAGGTTGGATGAAATGATTTAGAATGAAAGCGTATTGTGAATTAGTACCCTGTATGTTTTTTAGCTTCATTTCTGAAGTGAACTGATATAACTCAGAAAGAGCTGTATAATCACAAGCTTAAACATGTGTTCAGTAGACTCAGTACCAGATTCATGGATGAGAAACACCCTAGCGGCAACATCTAAAAGATTTAAAAGGCATTTGAAGCAGCCTGTATTTAATCAAAACAGACAGTAAACAGAGTCAGTGCTGGACTGACACCCCCCTCAGCCCAGCAAGCCTGTATGCCTCCAGTGCAACATCAACTGCAGTAAATCCCTTGTGGAACAAAACCACCTCTCTTCCTCAGCCAGGTTTATACAATTTTGGCCAGATGCTCAACCAGCAGACGTTGTCACAGCCCAGTTCACTTCAGATGAGTCTCTTGTCATATATTTATAAGCCACAGGGTGAGGTGTATTTTAGTGGGTTCTTGGCCAGGTCACCCTGTGGGTGAGTAAATGAGCTGGTATTCAACTTGACAGTATTTTCAGCTTTTAAAGTTCTTCAGCATTGTTGACCACTGGAAAACTTACCAGGGGTAAGTTCTCATCTTTCCCTCAGAAACTGGCTGGTGTTGACAAGTATGATTTCTTTTTTTCTGAAATTTTGTGTGAAAACCTGCAAAAACCTTTCTTTGTGAATTGTTTCCTGCTGCAAGAAGCAGTCCTAAATCAGGTGCTGTAAGATAAGCTGGAGAGCAAACAGGGTGCTGGGGAAATGACTCAGCCCAGAATGAGGTAATTGGGCCAAAATCTAGGCCTTGCAGGAGTTTTATTGTGACAAAGGATCATAGAACTTGTCAAACTTGCTGTTCTCCCTGGCTCGAGTAGGAGGAAAGTAATGAATTTTCTTTTAGTGGGGTATATGACAAGTGTTAAAGTGAGAAACTAACTAGAAAAAATATCTCACACAAAAGAGAAATAAAATACAAGCTATCTATCTATCTATCTATCTATCTATCTATCTATCTATCTATCCTTATGTCAGAACAGATCTTGAATCTTAGAGAGTGTAAAAATATTTTTGAAGTAAATTCTGCGCAGAGGGGTGACAGGGTCTGAAAAGATTATAAGCCATCTGCATTTTCCCAGGAGTTCTCTGAGTGGAAATTATTTTCTGTTTGAGCTACAAAGATTAAACAGAAAAAAATAATCACATGGCATGTTTATTTGCACAGGGCTGCTGCAGCCATAGATTATGTTCTTTCCCAAAAAAGAATTTACCACAGAGCTCTTCTGTGTCAAGATTGCTGGAAAGATAAGAGTATAGAAGGTTAGTCAGGTTAGTAATGTTTTTTTTGTTGTATTGGTAAATAGTGCAACTCAAATATTAACCTGACCGGTATATGAAGCCCCCCTGCCTGGGCTGCAGCAGGAGATGCAAGTGCCTGGCTCTTGCTGGCCTTGCTAAGCTGCCTTAGGGCAGAAGGCTGCAGCCTTTCCAAAGCTGGCTACAGGTGCAGCCTCCCTTCCTGATCATGTTCCCACTGGCACCTTCCTACTCACTGCAAACCCACTTTAAAGTTCAGTCTGTGCATCATGATGCAGTCACTGCTCCTCAGGCCGTACACATTTGGCCCCAGTTCTGGCAGGAATCCATCTAAACACCAGAAATGTTTGGTTTGGGTTTTTTTTTTCTCCACCTTTCTGCCTGTAGTCCTCTTCTGTGGCTGTCATGCTGGACAGCAAGGCTCAGAGATCTTTGCCTTCCATGCTAAAGAAGAAAAAAACCCAGTAACTTTCTCCCGTTTGCAATCTTCTCTGTGCAATAGTGTTCTATGGGAGAGACAGTACAGAAGGAGGATAGAACCAGACATGATTCCTAAGACTTTCTGGCCATGCAAGACCATTTCACCACTACTAATTTTGGCAAAATTAGTGATGTGAAAAGCATAGATGTACTGCCATATTCCCATGCCAGCATTATATAAACACAAAAATGCAGGGAGGTATTCTATTCAATTCAAACTTGCTCACTTGAAGCAGACTTCATCTTGGTCAGCTTTGAAGTGATATTTTCTCTCATAAGCAATGCCTTAATAGCTAAAAGAGAAAAACATTCGACCTACAGCTCATTACTGAGAGTTAGCATACTGCCTTTCTTCCAAGGAGGAAAAGAAACAGATTATTAAAGAAACTTAAAAGCATGAGTGTCCTCTTTGAATCTTGCTGAGGGGTGAATATTGAACGGCTGATTGCACTTAGTATTTTTTCACTTATCTTTTTAATGGGGTTTTTTAATTGACCTTTTAATAAAATGATGACACAGTACTATCTTAAAATCACTTTCTTCTCTGCTAACTTCCATACATCTGGCTTTTACTTCACAAGGGAGAGAAACTGATAGAAATTGCAGGATCCTGGATTATCACAAACTTGCATACTCAGGGCTATAAAAACTTCTGAACACTTTTAATTGATAATGTAAATGAGATTTTCACACAACATTTATTAATTGAAGGTGATCTTATCTGCATTCAAACAGGCCAAGTTAGATGGCTGCAAATGGGACTTGCACTTGATTTTTCCAATGACCTTGGTGGCAGGTATAAAGGAATTCAGAGTCTGTAAGAACTGGTGCTGAAGCTGTGAAACTTAACTCTTAGGTAAACAAACTGTGTGGTAGGAAAAAGTGTCTGCACCTCTTTAAGGCTGTTTACCACAGATCACTACGGCATCTATGGTCAAATGTGTCTGACCAACACTTCTGTAGTTCAGCACTGAATTTTGGAAAAGTCCAGATGTTCATCTCTTAAATGCAAACTGAAACCCTGAAGGCTGGAAAGTTGCCTGAGTCAAAGAGCCTTGACAGGATGATGAGGTTAAATGACAGGAGTTTGCTGTTATAATGCCTACTCTTTTTTCATCGTCCCTGCGTTTTCTGCTCCTTCACATAATCTGCCCTAATGACTTAATGTAAAAGACGTTTCTGCATTTCCTAATGCACAGCCTGATAACTGTGTTTAAAACAGCCTTTCACACTGTTAACCAGTCAAACTCATGCTCTCTTTTCAAATTTTATATTTAAATCCCTTCTGGTCCCTGCTCTTTTGCAACATCCTCAGCGCCATGTTAGTAACATAGGGAGTGGCTCAGAGGCTTTCAGCATCCCTGTTTTTCAGCATGTATTGACAGGAGTGACACAGCTGCAAATGGACTACCAGTAAAAATGGAAAAGTATTCAGGTGCTGAATTAATTTTCAGTTAGAATTGGACACCTGAATAACCAGAAAATATTACCCAAAGCATTTTGTGCAACAAGCCTGTGAAAAAACACAGAAAAGTCATAAAGAATATGGATTTCTGTCTAGCATATTCAGTATTTCCTTCTGTTAAAAATACCCTTGGAGGCTTCATTGTTCTTGGCATCCTGTTTGAAGGGGATGCTGTTCTAGGCAGGGAAGCTATAATTTTGTGTCAGTGATTATTTCATTCTCTCGGAAATAATGACATGCCGCTTCAAACACAATTGTGAATAAACCTAGGAATTCTTTTGCTGCAAACAAACAATTTTGAGCTCCCTGCAAGATGCTACAGAAATAATTAAAGAAGTTTGGCAAGTATTTAATAGTACAGGAGTGAGGTGCACACCAGAGGGCTGTTTCTGTAACTCAGCATTCAGGTTTACAGCAGACACCTGTTCACCATTTCAGTGGGTACATATGCCAAAGATGCTTCTGCTTAGACCCATAATCTGGCAACGCTGAACATGTTATTAACAATACTTGCTGGATGACTCACATCCAGGCACCAGCCCTCCACTCACGATAAGCGACCAAAGCACAGGGTGAGGCAAATGCATCCACATCATGTCAGCATGATAATTCTCCATTTTCTTTCTGACTACTAGATGCAGTCCTACCTGTGTGTGTCTAAAATGTTCTCTACCTAAAAACATGAGCTATTTTTAAAGGACTATTACACTGAGCAGTCCTGATCACTGAAAAGTTGATCATATGTATTGGTCAGTGTGTGAAGGTTTGAAAAGCAAACCAGTGAGAGACTCCAAGTCAGAAATATAATTTAATAGGAAAAATAAAATAAATGCAATAGTACAAAGAAAAACCATTGACACAGTCAGAATACAACCTGGCACCCTGTCAGTCAGGGTGTTGATGTCAGTCCAGATGAAGTGGTCCTGCTGGAGCAGTGATCCTGTAGGAAAAGAGTCTGCTCTTTGCCTGAAGGTCCAGTGGTGTAGCTCTTGTCCTTCGGGAGTCCCGTAGGTAAGGGCTGCCTGTGCTGTTCCAAACCTCTGATTTATATACAGATGGGAATGCTCAGTTCCTCCTCCTGGATGGAGCATCTCACAATGGAATGGTGAGTCATGAGGTGAGGCATTGATGGGCCCATTAACAGGAGATAGTCCAGAGCCAGTTATCTATGAGTTATGGGGCAAGGTCCTTGATTGCCCATTAAACAGAGATAGCTCCCAGAGGGAGTTATCAAGGATGAGTCATGGTAGCAGATAACGAGCACTGCCCCACCTGCTCCAACAGCCCATGAAGATGGTAATGGAATACATGCTTTAGGTTACATCTTGCATTGTAACCTAGGACACAGTGACAGAAAAATAAGCAACATCATGAATGAACTGTGGCAAAAGTGCTTATTCGTGGTATGTCTGGAAGTGGTCCAAAATGTAGAATTGCAAAGCAGCTGTGCTCTTGTTCTGCCCACTACAGTTAGCCATGGACTGGGGGCAGCCAGGGAGGAGGGAAGGTTAAAGCTCTTCCACTCATCCACTGCTGTGCTGTGGATCCATGATCCATCCACTGACCTGACACATACTGTTCTATGGTACAAAAGGCATCTCTAGGCAAAGGAACTAGCAGATGAGCTACGTATTTTCCTTGGACCACAAGAAGAGGAAATGAGATCTTACAGACTGTGGAATCTGGAATATAAAGCAGTTACTTTATTGAAGAATCAAATACTATATGAAAGACTTTATGAACTAACTGAATTTAGGAAAATCATTGCCATGACTTACAGCTGGACAAGGATAACACTTTCTTATTCAGATCTCTCTTCATTCTCAGATATGAGAAGGATTTCAAGTTCAGAAGCTTGAACTAACTCTCCCATTTGCAAGTCTTTTTGCTAAATTTGGTTTTAGGGATGAAAGTTTGAAGCTAGTATTGCCTACTGTTACATAGAAGCATATAATTTGTGAGTAAAAGGAATTAAGTGTTACTTAAACTATGCAAGAGTAACTGAATAGGCATGCATGGACAATCTCAGCCAAAAAGCTGTAAGCTCTTTGCAACAAGAAAGCCTATGTACCACCTCATTGTAAGTCACCAAAATGAGATAAGTGCTCCAACACTACAGAGGGTGTTTTGCAAAGGAGTCCTATGCTTGCACTTCCATTTTAAGGATTTTCTGCCTCACAGCTCCTTTGGAACAGTGAACAACACCTTTTCGTTTAGGTTTGTTCAAGGTTTCTTACCAGTGGAGACAAAATGGCTTCTGCTAAGATGCAGTGCTGCTAGAAGCCCAGGCATTGGCCTCTTGTCACAGAAAAGGGAGAGGAGGAAGAGGGGGCAGAAGTGGGACAAAGCTTCTGTCCCTGGGGAGGCAAAATTCCTGCTGCCCCAAGGACACTGCTGCTCTTCAGTCCCAGATCCATCTGGACTGTGCACCCTCTAGGCTCTCAAAGGCAGCAGCCAGCTTGGCTCTCTGGGCTCTGACTTGGGCAGTGGGGTCATGGCTCTTTTAATACCCCACATTTTGCTTCACTAAATAATTGCCTAGTTTGCTTTGTTCCAGGATAAGTGATAACTTCAGAATCATAACTTACTGCTCTGCCTGTGGCAGGACTGAAGGAGAGACTAAAGGGTTTTTTTTTTCTGACTAAGAACTCATCTGAAAAAACAACCGTCTAGTCCTTTGCATTTAGCAATGATTCACAGGGATGCAATGACTACATAGCTGACAAGTCACTTTAATCATCCCAGCTATAACAGCCTTTGTGTTGCAAAAAGAGGCTTAATAATGCTATTAAAACTTGTTGTGTATGCTAAAATTTGTAGAGCGCTGTACAAGAGCTGCAGAGCTATGATTTTTTCACAGAGTCTGAATGACACAAACCCAAATGAGGAGATGAGATGCAGCATCACGGTGGCTCTTTTGCCACAGAGAGAAAATTTCAGAGTTTTCACCCCACAGGAGACGATAATGTTTCAATTTCTAGTTTTGTCACAATTTTTTTTTTTAAACCTGAGATTAAATTATTTATTCTTAGACAAAATAAAATGTTTCCTTTGGTTTCTTGCACTCTTTGGAAATGCACAGGAGCAGGCAATTCCAAAATGTCAGAAATCAAGCAAATGAGGCAGAAAGTTGGCTTTGCTGAGCAGGCATTTTCTTTTGGAAAAGGAAGGTATATGCCCAGTGTAAGCAAGGTCAAGGGACATGGCAAGAATACAGAGATGCTTGCCAGTGTAGGGAGAAAATTCATGCAGCCAAAGATTAACTGGAGTTGAAGCTGTCCAGAAATGTGTGGGAAAATAAAAAGGTACTTTAAATACATTATTGGCAAAAGGCAGCACAGAAATAACATCAGCCTGTTGCAGGATGAGGATGGGCACCTTACAAAAAGGGAAATGGACAAGGCAGAGGTGTTTAAGGCATTCTTTGCCTCTGTCTTCAACACAGATGATGGACCAAGGGGGTCTCAGTGCCCTGAGCTGGAGGACCATGGCTGCAAGAATGTTTGACTCCCAGTCAACCCTGAAATCATGCAGGATCTGCTGCTTCAGCTGGATCCCTACAAATCTGTGTGGCCTGATGGGATTCATCTGAGAACCCTCAGAGCTATCTGATGTCATCGTAAAACCTCTCTAGATGGTTTTTGAGTGATACTAAAACTCTTGTGGTTCACTGGGAAACCCACATTATGGAAGGGACTAGGCCTCCAAGCTACACCAAACATTAAGCAATGAACTTACTGCAGGGAAGCCGATGTTGTCTACTGCAGAACTGAAATGAAGCACTTTAAATCAGCTCCATTTACTTAAATGTAACTGAAAATAGCCATTACTGTTTGATTTTTTTGCTGAGAGGGATTGTCATTTTTTTCTGCAAAAAGCTGAATTTCCCATTAAAAATAACCATTCATATGGAAAATTTCTAAGCAAAATTCTATTTGCAGCTTGTCTGTCTGACCAGAGAATCTGATAGCATCAGGATTTTGTAAATCATTCTTCGTGAACTTGATCAGTTGTGAAATACTAAAATGTATAATCAACTCTGACTGGTATCTTGCCTTTGTCTCTGTGCTTTGTTTCCAAACTGATTGCCATAGCTATGGTCTGGAAAAATCTGAGAGTTAAAACAAATAGCTGCAATTACATGTCTTAAATATTAGCAAATACACCTTTCTGATGCCAATGCTGTACCATGCGCCTGAAATTCTAATTTAATCTAAAAGAACCAGTTTTAATAAAATGGTCACACCTCAATATATTATTTTCCTCTTGCAAATTTGCATTCAAAAATTGCTTTTGAAAAGAAAATTTACTCAGCTGCAGTTCACCTAGTTAAAGATCCTGTCTGTATCTCTTATTGTTCTAAATAAATTTTTTCTTTTCCTTGTTGTACTTAGAAGTTAATTATTTTTTTCTGTGTACTTGTATTGAACTGTGAAAGATCAGCAATAGCATGAGACTGAAATATGCCTTCCAACTAAAAAAAAAGAAACCATCCAAGGCAGAGATAATTAGTACACTTAGAGTACCCTTAAAATACTGAGGACTTGTCATTATTATGTTTACAAGCAGAACCTTGAAGGAAGCATTCTGGTCCACATAAACATGCCTTTCATTTTAGTTTCAGTGCACTGTACTGAGCTCCAGGCTCACGGGTTCCCACGACTGCAAGGATTGCTAACCAGTCCTTGCCCTCTTACATCCAATTGTCACATTTTGGAGTTTGCTGCTAGGGCAGATGATCTTGGCATTTCTCTTTTGACCCACGGGAGCAACTAGGGCTCTGCTAATGAACACCTGGGCAGGAGGGAGAAAGGTTTATTCACTTTGGGGCTGAGTCCTAAATGTACATGTCCATATGTGCGCTGGGTGTCCAACCTCCCCTGCCAGGCGAAGGAGTCCCAGTGTATTCAGTGGAATTGAAAGGGTTTAATAGATCAGCTAGGAGGAGACTGAGGAATAATTTGATATAATTCAGGCATCTAGTGTTGGCCTAAATGCTCTAGCATTTCTCTCACTGCCCATATCCCAAATACTTCTCCTGTGTTATCCTTTCTACCTTGGGCTGATTTTCAAGTGTGAGCATCTTAAATGCCTAATGCCCGGGCAACTGAGCTGAAGCCCATGTGAACAGTATCATGTCTTAGGTGCCAGTGACTTCCCTGACCAAGAGGGAGCCTTAGACACCCTGCTGACACACACGTATGTAAGTGTAGATAGTCTCCACAGTGTCACATCCCACCCCTACATCTGCTGTGCATGCAGCATGACACATTCTCCCAAATGCCCAGCATAAGCTCAGTGCTGCAGGTGGCCAAGGCTCTCAGGTCCTCACCAAGTTAATCTCTGGCTTGTGCTCAGTTTAACTCACGCCACACACAAAGGTTTAATGGGACCTCCCTACCAGTGGGAGGTTGCCTGTGCACCAGGTCCTCAATAGTTCTAGCATCCCTCCTACCTTGTAACTAGGGTCCTGACTGAGGACTTCATTTTACCAATGACTAAAGTGAGAAGAAAAAGTCTGATTCCCCACAGACTCCTGTGAGTCAGTAATCAGTGAAGCATTTATTGCACTGTCTCTCCGGCAGTGCTGCAGACTAAATCCCCTTGAGACCTTCTGTATATCTCCTAGTTTGTAACTTTGCCAAATATTCTCATTATCTTCTGACACCTGTTCCCGGAGGATGCCATTATGCTAAAACAATTTCCATGGAAGTCATGAGTAGGGGGAGGGAAGGGTAAAGGATAAGAGTAAAAGGGAGGTTTATATTTGCAATGGCTTTTCCTAAGATTTATTCACTAAACCATTAACCATGTCAAGGATTCTTGCTCTGCTGAAACACGAGCTCATCAGAGTTGACATTAAAATTCAGTAGGAAACAATTTACCAAAGAAATTAGTTGTAACAGGCTTCACCCCTGAAACCACTCATTTCAAACTTTTCCTGCATATTTCTCTCCATGTATAAAAAGAGCTGTGCTTCTGATACCTTTCTCTTCTTTCAGTACAATTGTTCCGGCAATAACCCATGTAAAAAAACCAGCTGTATTTCTGCAGAGCTACCTCAACTGTGCTTCAACACTGTTTTGCATGCAAGATGTTTTGCATTCAGTTAACAACCAGAATGCTCTGAGACAGCAGAGCATGCGGGTCTTCAGCTCTAAAATTACTTTAGCTCCAAAATTACTACAACCTGCAGACCATGTCCTCCATGACCCTCCTTGTCAGCACAAAGAAAGACTTCTGGTGCCTTAGCAGCACTTGCAGTTGCTCCAGCACCCTTCTCATTGCTCCCATCAGCCCTGTAGAGCCTTGCTGAGCACTGTGTAGCTTGGAGCTGAGACTGGGGGAAGAGGGAGCAGTGAGGAACCACACTGACTTTCCTTCACCCTCACAAACCTCCAAAAAGATTAACTCAGATTTCAAATAGAGTGCATTGAGATTTTTTTAAGTATTAGGACAAGCACTGACCAGGTCTAAACTGCCATTACAGACATATAACATGGATGTCATGTCAAATACATGTCAAATCAGCATACAAAGATAAGCTCTTCCCTTTGCCCCTTCCCTGCTCACAAACATGCCTTTATGTTGGTCTAACTCTGACTCTGGTAGCCTGGCTCCTACTCAAGAAACTGTGGGGATATACCTTGGCCTCCTGATAACTTAGAAAGAGATTAAGATGCTGCCCAGAGGCTTATAGTGTGTTTCTAATGGAGCTATCTGCAAAACACTTAAACTATTATGAGTAAGGGGAGGAGAATAACTGTACAAACTCCAGGCTGAAGCTTAAGTCACTGCTCTTGATTTCTTGCTTACACTTGTTTGGTTGGGGTTTTTTTAAGGGTCTTTAAATACAAGACACTGCTTTCCAGTAGAAGCAAATGCATGCTAGGAAACAAGAACGTGGAGATGTGGCTATAACAGACCAAATCACTGCTGCATCAATGCAAAGCCTTTCCTTACACTGGCAGAGTGAGGGCATCTGAGTCTGGACCCTCCATAACTACTTCTTTATACCATTTAATGGTATGTGGTTGAATAAGGATTGCCCAAAGTTTTCATGAGATCCTGGAAAGCATAAATAGAAGCGACTCTCAGTGGCAGTCAAATGCCTAATTGGCTTTCAGCTTCACTCTGAAGTAATGATGATACTGGAAACTGCACTTAGAGAAGAATGGTTAACTACCATTAACTACCCCGCTAAAGCAGTCACCTTGTACTGATTACATGTCAGGAATACTCACTGTATGGCCTAATCAAAGCTTACCTTCAAGAAAGGTAAAACATCATAGCAGTACTAAAAGATGGAAAAATAAATTCCTTTTTGCATGGATACACTACTTCACCTAATTTGGTTGTTTTATGCATTTGTTTCTGACTGCACCCAAAGGAAAAAGGAACAGAAGTTAAAAAATTTAGGCAATCAATTTGTACACTGTGTCTTTAGTGGTATTTATTTAATATTTCAAATGTTAAAAAAAGGCAATGTAGATTTTTTAAATAGAATGAAAAAATATTATACATGTAAGGACCTTCATAAACTGCAAAATATATGTCCAAATTATGTACTGAGGAAATACCCTTAGCCAATGCAAATTTTCAGTAAAAGCAATGATCTGCCCTGAATGAATAACCTGTACTTTAGGGTCTAGACAAATTGTGCATTTAAATACATCCTACCATAATAAGCTATTCAACCTATGTTTTGGAAACTTTATGCGACAGTAACTAATTCTTACTCATCTGTTTTTCCTGCTGATTATGCACTAATTGACTCTTCTTTTATTTTGTTAAAAGAGAACACCTGACTGCTTCAAATACCAAGGTGCAGAGATCCTAGTCAGGCAGACACAACCTGAATTACTGGGAAGTTAAACCCTCGGTTATTTGCCCTGCTAACACACTGGAAATGGTAATTAGTCATTTTAGCAGTCTTCCACAGCCTATCTGCTTTGTGACAAGCACGTTGCATTAGCTTGGAGTGGTCTTTTAAAAGTTAATAATCTAAATC
The DNA here is from genome assembly GCA_013397815.1 of Aleadryas rufinucha. Lineage (NCBI taxonomy): Eukaryota > Metazoa > Chordata > Aves > Passeriformes > Aleadryas > Aleadryas rufinucha. The sequence continues at coordinate 470,597 of VZTH01015863.1, read as the reverse complement.
TCTCTTCAACAAGACTGACATTAGGGCCTGTGTAATAGCGGAGTTTAATACCTGTTTAATTTAGTTCCCTTAAAAGTGTTAAACCAGTGTAAGTCTTTCATGCTTTGAATAGTTTATTGAAAGATTGCTGCAGCATAGCTGAGAAGGGAATTCAAATTGCCTGAGTTTGTGGCCCATGGCTATCACCCCAAGGCCACATCTCCTCTTTTATCTTCAGGCTTTAAAGTACAAAGACTTGTGCACACAGACAGTGAGGTTTTGAATGCTGGCAGAGCTAAAGGATTTAACGCAGGTGGAAATAACCCAAAGCTGGTTGTGAAATCTTGAGATACACCAAGAAATGAACTAAGGGATCATGGCATGCTTCCCTAGATGTCTGTCCTAGGCATTTACATGTAGTGTAAATCACTGCATAATCTCAACACTTACAAAATATTTCTGGGATAGGGAACTGCAGACTGCAATTTGTAAATAGTGAAGTGAAGCAGAGAGAAGATAAAAGATTTGCCCAGAGTTTGACAGTGTCTGCATTTTAATTGGATAAGAGAGACAACCTGTGCAAATCTCCTCCTACTAGCTACAAAACTGAGCAGAATTCTTTGCCCTCCCCTCCTAAAAAACCAGCCATAAGCTACTTCTGACTTGCATAATTTTCATTTCATTCCCTTGGATAATTTGGAATTGAAAACATCTCAGAATAGATGGTTTGGGGATTGTTTGATACGTACATGATTCTCCTAATGCTTACGTTACAAAACTCTCCCCAAGGTTCAATGAACATTTTGCTATTTTTCTTGGCTAGCTCATTAATTTGAGACATTTTACATAACCTGCCCTTTTCAGGAAATGCCAGTGACTAAAGTTTTTGCCTCATTATATCTGCTCCATGTGATTTTTTTCTGAAAGCTATGCTAACAAGGAAATTATATTATACTGTCCAAGCTGTCTTTCTTTGCTATATCCACGTGATATTTGGCATGTGACATCTTGCTGACAGGTTTCTCAAAAACTTACAAAGGGGCTAATGGAAAGCCTTCAAAATGTACTTGCATCTGTTAAAGATCAAGCTTGTAGAATACTTTTCAGCTGCAAAGTCACCCTAAAGCCTTTCGTCAGTCAAAGACTTAATGAAAAAACATTCAAAAAGCTTCTTGTTGCTGTTTTAAATCCAAGCTTCAAGTACATTTTCTTATCTATATCTAGGTTCTCGTCCTGTAACAAATGTTAATCCATCAATACTCTTTCTTCTGGTAGGAAAAGGTAATTTAGTAGCTTGTCTTAATTTTCCACCTGCTCCATTCCTTGAAATACATGAAAACTGGACCCTTCACAGTATGTATTGTGCAACTTTGTGCCCAGATTTTTGCCAGGCTTTTTCTGGACAGTGAGAATGATCTGTCTCTCAGATGGCTGTTAGGACAGTTTAATTACTTATTTTCAGTTAATAGCAGAAGCATTCAACAATTGCATCAATTCTTCAGGTGTGCCTATCTACCAGGAGGAAAAACATAATGTTATCCTCACTTTTCTACATATTTTTCAGATCTAGATAGTCTCTGTTAGAGAGAAAATGGTGTAAAAATAATAATAATAAAAATATTTTACAAATTAAAAAAGCTTTACAAATAAAAATAAAGGAAAAATAGGTGTAGAACATCTGTCTTTTTTCTTAGAAATCATGCTTAGTATCAAGAATTTCTGCTTTTCTCAGGATGCTTGCAGACAAATGGAATTATGGTAAAATAAAACCACTTATGCAGATATGTGGTACACAGGAGGAAGTCCAAAGCTGTACAAATGAGTCTGGCTCTGAAATGAGTTTTTTGACTCTGGGTCATTCATACCATTCATTGACCTTCATGGTGACAGGGGCACGTTGTTAGCTCATGTTCAAGTTGGTGTTCACCCAATATCCTTTTCTGCCAAGCTGCTTTCCAGCTGGGTGGGCCCCAGCATATATTAGCGCATAGAATCACAGAATCATAGAATTGTTTGGGTTAGAAAAGACCTCTAAAACCATCGAGTCCAACTGTTAACCCGATGTCGCTGTATCACGAGGAGGGAGAGAGAAGGAACACAGACTCGATCCAGGAAGTAGAGAGAAGAAGCCTTTTTTATTAATTATTTATCCCCTCTTTTATATCGTAGTTCTCTGGCATGGTGTAAGTCCATTGGACCTCTAGTCACCCACCTCCTAGGGTGATTGGTCAAATTCTACGACTGCCATTTCAAAATATTTGTCTAGTCAGTATCATAACAATTCTACAAACAACGGTAGGTGCAAGACAGTTTACAGAAAACCACAATATTGTTTTGAATAGCTTGCATGGGAAAGACAGGGCTCCCACAAAGTGTTACAGTCTCACAGAATACTGCAGAAAGGTGGAAAATTTCTCTGCGCAAAGCTTTTCAGCATCCACAAACCCAGAACTGCCAAATCCCCCAAGTACCTCCAGGATGGTGACTCCACCACCTCCCTGTCTCCATCCCCTCATCCCTTGATCATCTTTGAAGCCTGTAGTATTTTTCATTCCCCACAAGTCCAACAGATTGGGTACCATTTCTTCTGCTTGCTTCAGGACATTATTTTGGCACAAACTCTAAAATCTTGTGCTTTCTACTAAGAAATTACATTTAAATTGATTCCATTTCCTGCAAAAGCTTGAGACTGTTCCTCCTCAGAAGCAGGACTTTCACTTCTCCTTGTTGAACTTCAAGAAATTCCTGCCAGCTTATTTCCCTGTGGTGTTGTTAAACCCAACCATAATGGGAATATCCCAAGGGACAGCACCAGCACAAGTACCATGCCACCAGACAGGATGCTTTTTCAGCTCTTTACTATATACAGTTGCTTCATTTATTTTATTTCCTTTTCAACATCTGCTCCAAGTATTCATCTCAGCATTTCCCAGTGGAACTGAGAATTGAGGAATTCATATTTAAGCCTGAAGGAGGCCCCAGCTCCTTTTCTTTCCATAGTGGGGGAATACAGAAGGCATCCAATTTCCACCCTGTGTCCTCAGTACCCAAATCACATTTATTGGAACATGCAAATATTTCAACAAGTTTTCAAAACACTTCACTTGTACAGTTTATAGCCATATGACACAGCCTGGCTTGCCTCACGCAGCTTTCTACATAAACTTGTTTCCTAAAATCAGCCTGATGTCTGTTTTCCATTCTTAGGTACAGAGAGAGCCATTGGAATTGTTAGAAGGGGGCACTTACTCAGTACTGCGTGTATCAATGGTGTGAAAAAGTTCATGCAGTTCTTCTCCACTCAGAACTCCATCAGCAAAGTAAGCTCTGAATTCATCAAAGGACAGTTTTCCATCATCTGAAACAATGAAGAAATGGAAATTGCCTTAATTTCATTCATGTCTTTTCTTGCTTACTTCAGGCAGTAGAAGAGGAATGTATTAAAAACCTCTAGGTCTTCAGCTCAAATGTAGAAACTTTACATTTTAAATGCAAGGGTGATAATCAGCAAAAAAAAAAGTCAAAGACAAATTCCCCTTTTCCTGTTACTTAGAAGAAATTTGGAAGATTAAATTGTATTTAAGTAATAATTTATCTAAATTGATTGAGCTTTTGCATGAAGCATAAAGAATATTTTATAGCCTAACACTTCATAACTCTTATGGGTAGCACTAAATTTCAGTTCACGTTTCTTTCTCTTCCTTCAGTAACATACTGAATGCCTCATAGGGCACTAAACAACTGTAGAGGATAAGACTAATATGTCCTAAGCATCAGACTAATCTACAGTGTATTATGGCTTAATTTTAAAGTGGTGAAGAATCTATTATAAATGCAGTATCTAATTCCTGTGACTACATGCTGTACTACAGCAGGCAGATTTGAAGAGTAGAGCTGAGAAGCTTCCTTCTTCTTTTATTTGCTATTATTTCATTATTTCTTTGATTTGAATATATGGCTTAGATACCTTGAAGAGGCTTCAAAACTGTACAAATTAAATGTCTGCTCAACAAAATCATTTTGAAATGTTTAATGTGGAAAGACAGATTGTAGCTGGAGATCATCATCATCACAATCAAAATAAAATGTCAAGACCTGCAGGAGCCAGAAACCAAGATGGCACAAAACTGCAGTGATTACCTAGCTGAGAATCTAAATATATTTGCCATTTGGCTCTGGTTACAGAGAAGGAATATCAAATATTGAGTGTGTTGAGCTGTGTGTTCTCGCAGCAATGCTTCCTTTGCCTCTTACAGATACAATCAATTGCTCAATCAAACCACCTCTGCAGCTTTATGCTTTGCTGGGAAGGGTGTTTTGCATGAAAGCTATACACATACTCAAGAAACTAATGACTTTTGGCAACTTCTCTGAGATAAACATAAGAGTTTACCCACAGAACAGCCTGGAGTATGACACAAAATCTGAAACAAGACTTTTTCAGTCCTTCAGGATCATTGGCTTTCCCTCAATCCAGAAAATTGCGGATCCACCAACAGGTTGGGTACTTTAGCTATTTTCTTTAAATTTTTATCATCCAAGAGCAAACGTTGCCTTATGGTTCATTGCTATTTATTCTCAGTAACATTCTGAATGTTATTGACATTGAGTGACAAATCACTGAGCTTGTTTCTGGCAAAATACAAGGACTTTTGAACCTGTTTGGTACTCACAGTCTTCATACAATTACCTTTACTAAAAAAAGCTCTGATTATCCAAGGCATTTATCTGATTTTGTATGAGTGTAATTGTTTTGCCAGAGCAGCTGGGGAGGGCTCAGCTGCTGGTGGCCACCCTTGTGCTTCCTCAGTGCTCAGATGATGCTCAGACCCAACACTGAACAAGTGCTCCCTGTGCAGTTAAATTGAAGACACATTTGCCTAGCCAGTGGGTTTTTTTCCCCAAGTGTCAAGAATAGCTTTTATTTTAAAGACTGTGTCATGTGTCCTCAACACCACCGCCCTGGGCGCACTTCACTGCCCTTGGAGTGCCCAGATAAACACTATCTGGCTTAAGTGCTACAGAGTAGCTGAGCAGAAACCTCTATTAGAGATCCTTCAATCCTTGCCACTGGCAAAGTGACAGGGGAAGGATGAGTCATGAAAGGCAAACGTCTCTGAAGCTATGCATCCATCAGAGAAATCAGCCTTCAGCTGTATCTGACTTGGCAATGTTATTTAAGAAGCTGTTTTGCAAGACTTGCTTGCTTTTGTCTATCTTCTCTGACATCTTTCAGAAAAAGGGTTGCTTCATAAACAGGCACAGTCACCTGTTCTCCTTTGTCTCCCAATTGGCAGACAAAAATATAAAGAATAAAATTAATCTCCCCATGTTGCACTTACAAATTTAGAAATAGATTCACACAGTGGTTTACAGGAGCCTTCCTTCAGGTTACAATTGCATTCTCACATTTATTTCAGCAAAATTCACCTGCCTATTGAATAGATGTTTTTCTGGGTAAAATATGCCCAAGTGATATTCCCCAGCCAGTCTGCTGCAGAAGCACTGGTAATCTCCAGGACATGCTTTGGATAGCTGATGAGTTCAGTAGAGAACAGCATATCTGACAGAGGAAAGTAGCACACACTCTCTGAGTTGAAAGGTGGTTTCAAAAGGTATCGAGCAAATAATGGACAAGGGCACAGACATATTTGGAGTCTGTATGCACAAAGACAATGGCAAATGGTGTGACTGCAGCCAGTGAAGGAAGTTAGAGTGATGTAGAGGAGAAGGATGCCTCACAGAGATGCCAGCAAATGCTTCCACTGCCCCCTATTTTGGGCATCCTGTTAGGATTATGAGCCATTCTTGGCAGTTACAAAGCAGTCTTTTCATAGCAGGAGCAACATCAGATGGAGCTCATATGGCAGCCCTAGGGCTTATGGCACTTGGAAGGGCCACGTGTAAGAGTTTGTGGCAATCAGAGGGGAAAACCACACTTGGCCAAAGCTCATCCTGGGGTTCACCTTAGAAGGATGTGATTTGGAAAGTCAAGCCCTCAGCACTGTCTTAGCCCAACCAGACAGTGCCCAGTCTGACTCCAGGCTGGCAACATGCACACTACCAGGGCAGTGAGGCTGTCTAGGGTCTGGGGCTCTATAAGCACAGATCTCTGCCTTTGTAGGCCAACAATTAGCAAAGGAAGAAGAGATAACAACAAGCGAAACCAAGAAAGAGAAAAATTCCCTGTGGCAGAAAGTATTTATTCACCAGGAATGTACAACAGGGACTAGGATATGACAGTGCTCAAAATGAAGCAGTCACTTCTGCCATGGGAAAGACAAGAGCCAAAACACAGACCCATCCAGACCCTCACAACTGATACTGTCACAATTGATACACCCTCAATGGAGCTCAGTTTCTAAATCTCTTGTGAGTGTTGTGACAGCCCTTTATGGCTTTTCGAGATCCATCTGCCTTTGAAGATCCTAGAGCCTTCAAGTGCCTCACTTGAGCCAGAGCCGCCTGCGTGGCTGAAGCAAACACAGTGGGAAGGCGGTGCAAACGTGGGTCCTTCTCCCAGCTCACCTGCTCCTGGGGGCCTGCTGTGGGACTTGTCCTTTGGAAGGAACTGGCAGTCCACACTTGCTGGAAAAGGTTTGGATCAGATTACTTGAGTGCTGTAAGATATTGCCACATGCACAGAGAAAATGAGGTAGTGTGGGGGGACACATCACAACAGACTTAGATGGACTCAACCAGATGCAAAGAGACAAAACCCACATGATTTATTGGCACATGGCACATAGGCTGGAATCAGACCAAGAAAGATCTGCCAAAATAGCAAATTTCAGTGTGCCAAAGCAAGCATGCTAATAATATCCACTAGGTCCCAGTCGTAAGGGGCTGCATCGGAAAAAGCACAGACATAGGCGAAGATTTAAAGAATCTGGGAAAATGCATTATGTTTTTATTGACTATGATCTGTATTGCATGTTGACAAAATTAGAAATAAGGATTTTGAGCCATTATTCCATCTGTTGTGCTGGAAAAGCTTCACACAAGTAACCAAGTGATTCCAAGAATAACAGGGAGAGGGTTTATGTTCTCTCTATAGAAATATTTTTGGGGATTTGGAGCACAGAGCCCAGCCCTGCAGCATTTGAAGGATCCAGGGGAGTGAGATGGGGAATCCCACCCCAGGCAGAGACTGGGCTCTGAAACAGGAGTCAGGGTGATGTCTGCAGTGGATCCAGATGGTCAGGAAGCAAACAGCAGTGTGGTGAGAGTTCATGGAGAATGTACTGCAAGGGTTTTGCCTTACTAATCCATTCATTGAGGAACTTGGGAGCTTAAATCAGGGATGCTACAGTTCAGAGGATTTCTGTCCTCTGGCTTCTGTTCAGAATATGTGTTCTGCAAAGTCATTCAGTAAATCTATAGCTCAAACATGGCCACTTTGGACCTCTCAGACCGGGCTCTTTGTGTATCTGTGGCAGGACATGTCCTCTCCCTCTCTACCATGGTTGGTGCATATGGAAGAGATAACCCAAGTGGGTCAGAGAGCCCAGCAAGGGGTCATCCCTGGTGCCAAAAGGGCTCAGGCCCCCAGCTAAGAATCAACATAGTCTTCAGAGCAAATGTGGGAAGAGATAAAAGAAAAATAGATGTTTCTGACTGAGAGACACTGTTTTACAAAGACTATAAAAGCACACACAATTATAACAGAGGCAGAAGCCTTCCACACACACGCCCTGAAAGTGTGCGGGACTTCGTCCCAGAGTTTGGACACAGATTCCGCAATTACTTTCCTGGGAATTGAGGCAAAGGATTTTGATGCGTGCTCCACCACAACTGGATGGTAAGAAACACTGGATCCTAAGTTATATTATTTCTTTACTAGCTGTAAAATTAATGGTATCTTTAACTTCGCGCTGTATTTATTTACTAGTAGTTTCTTTTTGTCTTATTCCTGTGTAGTAGGTAGTCTGATTTAAGTCTTATGTCTGTTAGTTTTGTGTCTATTAAATAAATAATTCATTCTATAATAGACCGAATCAGCCATTATTAACGAACTTGTGAGTGAGAGTGGGTCTTGGGGTGCTGGCCACCCCTAGAAAGCTACTGCCTGCTGCTGGAGGCCTGGGCAAAAGGCAGGGATTTATCTAACCCCTCACATCCATTCATAACAGTATCCTGGTGCATAGAGCTTCCCCAAGGGATTCCTGCACATTGCTGTTTTTCTCCAGAAGGTCACACAAGAGCTGGGTCACCCTGTCATGTTGTGACCTCTCTGGCCAGTCTGTATGGAGGGGAGAGCCCGTGCACTGATGCAGCTGCCACTGACCAGACCTTCTGGGGCAGTCTCTGGCCTAGCTGAAGACCTCATGAGATGTCAGGATGTTATAGCCACAGGTTAGGAGATATTGGCCTAGATGGAAAATGCTGAAATCGGGGACTTGGCATTCTTTGCTTTGGTATAACTCCAAAATTTTTCTTGGAAAAAAATTTAATCCACAAAGTGACAATCTTGAGAGCCTGCAGGTCAACTCTGACAGTTCGCTTTAGGGAAGATTAAAGAGATCTCTTTCCCAAGGTGCTTTCCCTGCCTCTCAGAGGCATATTCCCTTAGTCCTCTGGCATGGTATAAACTAGCACTCTGGTATCCAAGCTAGAGCCACTGAGAAGTCACAGTCTGAGGACTGCTGCCATGAGGCAGCTGTCAACCTGCCAGAGATCACCTACAGACATATGAGTGGACACAGATGGTAGAAGACTCACCTGCAAATTCACTGCTTATCTTGCAATGGCACTGACAATAAATAATGAATAGGGAAACACCTATTCTGATTTCTGCAAAACTGACTCTGGAGTAGGAGTTACAACATTTCCTCCTGATGACCATACAGGTGCAGTTCAAAGGCTTTTTGGTTATTCTGTGGAAATCTTGTTGGGCCACTCAAAAGTGTATAATCTGTGAATCAACCCCTTTGGTCACTGACACTGGTGAAAGGGACAGGGTGCTATTGCTGCACTTGCCTTATTTTAAAGAATCCTTTATTTATGACCCACAGTTTTTTGTTGGGCACAGTTTTAGAGCTGAGCTGAAATCCCCAGATCATTGCAACCAACATACTGCATGCATTATCACAGTATTTTATACAATTTCAGAATTCTGCATTTAAAAGTCTGGTGTCCCTGCTCTGTAACATGGACATTGGGGGTGGTGCATGAAGGCATATGACAGAATGCAAAGATTAGTCTCATCTGACTGTATTTTTCATTTTAGAGATTCTAGTTCAAATACATTTAAAAAGGATATGTTTTTAGGGGGGAAAAAAAGCTTTCAGTGAGTGCTTGTTTGAAATGTCAGAGAAAAAAATTAAACCGCACATAAATGCAGTGATTCTGACATTAATAAGATTCTGTTGCAAGTCTTTGGTTGTTTGATATTCAGGTTTGTCAATCTATGGAGCTTTAGTCTTCTTTTGTTTAGCCAGTTTTTAAAATTTTCCCTCATTTGTTTGCAGTCATTCCTGACTGCCTGCAGCATACTGTGTACAGTGTTCCTTACGGTTCAGGCTTTTCAGGTTTTTTTGAAAATGTCTGCTTCTGTAGCAGATATTACCAATGATGTTTTCAAATATCCTCCTCTTAGGAGATTTAAGAATGTTTGAGATATATGTTATACTCAGTGCTTTTTCATAACAGCTGACTGATATTCACAAATCAATGACAGCATCTACATACAAACCATCTTTTCTAAACCTGTCATATCAGAGTTGCCCTCCTCAGGGCTTAGCGGTATTGAAGAGCTTGGGGACAGGAGCTGTTAAGCTTGGAACAAGGCCATAATCAAATGCCAATTCAAATTTTGTGGAGGAGAGAGACAGCTGAGAGGTCCTCCTCCTGGGGGACGAGGTTAGGAGTCACTCCCTCCATGTCTGACTGGATGGATGTTTCCACACTGAAAAGTGCCAAGGGGAGTCTCAAACACCAGAGCATGCCATGTTTCCAGAGCAGGAGAGGAGATCCAGAGCTGGAGGTGATAGATGGACTCTGGCCAAAGGCAAGGACAGTGGTCTTCCCCAGAGAGATGCGAAGAGAAATGACCCCTACTGTGATGCCAGCAAAGGCAGGGCACTGTTCTCTAGTTATTTTGTGATGCTCCTTGTTTTTGGTCTGTTTTGAACCATCAGTGTTGAGGCACCTTCCCCCTGCTGAAGGAAGACTGTTACTGTTGCAAGACCAAGAGTTGCATTCTCAGATTATTACCCTTTTTTTCCCATCCATTTTGTCAGTCGGACTGTTTGTGACTGGATTTCTGCAATGCAGTCTGTATTTGAAATTCCATTCCTGTGCTAAGAGGAGGGAATTCTGGCAGGAGGCAATTCTAACTGGGCACATGTCACAGCTGCATGGTCAGAAGAGGCCTCGGGGTGGCATTCACCAACAACTGATATCGTTTCACTTGACTGCAGGTCACTGCAAGGCTAATGGGGTGCCCCACGTCCCTTCTGGCATATCAGGAGATAAAAGATACACCTCACACAGATAAGCACATACAGGTGCTGCATTCACACGGATGTGAGGCAACCACTGCTGCCTGTGAAATGAGGGAAGTAAACATTTTTTTTGGTTAGGAAAGACTGCATTTGGCAGTTCCAGTTTCCCATTTTTCTTCACTCCCTCCCTTGCAGGCTAGGGACAAGATTTTACCTTTCAAGAGGAATTTAATGAATTTAGTTTTGTTTAGAACAGCAAAAGAAATTAAACAAATGAAGATTTTTCCTTTTAGCTGGAATTTGTCCAAATTAGTTCTATGTGAAATCCATATGCTTTCCTTTGAGCACATGGAGTTTTACAAAGTAAATGTGACCAAAATTTCATTTTGACATAGAGACTTGAAACTTCTCCTTTCCAAAAAGGTCAATGTGCAGCATCTCACCTTTATGAAATTGCTTTTTCCCCCTCAGGATTTTCTGTTGCTTTTGTCAATATTATGAATGATATAGTTCTTAAAAATCCTTCCCTATGCCTTGTTCTCCCTTTAAAAAAATCGTATTACCTTTTCAGTTATGGGAGGAGTATGGATCTGCTCCACAAAAAGCAGGGCTGCACAGCCATGAAATAAGAATTACAGACAGAGTTTATGAAGCTGATCCTCTCATGGAATCTCTGCACAGCTGATATTTCCAGAAACAGGACAGTAACATAATGATATACATACCTGGGCTAGCAAAGAAAGAAGCCATTTGTATGACTTCTTTCACGTAACTGTTTGCTAAAGGACTTTCTTAATTAAACACAGATATCATAAATTATTGTAGCATTTTTGAATAACAGCAGTTCAGCGGACTTTCTTGGCTCTTTTGATCTCTCATTTTATACTGCCTTTGCAAGAATAGTTGTCTTTCCTTGCTGTGGAAGGCTTACCTGAAGTCCCACAGCCCACTAATATGTAGAAAAAATGCTACCTTATACAATACTCCTATTTATCAGCTTGATCCCCCTTTTTGGATATATTTTTTCCTAGCAAGAATCTAATAAAGTTTTTGATGACATTTTCTCTGAAGGTATTGTAATCTCACAAAAGGAATGAATACAGCAGAGAAAGTTCTATCAAAAGTATACAGGAGAATTTTACAGGGATGTGTCATGGACAGTAATGCAGTATTTGTTACTGAAAGCCAATACTTGGGTTTCCTGTAGCACAGAAAGGTGACACTGAAAGTGTAAGTAGACCAGTCATTAACCAAAGCTAATAATCTATGTTGACAACAGTGTAAACATGTTCAGTAAGCGTTCACATAACCAATAACCTTCTGAAAATGTACTTAACTTTACAGCCTTGAAACAAATCTCCCTATCAATGTGGACCAGCCTGTGCAGTGCTAGATTAGCAAAGTGGAAGTCCCATGGGCAACTGATGGTTGAGCAAACACGATTAAGGCCTAAGAGCTGAAATAATTTTAAGTTCAGGGACTTAAATTAATAGAACTGAAGTGACTGAAGTTAGCCACTTTTCTGCCAATAATATGTTGTAAAGAAACCATATACAGGTAGGAATACCAGTGACCAAAGTCTCTGGGGCTGATATGGTTTTGTATTGTTCTGGAACAAGCAAGTTTGTCACTGATTGTGTGAGCTGTTCCCCCTATTTTCATAGCAATGCATAGTTATGAGTCGTGGGAAAACCCAGATGAGGACTGGAAGTGTTCCTAACCACCAGGGCTGGGACAGCACAAGCCCGAAGTCCTGGGCAGGGACACAAAGCTGTAGGGTCTCTTTTAGACTCTGGGGGGATGGTGAGTTCTGCTCTGTACCCTGTGCCCTGACCCTCATCAGTCTTCAGGGCAGATACTCACATTATTCCAAACACCACGGGGAGGTCTGAGAGGGATGCCAGCACAGCTTGGCTGTGGTTGGCAGCTAACTAAGCTAGAAATGCACCACTGAAGGGAATGTCCTTCTCCTCCCCATGTCAGCCTTCACCTTGGAATTCAGCTTGCACTATCACTGCCCATGCAAGCCAATGGCAAGCTGACGGAGGGAGATAACAAAGAAAACACTAACAGAACACTCTCACAGTGATGGCTTCTGCGGCTGCTGAGCTCTCTGGAGGAGCCTACCGTGGTCTTGTGGGAATTGCCAGTTGCTGCACATGAGCTGGGGCAGGAATAGCAACCAGAAGCGGGCTGTGGAGGTGAGATTTCTCTCTCAGCAACAGTAAACAGTTATTCAATATGCTCAGTTATACCACCAAACTGTACAGTAGCCACTTGCTGTCCAAGAGTTTTTCCTTGTAAGTTATTATCACTGATTTTCTCACTGGTATTGATTTGCCTTCTCTTTATTGAATGCACACAATATCTGTTTTCTGAGGATTGACTGGGCTGGGAATTATTTGTCAGGGTTAAACCTGTCTGATCTGTGGGTTTGACATTGTTCTATGCTTCTCTTGTTAATAAAAAACTTATGACTTCTGTGCTATAAGTATGTGAGTTGGATTCAAGGGTTTATTCTTCCTACTGACACAATGAACAAATACAAAACCAAGTCTGATTTCTGATGTAGTCTATGATGTTTTTAAAAAGTAGCAAGATGGAGCTACTAAGAAGTATTTCAAACCTTCTTGAGTCAGTGTCACTAAGAAAACACCCACATGCACCCAAAGTGCACATCAAACACACATGTAAAATTGTGAAAGCATAAGATCTGTTCTTAGAGAAGGGAGGACCAGAGCACAACATAATACATGGCACTGAACCTGCAGAAAACATAAAATGGCATGAGGGATGGCTATTTCTTCTGTTAGGATGTTTAAAGCATGACTTAAAATGCTGAATCAATGATGGATTCTTTTTTCCAAAGGGAGGAGGCAAGACATGAGCAATCTTACCATTCTTGTCTGCTCTTCTTAATATCTAAACAAAAAGAGAGACAGAGAGAACACAGTCAATTTTTATTTTTTCTTGGATGGGTTGAAAACAAACAATGCTCTTTTTAGTGCACATTTATAGTTTGAGCTCTACATCACACTTTCACAAAGTTGCATGAAATTTTAAAGTTCTTAATGTATCTCCATCCTTCCCTCAGAGTATTGCTTTTTTTTAACTCCTCCTTTGCTTTGTGCACTAAAAACCAAGACCATAACAAGAACCAGCTTTATTTTCTAGCATTTTTTATAAAGATGATGTTCAGGCCCAAAGCCTGATACTGTAGGGCTACCATGGTACTGGATTCAGAGTTGAGAGAAGTGGCCTAAAGAAGCAGAGCAACAGTGATGGCTGGGAGGATGTGCTGATCATCTGAGATGGTGAGAAAGACTCATGGTCTGTGTGGGTGGAGGAAGCAAAGGGATAAGTCAGGAGAGGAGCTGGGTGGTATGAAGGGATCAGACTCGGTATCACAGGCTACTTCAGCCTGAACTGCAGTGGGGAGTCCAGGCAATGCTGCAACAAGTGTAGGAAAAGGAAGAAAGCAAATCCTCCAAATAGTTTCTATTGCTGCTGTGAATACCCAGTAAAGTGTTTCAAAATGGGCACATATATTTTTGAGAGTTGACAGCAATGGAAACATTCTCTGGTTTATTAAAATGTTAGTAGCTTTTAAACAGCTTCTCCAGCACATGCCATAACTACTCTGTTCCTAGAAGTGAAACCAGACAAGGTGGATCCAAGTGCCAAGCTCTGCTGAAGCACCTTCGTGACTGTTTTCTGCAGGGTGGGATTGGCAGGGAACCAACAGAGTTGTGACCCACATCCAGGGGTTCACAGATGGTCCCTAAGCAGAACTTTGCATTGGACCAAGTTTACAGCACATGAAGTATGAAATATACTTAACAAGATGCCAATTTCCCTCCCTATTTAAATAAATCACACACCAAATTTTCAGTATAAGGATTGGACTTTTGAAAGGATGTAGCAACGGAGTTTCAATCAAATAGAAATGTCCCATAAACATGGGTCAAGAGTGGCAAAAGTTTCTGCTTAAGTAGTTTTAAATTTTTGATTTAAAATTATTTCATGTATTTATTATTTTTATAATTATTATTTAAAGTTTGTATTACTTTGTTTTAATTAATTACACCACCACCATCCCCAAAACCTTAAGGAAATATTAAAATACTTTAGGCACTTGAGAGGGACTTTGACAGAAGGCCAGGGAGGAGGTTGCTTTAGCAATCGTGTATCACTCTCATTAGGTCTTTCTCTGGAGACAGATTATTTATATGAGCATGTAGTGACATGGGGAATGGCTTCAAACTGAAAGAGAGTAGGTTTAGATTAGATATCAGGAAAAAAATCTTTACTGTATGAGTGCTGAGGCACTGGTACAGGTGGCCCAGGGAGGTTGTGAATGGCAGTGTTCAAGGCCAGGCTGGAGGAAACTCTGAGCAACCTGATCTAGTGGAAGGCGTCCCTGCCCATGGCAGGAGGGTTGGAACCAGATGATCTTTAAGGTCCTTTACAACCCAAGCCATTTTATGACTCTATAATTCTATTCCCCAGTAAGATTAATAACTTAGTGCCTGCCCTTTCTGTGCAGTCTTACAACAAATATCTTGCTGTCTGGTCTAATTTAAAGATAAGTTTTTATACAGGTGGGGGTACTTCACTGAGGGGTAATCACACACCTACACACCCCCAAAATATCTAAAATATCTGTGACATGAGCATACTCTCACAGCAGGAAGGGCCCCCAGGGTCCAGTCCCTGCTTTGAAGCAGGCACACATGGTTTGGATTTAAGGTTTCCCTCCAGATAGAAGAGGAGAATCACAGAAACAGACTCCCTTCCTCCTACTTACAGGTTTGTGAAAAGTATCTGCATTCCTATAAATATAAACTTGATGCTGGTTTAAGAAAATGCTGAAAATGAAACTATTTCATTTTGAATTTTTTTTTTTTACTTTAGTAAAATCAAAAGTTTTCAGTTTATCAGATAATCTGACCATGTGCAGTTTCCTAACCCACCGTGCTGAGTTAAACTGGGGAGTTGACTCCATTTAATATTTTTTTAACTCTTTCCTGGCAACTTAGATTTCTCTTCTGTTTTTGTGATGTATGGCTGTAATTCTCCTGTTCCTCTTACAAGTGGTATCTCTGAGACAAAAAAAAAAAATCTGCATTTTCAATATACACTTGAATTGAAATAATTGAAGTCAACAAAAATTCTTATTTAAATGATTTCCTGTGGAGGCTAGAGAAATCAGGAGATGAGCAGATGAGGGTTGCTTGAAATAATTTGGGGAAAGGTTGGGGAAGTTGAAGTGGGTACATTAGAGAAAATATCTAAATAAAGAGTCCTTTAATACAGACTATTTCCAGCCATTTCCAGCTGATATTGTGGAATAATGCCAATACAGGAGCTGGTCTGAAGCAGAACAGAGTTGGTAGTAGAGTTGGTCTCAAGATTTGTAGGTCTCGCCAAGGTCAGGTGATTCTTCGAAGATGTTTGGGTAGGAGTTTGGCTTTTACCAGGATTTGCCTTGGAACAAAGAAATGCTCTGTGCTGTGCAAGTTTAGACAAAAAATCTTCACAGCTGCACCTTGCAAGATGCTGAGCCCTTGGTGACAGTCTAACACAGCACCACTGGGGGGTTGCTTGGTCAGATGCACGTCAGGGCACCTCCCTGGGCTCACCCTCGAAGGGCTGAGGGGCTCAGGATTCTCTGCATGTTGACCTTGGGCATCTCAAATTCAGGGTCTAATGGGATGGGAAGAGCCTGCATGGTTTGTGAAAAAAACCCAAAATACTTATAGGGTGAAAAACTCTAGTGTAAAGCGAAACCCCTCCCCCACCCCC
>VZTH01015863.1:417377-454299 GCA_013397815.1 Aleadryas rufinucha | reverse complement strand
GCCGGGGCTCCCCCGGGGGCCGAGCCGCCCGCCCCGCCTGCCCCGCCTGCCCCGGGAGCCCGCCCCAGGAAGGGCCGGAGCCGGGGCGCCGCGGCTGCTGCTCCCTGCACGGGGGTGGCAGGGCCACAAACACTGTTGCATCCTTAAAGCGGNACACACTGTTGCATCCTTAAAGCGTGCTTGTGGCGGCACTCGCTTTCTCTCCATGAAAGAAACTTGGGTCTTGCAATCTGTCAGGCCACGTTTGCACCGACGTTTTGGCTGCCTTCCCCTTCAGCACAGTCACGTTTGGGGAGGTCTTTCTCAAGAAAGCCACAAGAACCCATCCCGAAGATGAAGTCTCGGCGGTGCAGAGGGGTGACGGGGCGGCTCTGTGCTTTCACACTGCGGTGCGGGCACCGCCAACAGCTGCGCTCTGCCAAAGCGCTCGGGCTTGAGAATGAGATGCTTGGATATGATACATCCCTCAAAGTGGCCCGGCCAAAAATCAAGGGCAGCGCTGGTGTTCCTGCAAGGGAGCAAGCGGGGAGCTGTGGGATGGGGCAGGACCGGGCTCGGCGGGGTGAGGGCAGGAGAGGAAGAGGGTTTTGAGGTGAGGGAGAGGGAAAGCAGTTTTGAGGGGAACCCCGTCCGTGTTATTTCAGACCCGTGCCAAGAATTTACTGCACGGACATCGTGTAACAGGGGCTTTTACTTTGTGCTCCCACCACACACTGCAAGCAGATGGCGCTGCAATTATACATCGTATAATACAACAGTGTTACACATTATGTACTACATTTATTGACTACTATATATGATACTATGCTTCTTAAAAAATATTAGAGTGAAATTTTTGTTTTAAAACACCTTCATGGATGAAAAGCCTCAGCCATGGTGTGACTTGGGAGTTCCTGCTTCTGTCACCTACCTTTCCACATTTCAGAGGAAAACCTGAGAGGAGAGAGAGAATTGCCCAATTGGAAAGACAAGGCATTTCACAGGGTGAGCAATTTTTATCTCAGTTCATAAAGATGGCTTGAAAAAGAGATGGAAATATCATCTCAGGCTATTTTTGCTTTTTAATAATACTGAAAGGCTTTTATTTAATCTGATTTTTATGATGGAAGTATGGGAATATATTTTTTTACAGAGAGACAAAAGAAGAAAAAATTCCAAAGGCTGTCTCAAGAGCCAGGAGGGTGAGTGGAAGTAAGAAAAAGTTTCTTTAGACTATAGAGGGGCTTGTTTTTATTAACTTTTATAACAACAACATGAATAATTTACATATTGAACTTTTTTGACTAGTATCTATCTTGTAATAAAAGGACTTTTAATGAAGAACCAGTACCTTTCCCTTTTGATTAGCCTTAACATTCACTAAGAATATTTTGTTTGTCTAGAGAAATCTTCCTTCAAAATTGTGTGGAAATAAAATTGTGCCATCTTTATATTTTTAAGATAAAAATTAAAACATGAGAATCAAAAATGTCTCATAGGACTTTTATTATATGAGGAAGTTGTGAGTAGAGTATATGTGAAACTCACTGATGATAATTTTTATACCGCTTAAATATTACCTGAAGTAATATCTCAATTTTAACACCACAAGCAGGACCAGAGCTCTGAATCTTACTAGGTTCCATATTCATTCAATGATCTCCCTCTGTCTCTGAGCAAGATGATGTGAGGAGAGGGGAATGCACCTGTGTGGTGCCCTGTGATGTGAGAGAACAGGTTCTGCCTCAGTGGGAGGATGATGGCTTTGTGACCTGCGCAGGTGAGGTTAGCAAAGGCCAGCACTCAGTGATACGCTCCCCTCTGCAGCCACAGACCTGTGCTGCTCACCATCTATCAGTAATAACAGTTATTACTGTTAAGAAATAATAAAAAATAAAAATAACAGTTAAGAAATAACAGTTGTTCCGTGTGTGTCTGAGGATAGAGCCTAAAAAAGCCTGCTTTTTTCCTGCCTTGTGTCAAATCATTAAACTTTCATTTAGAACCAGCTACTTTACCAGCATCTTGGCTCATGTGAAATGAAGTGGGCAGCCAGTGTTTAATGATTTTGCCCTTTATCTGGGAAAAATAAACAAATGAAAGCTGGCAGCAAGAGCTACCTTCCACTTACTGTGCAGTGAACTGTGATGTGCAACAAGAGTCATCGATGCTGAGATAGAGAAACAGTAAAACTTCCTTTTTACTGAGCAAATGCAAGCTGTCCAAGTGTCTAATTGAGTTACTAAACCACTCCATGATTCCACACTCTATCTGTGTGGCCTCTAACTGACAGGAAAAACACTATGTAATGCTTATGTCAAAATATAACCTTTCCAGCAGAAGAACAGTACTATTTGCACTTGGCTAAAGGAATGGATCTGCTTTCTCGTCTTTTTTTTCACTCAGGAGCTGACTGGCTCATATCCAAAGGGCTGAGTTAGCATTATACAGCGTCCCCCTTCAGCTTTCAAAATTGGTTGTTTTGTAATGGTTTGAGCATCTGGTCTGGTGCTCTATAGGCCAACCCCAAACCAGCCTCTGGTTTGGGTACTCAAATGCTGCCCCTGTAGTAGCTCCCTCATAACTTTTCTTGGTCATAAAGTAAAACCAGAGAAAATTCAGATTTAGTATATTTGTGGCCATGGCTTGTAATATGAGCAGTAACAGAGGAAGCAAGAGGCCACCTTTATTTTCCCATCACTTTGTGTCTCACACATGGACTAATCTGACCCAAGTGAGGACCCGGTATCTTTACAGCTCTGTGTTTCTAGGAGTTGGACTCTGATGATGAAAAAGTGAGTCCTCCTCTATAACCATATGGTAACTCTGCCAGTGACAGCAAGGGTAGATGTACAAATCCCAAAAGGAATGTTGGTGTTCCTGGAAAACCATTAGATCAGCCACCTGTACCGGAATGTGTGGTTACATATAGTTCATCAGATGAAAATCACCTCAGCTCTGGGAGTTCACTTTACCCTCACTGTGATCCCTCCTGGGACAAGGCCTGAGTCTGCTCCCATGCCTTTCCTGCCCTCTTCCTTTCCCTCTGGTCCCATATCCACCTGGTGGTGGAAAGGAAAGCCAGACACAAGCCATACTGGAGCCACAGGGCAGTTCAATGGCAAGCCAGTGCAGACAACAGGGATGAACACCAGCAGGTGAGCCTGAATGCAGTCTGCATGCATTGGACCTCTTTCCTAAATCACTAGGAAAATAAATGTAAAGCTGTTGTGAGAGACTGAAATGTTAGTGGTTAATGACTCAAAACAATCGGCCATTTGTGGAGGCAGCAGGGTGCTTTACTGAGGCCAGGTTTGCACCCCTGGCCGAGGGGGAGGAGGGAGTGTAAAGGGGCATCCAGCAGAGACTATGGCTCATGTTGAGAAAAAGCCTGCTGTGAGACTGGATGGATAAGGCAGATATCTACTTATAAGATCTAAGGAAAAGAATAAAGGAAAAGATCAAAGCATAAGGGTCAGAAGCAAAACAATGCGAAAGCACGGTGAAAAATTTGTACTTTTATCCTTTGTATTTGCAACATTCGCAGAAAAAAAGGTAGAAGAAAACTGCTATTGTTTGTCTTCGACTAAAATGATTTCATAATGTCCTTGTTCTGGCCAGGACAGGGTTAATTTTTTGCAGTAGCTGGGAGGGGGCATGGCTAGGGCACTGTGGTTATTCTAAACCAACTCAAGTCACTGCTGGGGGCAGAGGAAAGGGACACTCGTCTAGGGAGAAGGAACTCCTTCCAAGAAAACACAGTGTTTTCTATTATTGGGGGGTTTTTTCCCCATGTGAATAGTTTCTTTTCTTATACCCTCTGTCATTTGCATTGTTGCTGTTACTGTTCATTTTCTTATTTCTTTTTCTAGTTAATTGTTCTTAGCTTAACTCGTGATCTTTGCCTTTTGTGCCTCTAATTCTCAATGTCATCCCACTGAACAGGGAAGGGAAAAGGGGAGCAGGTGTGTGATTTTGGAGAGTCTCGGAGGGGACACTGAATTGGGAAGTACCATTCCTAAACCATGACATATATTTAATCCAAACCCAAAGAGTTTCAGTTCACAGTACCTGCCAGGCTCAGATACAAGCAATGGTCCTGAGCAGTCCATACACCCCTGCTCCATTTCCCCTAAGAGAGGGGATCATAAGGTTATTTGTATTGCAAAGCTTTCGTCGCTAATTGTTTAACAGACCTGGGAGAACAGTTTCCCACACAGCTGAAGATGGGAATGAGGCTCCCCCAAAGAGTTAATTCCCTTAAGTCTTAAGGGTCCTGGTCTATAAGGGCTCAGAAGGAGCTATTGACCACAGAGTACTTTTAGGAGTCTGGTTAATTTATTCAAAGGCTTGAGGCTTGCTGGAGTGTGTAAGTAACTGCAGTTTCTTCCATGCCTATGTGCCCTCCTGCTAATGGCGACCTATACATAACATATTTTGTTACTGTGACTGCCACTAAGAAAAAGGCCAAAGGCCTTGTGCCTCACACCTGGGCCAGAAATGAGCACATGGACAGTAGATAAGAGACAGTGCAGCAATCTGGGAGAGTGTCTGAGACCCGTGACATGGAGTCATGGGTTTGATTTTGGCAAAGCTTCAGTGCCTCAGCTGTGCTTTAGGTGCCCAAGTATTTTTCTTGGTGTAGGCCATTGTCTTTCCTATTCAACTGGGATTTAATTACATGAATCCAATAAAAAGATCATGGAACTGAGAAGAGTATCTCAAACTAATTTCTGTAGCTGGATCCGAGAAAAATTTTTAAAGAAAAATTGTATCATTCCAATGGTTTTGTGAAATGAAGAATTTCCTCTCTGCCTTTCCCAGGCTGATTCTCAGATATACATCTCCCATGAAAGAGTACCTCATGGGATTATTCCAGCTCTTTTCTTTGCTTTTCAGTTTGAAAATCCCTGGCAGTTGTTGAAATTCTGCTGTCTGAAATGACCTCCTGGCTTATACCAGTTCAGTGATTTCATCTCTTGCAGCCTTGCTGACAGATCAGAATCTGCAGGCAAAACCCTCTCCCCAGTTGGGCAATGCTCACGACCTAGTGGAACATCTCCTGCTACTTCTTACCTCAAGGAAAGCCAAGGGCTCTCCAAGGCCTTTTTGACTGATATTTTCATCATATTTCTACAACTGTAGATGAGACTCTGTTTTGCTTTCAGTGGATCTTTGAGGGGAACTGAATTCTTGCAGAAAGAGCAAATATGGTATGATCTATTTTAAAAAAAAAGTCTCTAGCAATTTTATATTGCCAGAGAATTCAGTGCCAAGAACTGTCTGCTCTCCAGCTGTTACCATGTTCAGTTCTAGGCTACAGAGAATAATGCAAATAAATGTAAAAAGAGGAAGGAGAGATGTGATTTTATCTGTTATTGATTTTAACAATAATTATACAATTAATAATTCAATATTTAATGTAAGAATTAATAGATATCTACTTGAAATAAAGAATCACTTCTGCTAATTGACAGAACCAAAAGCCTTAATCCAAAGAGAGCATAGTTTTGGAGAACTTTCTGTCCAAATTTCTACCCGACCCTGTACAAGAAAGTGAAATAATTTCTAGTAATGAATGTCAAAGTTTTGGCCTACTTCTGAACATTGTGCTTCTTTGGAGAAATTCTACCTAAAATAATCCCAGAGAATTTCTACTTACAGATGGGATTTGAGATTAAGAATAGCAGTAAGTGATTTAGACAAATATATCCCACTAATGCTGCTGTTATCCTGGCTCCAGACCTGTGGAGGCTGGTTCAATGCCCCAGTGCTAGCCCAACCCAAAGACAACTAGGTTAAATTCCTGACCATACTCTGTAGGGTCCTAGACAAAGAATTTAGTAGCACTGGTATGCCTAGGAGCCCCTGGATCCACAAATGATCTGCAGACCTGCTGAGTGCACCCTGTCCCGTCATCCTTGTCATCAATGAAGACATTATGTAGTACTGGTCCCAATATCGGTCCCTGTGCTGCACCACCTAGTGACTGGCCTCCAGCTGGCCTGGAGAGGCTGAAAGAGCTGTGACTGTTCAGCCTGGAGAAGAGAAGGCTCATCAGTGCATTTACCAATAAA
Organism: Aleadryas rufinucha; assembly: GCA_013397815.1. Taxonomy (NCBI): domain Eukaryota; kingdom Metazoa; phylum Chordata; class Aves; order Passeriformes; genus Aleadryas; species Aleadryas rufinucha. Next base: position 448,243 of record VZTH01015863.1, on the reverse strand, counting down.
GATAGGGAAAGGAAAACAAAATTCTACAGATACGAATATGATTTCAGAATATGGTCACTCACTGGAACACAAACAGGGAACTGAAAACAAGATTTTAGGATGTGTATGCTCTACAAAAGCCAACACACAATCATCAAAGGATGCAATAAAACAACAGGGACATTGTATGTGTTTCATTGTGAGAGGTGTTTTTAGCTTTCGGAGATGGATTGTACAAATCACTTTAAAATTGATGGGAATTGCAAGATTGAGTTTTCTACATGGGATATGGATCCTCTCAGAAAATTTAAAGAGTCTTTATTACCCTCACTTAAAAAAATAAACAGACAGTTTATACATTTTCTTGATCTGTTTCTATGCTGAGTTATACCAATATAAGCAAAAGAATGATTGTATTCTTTGGTGCCAGTCTGTTGAGCTCTGGAGCAATGCTACTTGGTATGAGTACAGGATCTAACAGTATGAGATAAGAAGTTTACTCTTTTCATTTCAGTTACCATGAGAGCTGTGGGAATGAATCACTATTTCTTCTCTCCTTTTTTCCCTTTCCCTTTCCCTTTTCTTTTTCAGTTTCTTTTCATTTTTCTTTTCCTTTTTCAATTTCCTGTCCTCTTCCACTTCCTTTTCTTCTTTTTCCTGTGGAGATTCCTTCTCTGGGAAAGACTTTAATCTGAAGAATGAGTCCCCCTATCATTACAGGCTTCCTGAAACTGCATTCTGTGTTTGGAGCATTGAGTCCTGAAGCAGGTACGATACTACAGTGGATGATAATGAGAGAAGAATGGGAAGAATTACAGGAGGAAGAACATTATGTATTCAAATCCCTCAGGCTGTTTTGAAAATTGTATCCACGATTATTAGTGAATGTCAGTGACTTAAATTCTTACTTGCTAAGATATTCCTTATGAATATTACCCCAGGCATAGCAAGAACAGTCACAGGCATTTCCTAGTTACTTACATAAGGAAGGCTGTCAACCCAAATAAAAAATTGTTAATTAAAGTTTCAGATCTCTTTTGTAAAAAATACAGGCTTCTATGAGTCTCCTCACCGTCCAAGTCAGAGAACAGTTTGCCTAGATGAAATGTAGCAAATTTGGAAAGACTGGTTTTTCATTTGAATGCTAATCAGGAATTCTGATTTACTACAGACCTGAATAATGAAGTTATTATTTTCCTTCTTTTTGGATATAGATTAGATTACTAGAGCTAGATATTTCTGGTGGACATATATCAGTATTTAGATTACTTTATGTTTAGATTTTGATTATTCTGCCATAAAGGGACCTCCCCAAATCCCTGACATCTGTGATAATTATTGACAAACATGGCAGCACATATATAGATAGAAAGTATTATTTTTATTGCAGACATTCCTAGAAGTCTTAATCATGGAATATCAGTCTGTTGTGCTAGATGCTTAACAGCTGCAAGACAAATGGCAAAACTCACTGGTGAATGATATAAATCTCATAATTTTTGTTTAAAAAATCCATAACAGAATTAAAATGAAATTTCTCCTCCCTGAGTAATTCTTGATATATGTCTGCTTCTCTTTACCAAAAATAATGTCCTCAGTAATTAAGGGATAATAAAAGCAAATATCCTGGAGACAGTATAGCTATACTGTCCAGTCCCTTGTGACATGCTTTCAGAACAGTGGATCTGAAACCTATAAATCCTTATCACTAACTTTATTGTATCATGGAGTGCATTCATTGCCTTGTGGTTGGATCATAAAAAGGGTGTTTTCAAAAGGCCATCGGTATCTGACATCTAATTAGGGATTGTTCTCAAGCTCTTTTGCTATTCAAAAATTGAAAATGGTTGCAAATGGAATTGTCTGTAGGATGGACAGTTTGTTGGTGGTAAAGAATTCTCCAGCTTAAAAATTATGCACTAAAAAGATACTCCATAATGATTATACCATTTGACTGAAAAGAATCTAAAATCACAGGATTCAGATAGATCTCAGAAAAAACTGATTACCTTGTTCAAAAATAATTTCTGCTTTCAGTTATTTCATTCTAAATATACAAGCAGTTGTTTACTGTAAATAGAAGATTTCAGCATTGTTGTTGTTTATAGGCTCAGAGAACATTGTCCTTCAAGTAGAAATTAGGGTTTTTTCACCAAAATAGGATATTTTTTGCTCCCCTCCAACTCTGAATTGATATTAGACCCTATGTTAATTTTTATTTCTAATCTGTTCATGCTGAGCTGCCTTATGCAGTTCTATGTAGCTACTACATCTGTGCCATCTTGTGGTCTGCACAAAGCTTGTAATGTTTTTTACTTTGGAAATTAATCAGAAGTGCAACAGTTTGTCATCAGCCACAGCCAAGGGGGGATGGCTCAAATGGCACCCCCCTAAGCAGTGGTCCAATTGCTCTGATAAGGAGAGGATGCCTCACAGACAGACCCATGCCCAAAGCAAAGTTTCAAGTCTGCAGGCTACTGGTTTGGCAGGCACAGAGAGCAAAGCATGTCAGGATGTCATTGTGGTAATGTCCAGTGATCTTTTTGTCTTCAAATTGCAATAATTTCCTACCTGGAGTTTCAATAATTCATAGCAAAGGTATATGTAAGCTTTCCTCTAAGATCCTGCGCTTTTTTTCCAACACAGAGGATTTATAACCAACCCTCTGCCATTGCAATCAGATGCAGCTGCGGATTTGAATGTTGGCTGAAGTTCCTTATTGAGGGCTTGCTGCTCTTCTTGCCGTTCCTTTTGTTCTTTGCTTTTAGGAGCAGGAGCAGATGGGTCCAAAAAGCGCCAGATAGATGTGATTCCAGTGTCACTTATAACCCCAGAGCCAAGGAATTGCTTGTTCTGATGTAGGACTGGCCTTTTAATCCCAGCATTAACATACTGCTTTGAGAGCAGTCTCTCCCATTGAGAGAAGAAGTGGTTTTACTTAAATGCCATGCAATTTGGTATCCCCTTGGCTTCTGTATGTCCAGCTGCAAACTAGAAACGCCTTTTGACTACTCATGTTTTCTTTTTCGTGCTGCAGGATGGTGGTGTACAGGGTGGCCCTTCCATATTCTTAGTATCTGCTGTCCTAAAATTGCATATGCTTTTCCTTGCCTTAATGGGAGACAACCCTGCTTCCTGGTAGCTATTTTCCCCCTATTTTCCAGCCTAAACATATTCATGGCCAGGTTGTTTCCATGTCTTGCTGTGTCAGCTAAAAGTCCTTTTCCTTCTCTCAGGTTTGGCCTTGATAGCTTTACAGAGAATAATTGTTTCTTCTTTCAGCTTTGATTCTGCTGAGCTAATTAAGTTAAACTTTTTAGTGTTTCTCTCATTAAAAGAAGCTGTCAGTTCCCTCATCATGTCTGCTTCTGTGCACTGGTACCCATTTGCTCCTCTTTTTCAAAGCAGGGGACAAGGGTTTTATGCCACCTTTCAGAAAGGGCTCACAAGGAAAATGTTATTACATGTTCTGTTCTCTGCTAAAATTAGTGCAGAGTCACAGAAGGGATCAGGTTGGGAGGTTGGAAGGTACCACAGTGGGTCACCTGGCCCAACCTCCCTGCTCAAGCACATGGCACCAGATTGTGTCCAGATGGTTTTTGAACATCTCCAGTGAGGGAGGTCCATAACCTCCCTGGACAATCTATTCCAGTGAAAGGTCACCTGCACAGTCAAGAATTTCTTCTTCATACTCAAGTGGAACTTGCCGTGCTGACCACTATCCGCCCGGTGGCGTGGCAGGCGGCGTCTGCTGTCCTCTTGCTCTGGACACTCCGGGAGGTCCCGGTGCGACGGCACGGAGCAGGGTTCTATGCAGCTCAAACCGCAGATGTTTGCCCCGGGAGCCACAGCTCGCCCTGAGGCTATCTGCCAACAGCCGATTAGGCTGTGCAGCCCAGATGGAAAAACCGCAGCAGGCGAAGGTAAAGACTGAAGGAGGATTCAGGCGCTAGTGTATTCCAAGCAATTTAATAAAGTCTCAGAGGGAACTAGCCACCCAAATCTGGCCGTTGGTCTGGCCTCTGGCCGTTGGTCTGGCCTCTCTGGTTTCATTAGCATGAAACTAAATAGAAGAGTGGGGAAAAGGGAGGAGTAAAGGAACAACCACTTAGGGAATGACAAGGGGGTGACATACAACCAACCGGGAAACATATTGGGAGGGACTAGTTTAAACTAGCCAACCAGGGATGTAACAAAACAGAACTTTCCAGAGCCTAATAGAATAATCAATGAACTACTTATTAAACATAACTTCTACTAACTAATAAGGAACCGGGGGAGAGAGAGGGTTCTAGAAACCAGGGAGGAGACATGTTCAAGGGAACACCTAGTAGGCGGTGGCATCACAGCCTTATCTCCTCCTCCGATCCGCCCTCAGAGGTGGAGTCTCGGGCGGGGAAATCAACCCACTTGTCATTCACCTGGAAAGTGGGTTGTGCCACCGCCACAGGAACTTCCTGTGCATCAGTTTCTGCCTGTTGCTTCTTGAGCCATTGCTTGGCACTACTGAGAAGAGCCTGGCTCCATCCTCTTGACAGCCTCCCTTCAGATACTGATAGACATTGATGAGGTCCCCTCTCAGTTGTCTCTTTTCAAGGCTGAACAGGCCCAAGTCTCTCAGTCTTTCCTCATAAGTGAGATGCTCCCATCCCCTCATCATCTTCATCCTCTGTTGGACCTGCTCCAGGAGCTCAGACAATACTTTCTAAATACTTTTGCCTCTTTGAAAATAAATCCCTGGTTCATCATCTCCCCAGATGATGCACTCACAGTCTGTAACACAAATCTCATTGCAGGTCCAAGGGCAAGGATCTTTCAACATATTTGAAGAAAGATCATCACGCTGCTTTGACTCCATGCCCTAAAGTTCCCTAGATCCTCCTGAATGATATTGCAGCCTTCTACTTTGTCACATCATGCCAATATCAATTAAAAATAACATTTTAAAGTAGGGATGAAAGCTCTCTTTCTGTGTTCATTGTTTCTACCCAGCACAGGAACCTATTTTCTTAATGAGTTGAAAGATGACCTGGCAGTGCTGTCAATTGGACTTGAGTCCTGAAGGTTTTGTTGTGTTTGTGCAGTCCTGAAAATTCTTCTGAAAGTGTCCATGCTCAAGGAAAGTGGGAGGCACCCCCTTCCCTGCACTTGCTGGGTACTGAAGCCCTCCCTGGAGCATACACTTGCAGCCCATGGGAGGATTTCCCCAGGAGGAAGGGAGCTGCCCTGCAACACTGGCTCCCACCAGCTGAGTAATGCAGCTCAGGCATTGCATCCAAGGCAGCATTGCATCCATTTGCTGTGCAGCCCTGGACCACCTGGTCAGAAAATCCCTCAGGAACCTATGGAGTTGAGGGGGGAGGAACAGTGTAAGTGATGTTACAGAAGATGACTAACCCACCAATAGCAATTTTCTTTTCAACAGAATCAGTTTTTCATCTGTCTTGTTCCAAACTTCATGCATTTTTCAATTTCTTTTGTGAGTTCCTTTACCATTTATCTAGCAGATATGGTCCCAAGTGACAGCACATTAAATGTTTTCCTGAAGTTCAGATAGATGAGATCTACATTTCCTATTCAGATCTCTCAGCACATCAAAGAAGCTTGGTCTGGCATGATCTACCATTGGTAAACACATGCTGCCTTTGATCTCATTTTCTATTAACTTCTGTGAGCCAAAATTATAAAGAGATGTGCAGTGTTTCTAATTAGAAATCAGAGTTCCCACGAGTCTCATTTTTTATTTTTATTTTTGTTTCCTTCACAGTTGCTTATGCATTCCTGAGTAGCAAGGCAAGTGTAAATAAATATACATATCATGTTCCTGAAAAGCGGGAGATTAACAGCTGAGGTTGCTGAACCCCATTAATCTACAGATCAGGTACAGCACAAGCTACAGCCTTAGGAAATGCCGCTGCTCTGGAGAAGTCAGGACAGGAATAGCTCATGCAAAGGGTCTAGAGCTAGGGCTCTCCCCTGCCCAGCTGGGCAGCTGGGGCACAGCCACGGGCTGTCCTCCGGCCGTGGGGGCAAGTGCTCTGCCTGCAGTGGGCCCTGCTATGGAGTCTCTGAATAGCACATGGCTCTCAGGTTTTTATTGTCAGTAGCTGACTTTTGTCTTAACTTTCATGGATCTGCTATTTTTCTCTTCTCATCTGGTTCAATTTTGCTGTAAAAAGCATACAAAATCCAAAGGGTTTTCACCTTTTAGCCAAATGACCCAGGCTGCAGGCATGCTCTGGTCTCCCCTTTGAACAAAAATCTACTATGAGAAAAACACTCCCCCTTTATTTTAGATTTTATTTTTCACACTACAGCCTAATACTATCTAGCCAAAAGCTTTAGGTAATTTTCTCCAGCCTCTCTGAATTAAAGTGCTAGAACAGTGTATTTTCAGCAAACGTGCCTTCTGCTGGCTCTCAACCAGAATTAGTTGAATACAATAATAACATTTGAATAATCTTTCCAACTTTCCACATTAAAGTGTTTGATCAGAACTAAACAAGTAAATCATCAAACGTTTTTGAATATTGATTTGACAAAAGTTGTAAAACATTAAGATGACATTGACAAATACTCTACCTTAACATGTAAAAGGGACAAAAAATGTATTTTACTTTCTTAGAAAACAGAGTTTATACATCTATTATTATATTTTGGAGAATAAACATGCAGCCTATATTAATTTTAACTCATTTTGAGCTCATCATATTTAGATAAAAATAAAAACTGTCATATGATGAAACAGCATGAAGGTGGTTTGAATAACATAACTTCTTTGTTTTATTTGCTTTGACATTGCCAGTAAGTTTCTGACACAGAACACTTCAGAAATTCTGAATCTTGCCTAACAAGTCATTAAAACAAGAGATTTAAAGCTGTGCAAAGCTAGCCTCCTATTTTCCTCTGCATGACATTCAGCAATTTTGTTTAGTCTTTAGAAAGCTGTGGTGCATGGAAAGAGGTTTACCAGTCACATCAGGTTTCCATTTTATTTTCTTTCCCTCCATTTTGTATTTCAATTCCTACAATTCAAAGGGCGTGAACAAGTTAAATGAGAGTGGCAGAAATAAAAAGCAAACATGTACAAACTCCATCTGCACAAAGAGCATTGCCCACACTAAGCCTTTCTCATGGATAAGAATTTGGGAATTAACAAGGGTCAGTAGTATTTGTCATGTATTTGATTAAACCACGGAAGCTATTAACAGGATGATGACCTAAGATACCTACTAATGGGCTATCAATTTCTACAAACCACAAATTAAAGCAGGGAAAGCGCTTACAGAGAGGGAGAGACACCAGCAGTGTTTACAGAAGCTGGCACGGTCTGTTGAACATTCCTGTCTGCTGAATAGCACTCTGTGTTTAACTGCAGCATCTTTAATAACTGAAAGCTGTTAGCTCCTAATTCTGTTTCCTAAGGTAGAAAGTGATTTATTTTCAGAAGAGATTACAAAGAGGGAGCTTTAATTTTGATGAATATAAGATGAAATCCTGTGATGGATACAATTCATAAAAAATTACAAATATGGCAGATTTAATAATTTCCCCATTTATCTTTTCTCAGCTCTCTGATTTGGCAATATAATTATTCTTAGGCAATTCCAGTTTCTTGACTGAGAGAGTTTTTAATGTCCGAAACCTTTGGAGAGACAAGAAAGTTTACAAAGATATGTAGCAGATGTATTTTTCCCCTTCTATTATTATTTTTGTAAATATTCACAGGAGCCCAGCTGATGTCTCTTTTATATATAACAGACAAGATCCTTGTAGCCCCAGGGTCTTGGTCTAGAGGAGTCTCTCCCTGCAGTTGCCTCTGCAGTCATGTTATTGCCGTGCCAGCTTCCTTCCCACAAACCTTCCTGCTTTGCATTTTGCAAAGCATTGGATTGTCCATCCTGGTCCTGGCTATCCTGCCTATCAGCAGACAGAAATGGAAAATAGGAGTCTGCCTGGGTGGTGGCATGCTCTAGAGGAAAATCTATGCTGAATTTAAGGATAGCTGGTGGATGTGTTATATAATTTCTCCCTTCCTGTTTCGTAGCTCACACTCAAACAGTCTGCACTGCGCTCCTTGCTGCTTGTATGTGGCAATGAAATGTGTATTTATGGCAGAGTCCTTGACTCTCAGCATAGCCTTAATTAACAGCTGAGATTTACCATCCTTACTTGCTTTGTGTTGCCAACAATGAGGAACGTCAGGCAGTTGAACAGTAAACAGAAGTATTTATCAGGTGGATCTCACTTGAAAAGGAAGCAAGTATAGTGTAAGACATTTCAAAGACACTAAAGCAGCCTTTAGTAAAGGAACACTACCACTGCCCGTTGCAGCCTGGGAATAACTCCTCTGCCAACTCTGGATTGTCTAGAGCAAGGGCAAAGGTGCATCTGCAGAAGCCCCAGGACTTACTGGAGAGGCTGTAGCCAGATCTTACATGTCTCACTGACCTGGTGAGGTGCCTGAGCTGCACAGAGGGGATGCACCCTCTTCTCCTCCCCAGGACAATAGGCATTATGTGCTACACAGGTGACACGTGCCCAGAATGTGCTGGTCTCCACATTATAACTCCAGAGCACTTCAGCTGCTGCTGCTTCTCACACTGTCCTTCAGGGGGAAAGCCACACTGCCTGCAGTGTGCACACTGTCTAATTACATCTCCTTGCCAAAAGTCAGATTCTCATATGTGTGCTCAGTAATAAAAGTCGGTAATTTCTGGCAAATAAGCCTGAGTCTTGTACTGGTATTTGTTTTACAATTTTTTTCCCTGTCCTTCAGAACATTTGTTGCTTTAGAATCAGCTAAAACCAGCCTGACAAATATTTGTCAGTGGTTACCTCTGACAGTTTCCCACCCGCAAATCTTTTGCTTCAACTCCCTTTGGCCCTGCTGTGTCCTGCCTGTCCTGAAAGCTCAGCATTATTTATTAGTTTTTTTCCTTGTGTTTGTGAAAATGGGCTTCCAGCTGAAGCAAATCTCCATCCACTTCAATTGTAAAAGCAGGCAGGGAAATTACACAACAGGTCTGCAATGTGACTCCATCCTCTCCCTAATTCCCTATTAACCTCAAGAGAACCAATTAATATTTTTACCATGCTTCAAGTACATTCATTCTTTGGAAAGCTTTTTCTTGTTAATTGAGATACTGTCTATGTATTTTTCAACTTCAGGCCTTGCTCCTCCCTCCTAATTTTTTTAGATAAGCTTCTTTTCCTAATCTACTCATTCCTCTCTGATCACCTCTTTAAAAGCAGAAGGGCCTCATTTAGCCAGGACTCACTTCTAATATGAGAAACTAGATTAAAGCTGGGGTGTGCTGTAGGTTTATAGCATTTACCAGTATAGTTTCTTATCAATATTTAATCATTAGACAATCTTCCATCTATAAAATGCCGTATACATCCAGCTGTAATGTCTGTCTTGTAATACACTTTCGTACTGACAGATGGAGAAAGAGACTCACAACTAGAAACTGTGGTAGTGGTAGTGGTAGTGGTAGTGGTGCAAGCATCTGTCCAGCATTTGTATAACTGTGTCAGATGAACAGAGTATAGAAAACAAAGAATAAAGTTAAAAAGGTAAGAAATTAACTGTAGGAAAATTTCTCTTTGGGAAATGAAGCTTCATTAAAAACTGAACTATCTGAAAAATGCACTGCTTTTCATGAAATTCTGTGATGAAAAGAATTGAAAAGCATTTTAACAATGTCATTGTGATTAATTTGGATCCTTTTCATAATAAGTTGTTTCATGATTGAAACTCAAACCTCTTTACTAGTTAATTATTAGGGTAATGCATTTCAAATTTCCTGAAACAGCATCTCCTCTAGAAACTGTCTTTTAAGGAACTATAAAAAGTTGATTTTGTTCCCATTCAGAATGAGCACAACTTTAAAGGAGTCAGAACTTCCCTACAAATTCTAATTGGAATGATGTTATAACAAAAGTAATTTGAGAGTCTCAGTGGATACAATAGTAAAATTATAAATTAATTCCAAGGATTATGAATTAGTACCTACATGCTTCCATCACTTCTGCCCATGTAAAATTTTGTGGGAAAGGTAATATTATGTTTTTTGTTTCGTGTCTTTCCAGAAGAAAAGCCAAGTGCTCTTGATCTCTCTCTCTCTTGCTGATGTCTTAACACTGATGTCAGTCTAGATCTGTAGTGTTGCAAATGATGACTGGACCTGACTGTGCTGTCTTATGTTTAGTGCTGGTGACCTTCAGGACACCTCACAGAAATGTGCTGGTGTAAAATGGTAAATATGTACCACTGGAAGACATTACTGGGACATACATCAGGACTAGTTAGTTCATTATTAATCTTACAACCCACAAGTCACTTCTGTCATGTACATTGCCACCAGTCAAAACTTCTGCACCTGGAAATCTGCTGATTCTGGGAACTTTACTAGTAGGTCATGGGACAGAGTAAAACACTGGCTAGTTCTGCTGCCTATACAGTTTTAACAAATGAGATTAAAGCTTTGCTTTGTTTCCAAAATAAGCAAATTCAAGCAAACCTATAGAGAAGAAGGGTATGATTAGTTGCTGATGATACTTGCACAAATTTCATTTGGGTTAGCACATCTCCATTTATACTACAGCCATAGGTTTAGACAATTACCTAATTATCAAGATGGTAACTATTTATTCATTATCATTATATATCAATTAATAGTATTAGCAGGAACTGAGTTCTCCTTCTTATTGGAGATTTTCTCTCTCCTTAGCTCAGTGACCCTTTCCTTCTGCTCACTTTCCTGAGTAATGTAACTCACATGAGGAAACAACAGTATAATGGAGAGTACTGCCTAGTGAAATTTTCCTAAGATGGCCAAATAATTTGGCAGCTGCACCAGTTTCAGTCAGATTTATAGGTCCAAATGCAAGTTTTTGCTTTGGTTTTGTACTTCAGAAACAGCAATCAGAGGTATCCTTGGTGCTTATGAGGTGGTTTCCACAAATAAACTGTTTCTTCTCTTTTCCTCTTCTTCCTTCCCCCTTCCTTTTCCCAGGTTCCACTGACAAGTCCTTTGTCTAACTACAAGATACATATTAATCTAACTAGTACTAATTAGCATGTCTATCTTTAGTTTGAAGGATGAAAGTGGTTCTTGACTGGATGAGGAAGAGAATATGAAGAAAGGTCATCACAAACAGAAGATAAGCCTGAGGCTGAGACTGGGAGATCTTCTACACCCAGATACAAAAAGGGCCGCATATGCTGTTTTGGAAAAGTTAGCTTCAGAACTAGAGGGATGGGGCTTCAATTCATCAGCAAAACCCCTTCGAGTTTAGTCATTGCATTTCTGAAATACTGAAATTTAGCAGAGGATGAATTTGGCAGCTGTAAAAACTTAAAAGAACAAAAGAATTTATACTTCCTTCTTGTACAAACAATTTTGCCATCAAGGCAAGCAAGAGATTTTTATTCCTCTCTTCACTTTGCTTTTGTGTGTATCTTGCAGGAACTACAGTTTACAGTCTCTCAAACTGTCCATCAACATGAAAAAACCCCATGGATTGGATGGTTTGGCAGAGGTTCTGAAAAAAAAAGCATCAGTGGAAAGGCATCTGATGCACATTTGTTGGCATAGCAGTGAATATGAACAGAATTAAGCATGAAAACATCTGTGTGCAGGGAAACAGCATCAAGACACTCTATTTTCCTTAGGACTTCATACTTAATCTGGGGCAAAATTGCAGAAATGTTCATTTTCTCCCTTGCTAAAGATATGACCAGGGTGCAGCCATCCTCACCTTTTGGCACTTCTGTGAGACCTGCTCTTCCCATCATTTCTGACTGAGCAGCTCCTGAAGTCTCTCATGTTTGTGGGCCAGAAATTCTGATCTCTTGTAGACTTCAGGTGTACTTAGAAATTATAAACACATTGCTGAGTATTCTGAGTATTTCTCAATAAAGAAAAGCCTACTGTCTTCATCTTTTTCTCCATGGCTTCCCTTCCCAATGCCCTCTAGCACAAAGAATAAAGCTTAATAATTTTTTTTGGCAAGTAGCAAAGGGAACATTCCAGGTATAGCCTGCTATTCTGAATAGCCTGAACTAATCAGATTATTTTAAATATAAATGGCAAGAGAATCTAGATAAAACACAAGCACTTCTTTTATTGGATGGCTGTATTTGCACGGCTTTTTCTCTTAGGCTCTCCAGCTCTAAGCATTCCTATTGCCTTTTCTTTCAGTCCCTGGCCCTAAAGCTGGCTGTATAAAGCTACATAGCCTATACAAAGCTATAATTCTGCTAAACTATTGCTACTTAGAGTGGGTAAACTTTTGAAGAAGTATCTGGAGATGGGAAAAAGACTGATAGTTTTTATCAAGGTCTCACTCATGGCTATGTCTGCTCACCACGGCCAAAATCTCTCTGGGTAATCCAATTAAAGTTGCTGATTCCTGACGTTTTTCCCAAGAGGGAGCCTGGCCTAATTGAGGAACTGACGGATCTCCTCCTACAGGACTGAGTGGGAGGGAGTCTCACCTGCTGCAGTGTGTGCATCCATCCAACCTCATGCCTGAAACCAGCACAGAGCTGGTCACATGCAGGGTCCTGTAATCTGTGCAATTTACACTTCTTTCTCTGGAGTTATTAGTATTTTCCTTCTCCTGAGCTAAAGGAAATCACAGTGGACATCTTTTCAGTCTCAGAAGAGACTCCCACTCCCACGTTGTAGGAGTTCCATAAAGGATGGGTATTTGACAGGATCCTGGGCTCATATTGTATACAGCTAAAATACAACTAAAACCAACAGTTTATTATAAAGGGCAAAGATTAATAATATGCTCTCTGGGAAAATCTGATTGCCATGCTGGTATTCTGAACATGAGATGAGGACAGACAATATACATTATTGTGGGGTCATGATGGTCCTAAACAGATTAGTTTCACTTTGAATCTCTCCTAAAAGATACATGGCATCTTTAGATTGACTGGCTTGTAACATTTTTAATGGAGCCGTACTGCATGCTGAAGAGAGCTGCCAAAGAGATGGCCTTCAAATGTATGTTTTGATTTTTGTCCAATTGTTAAACAAGTGTTTTTCCAGGAGCTGGCCTGTGTTTGCTACCTAACAAATGATCAGGAAGTAAAAAAAAGAAGAAGAATTTCCTGTTTTATTTTTAACCCTTCTTATTCCTTAATTAAAATCTTAATGATGATACAGTCCTTATTTTCTTTATTTTTTTTTTATTTTGTTTTTTTGGTTACATAGGCTGAAAAATGATGTCTGAAGTAAGCACCAGGAATAATCCCTTTGCTGCAGCTCCCCTTTTCTGAAGCTGCATAAGCAGTACAGTCTCTTGCACATACTAATTTTGGTCTCCTCTGCACTTAAACAGGACTGTTTAGTTCAGTTCAGAAGCCTGATGAGATTATTTTTTTTATAGGGGGGCTTTTCTGTCTTAAAGTCATGTTCATTCTTTTAATTTTGAATTGTGTTGCTGCAGAAATATAGGAAATAAAAGATAACAACTGTGGTAGCAACATTAGCTGTGCTAGTACAGTGTATGTTTAAATTTAATTCAAAAAAATATGAAAATGGAGAATCATGTTTATGTGATAATCTGTATCTTAAAGGATAGGACTTAATGAGGTACTGGCCATGTATGTCAGCAATGAGGAAGAACCAGAAAGTTTACCCGTGTCCTGAGTTCCCCTAAAAGCAAAGGTCTGCTAGAGAAGCGCTGCTTGGTTTCCCTCAATGTGGCTTTCTCCTGATGCTCACGCCTTGCCTCTCCTGTCCTCTCCTCTCCTCGCCTCGCCTCGCCTCTCTCCTCGTGAAGTGTTTTCATCATCCCTTGCTATGGTTTCCTCTTGCTTGAGCTCCGAGAAAGAAGAAATCTCTTGTCTGTGTAGTTTGAGCCCTCAGTTAACCAAATTTTCCTTCTTTTCTCTTCATGGTAAAGCAGAGATACTGTTGCAGACCACAAAGTGGAGTATTTTTCCAGATACCTGTGCTGTATCTGCAAGTATTTCACATCAGCAGAGCAATTCTATTGCTCTCCCTCAGGACAGCAGGCACAGCAGACCCCGTTGCCGCACTGATCATTTCCCTCATGTTGTGTTTCTTTGAAATCACAGCTTCCTTCTTCTTTGCTTCTAAACCACAGAGACAGTTACAGTCTGTGGGAGGGCAGGAAACGTGGGGAGATATTCTGGGGCTTTTTATATGTGCTTTGCACTGAAATAAATGCTGGCATGAAGAGGAACAGTTTATTGTCCAGTCAGATGTGCTATACATCACCAGCCACAGGTGACCTGGTCTAGACTCGTCTTAATAAACTGCTTAAAACCAGCTGGTTTTATGTTGTCAAAAGGAAATACAGGCTACATATGTGGATCTACTTTCTTAGGAGTTCTGAGTGAACTGTGAATCTCACAGCTGTTTCCAGGGGTGGCAAGCACAGCCTTTTCACATTCCCAAAGAAAGGAGAGCTTCCTGTGCTCTGAAAATAACCTCATCAAAATTGTGCACTTCAAAGCATATCATGAAGATATTGGGTGCTTTTGTTAAAAAAAAAAAAAGAAAAAAGGAAAAATAGAACACTTGTCTTTAAAGCTCTACTTTTGTGAAGTTTCTCTCTCCTGTGTGCTTCCCTGGGACTTGTCATTATTTTCCACCATCAATCAATCATACTCCCCAGTGAATCAGCTCATCCACTCATCTTCACCTCCCTGCAATTTCCCAAGGAGGTTAGAAACAGCAAATTGCTATAATGTTAAGTAATAAACCTCAACATTTTTATGACTTGGCTGTTGCTTATTTTTCTCTAGTGGATACCAATAAAATAGAAAGAGCTCCCTTGAGCAGCACATCTGAGAAGCTGGAATGCTTTTAAGTGTGGCAGGTTAGAAGAGGTCCGGTACTCTCTAAAATTAACTCCTTGGGGAAATCCTAAATAATTCTTCATAATTAGAAACTTCGTAATTGGATGCAGCAGAGTTACAACTACTTTATCACTTCTGTTGTTGAAGCTGCCTTCTATTACACTGAAGGCTAAGTAAGCCTGACTGCTTCTAAGTAAGCTATCTTGCTCATGGAAAATTTCTGATGTCAAGGAGGATAATTTCTTCTATAGCTACTGTAATGCCCCATTGAATCAGATCAAGTCTTCAGCTATGTACTTGTTGTATAGAATTTTATTAATCTCCCTCCTCCAGTTTGTTACCTGTTTACAGAAATAATTCCTAATGAGAGGACAATACCCTGCAGGAAGGGTTTACTGCAAGAGGCAGGGAGGGGAGACAGGTAACATGGCCCTTCCTTCTCCGAGTCCATCCTTTTTCAGCCTCTTGCAGTGTGCACATGGATTCAGATACATTGTGTGAAGCCCCACACACAGCACAGTCCCCAGATCTAGATCAGGGCTGGATCCAGCCCTGTTTGTGTTTGCTGTCCACTAGTGACATTCTGTGATCATGGTATATGTACTGTACCAGAAAATACACTGTGAAAAATGTGTTGCAGGGAAATGAGTGAGAATATTCACAGTAAAAATATATTCTGAATAAATATTTTCTGTATGTTATCAGAAAGATACACAGTGCAAATAAAGTCTTCTGAGAACATGAAGAAGAAAATATATGGGAGCAGTTATCATGGATTTGCCAAAGGAAAATCCTGCCTTGAATGGACTCAATTTGTAATTTCTGAGATAAAGGAATAGCAACAAAGATGGGAAAGGGCTGCTCAAACTTAAATAAGTAAAATGCTAATTAAAAATCAAAACAATAAAGAATAAATGCTTTGTGGATTCCAAATGCCAGTGCAATGAATTGTTCCTCAATTTGGTATGTCTCTAAAGGGTAAGTTTGCAAAAAGGTTCCTGTATCTCTTGAGAAGCTACAGGGACTGACTTTATCACTATACACTAAGTTTATTATCAGTTGTCCTAATTCCGAAGCAATCTCCAAAGTTATTGCCTAAGAAATGTAATCTGCCTGCTGACCAGCAAGTTTTGGTCCACTGGACAAGTGAACCAATGAAGTAACATGAAGCATCTGAAGGGTTGAAAGTTTAAAGTGCATGACAGATTTTAAAGAAAGGGGCAACTAGGAAACAACAGGGTGAAATCATAAAGACTAAAGATGTTACAGAGACCCAAGAGATCTTTGCTCTCAGTAGAAACTCAACACCTCACATCCAGTTTTCTTATTTCTTTAAGGAATTGCTTCATGAGACTCTTCACGAAACATTTCTACCTCTGAGAAAGAAAAGGAAAGAAAGAAAGAAAGAAAGAAAGAGAAAGAAAGAACGAACGAATGAAAGAAAGAAATAAATCCCGGAAAAATAACAATAGCTACTGCAAAACAAACCAAACACAAAAACAAGAAAACCCCAAACAACTTTTTAATGCTATGGATTCAGATAAGAAAGATGTGATCCTTCTTTACACTTGTCAACCCCTGTTAGCATATTAACCATGCATCAGCCAGACAAGCAGTTTGTATTCATAACACAATTTTCCCTGGAATTAGCAAATTAAATTACATTACTGTCATAGTTTAAGCCCATCTGGAAATTAAGCACCATGCAGCTGCTCACTCAAAGCCCCTTCTCTCCTCCTAGCCCAGTGGAATGGGGAGGAGAATAAAAGTAAAACTTGCAGGTTGCGATAAGAACAGTTTCATAATCAAAACCAAAGTAAAATACAGGAATAGTGGTAAATAATAATAAAAATGATAATAAAATGGAAGAACAAATGATGCACAATACAATTGCTCACCATCCACTTGCAGATGCCAGATCCCTCTTCCCAAACCCTGGGTGGCCCCCCTTCTGGGTAACTCTCTCAGTTTATATACTGGGTATGATGCTCTGTGGTGTGGGATATGCCTTTGGCCAGTTCAGGTCACCCGGCTATGCTCCTTTCCATTTTCTTTTGCCTACCCTCTCTCTGGCAGAGCGTGAGAAAAAAAACCCCAAAAAACAAATAAACCCTACCAACCAACCAACAAAAACTACAAAACAACCCTAATGCCCACCCCCCCCCAAAAAAAAAAAAAAAACCAAAAAACCAACCAAAAACAAAACAAAACAACCAACCCAAACCCAAACCAAACCCAAAAACCCAGTAACAAAATCAAAGTCCTTGACTTAGGTAAACACAATTTAGCAAGAACCAAAACATCAGTGTGCTATCAGCACCATTCTCATTCCAAATCCAAAACAACACTGTAACAGCTTCTGAGAAGAAATTAACTCTATCCCAGCTAAAATCAGGACAATTACCTACAATTACTTATATTGAATTGAGTCTTCACAGTTTGGGATCTCTGCACATTTTCTGTCAGTCCTCCTCCAGGCAGTAGAGGTCCTGAGGGACAGCAGATGCAGTTTGTCTATGGATTCAGACTAGAGGTAATTTATGTCTCTGTCATTACTGGTGTGTATGTCTGTCCTTGAAGGAGATCTAGAAAGAAATTCCTAACACCTGATTTTGTGGGGACATAAAACCTTCTCCAGGAATCCAGCAGTTCTCTTTTGGCACCTTGGACCAAGGTATACGATACAGAAAAAGTCTGTAACGTCACAGGCCAAGAAAAAAGGAACCATAGCCTTTTTCTCATGAATGCAGTAAGTCATTGTGGAACGGAAAGGCTCATAACAGAGGTGCCATGGTCATGCCAGAGTCTTACTCCAGCCATTTCCTACACAGCATATAGTGTGTTTGAGACCATCATCAAAGTACACATATTGGGTGTACTTGGTCGCTCTTTGTACTGAAGGATAACATCAGCATCACACACAGTAACTATGTGCTCAAGTTATTAAGTATCACAGTCAACTCCAAATGATTTTTGCCTTTTTTTTTCCTTGTCAAATAATTACTTTATGGAAATTTTTGTGCACTGTAGAGGGGGTGAGGTAGAATTTACACTTTAAAATGTATGTATTTCATAGCAAAACTTTTCAATATTTTTATATGTCTTGTTAGATGTGAGACTAATCTGGAAGGTCTTGATGCATAAAGAAGAAAATTAAGAATACGTCACATAAAGGAAAATTTTTGCTGGAGTGGCATGGAGTTTCATTCAAAACTCATTAAAAATTGTGCATACATATCTACATAATAGCTCTTCAATATTTCCTTTGTTATTAAATGATTCGTGTCTTATTTGACAAATATGAATAACACACATAGAGAAGAATTAAACTAAATTTTGTTGAAAGAAACCGTAGCTGATTAGGTTATCCAGTTTCCAGTAAGGAATATTTACAGTGGTGGTGTTGTAAGGATGGAATGGCATCTCAGCTGGTCCTGGATTAGGACTGGTGCCTGCTGCCCATCTGACAGTAAAGTGATAAAGCAGCAACAGCTGCTGAGGGGCATGAAGAAGTTAATCAGAAGAGATCTCCATGCCTGAAGCAACTGGTGTAACTGCTTGATAATACATGCCTGCTACTCCATGGCCATAGGCAGAATGCCAGGAAGGAGACAGAGGAGAAAGGGAAATGGGGGTGAACCTCCCACTGTTATTGACTGGAAACAGAGAATAAAGGATGATGTTGAGTGTTATCACTGAGACCATACAGAATGACAAAGCTAACAGCTTCCTAAACATGGAGCAGTATAAGGTGTCTATATATTCAAAAATGATTAATGAAGGAATACAAACAATATTGAAAGAGTGATTTCAGAATATGTTACTAAAACTGAAAAACATGAAGACAACTTTGGGAACTCTTCCTGTTGCATTGACTTACTTTAAAAAATCCTCTTTACATCTTTTAAGAGAAAAAAAGGAATCACAAAATTAGAAATTTTTATAATAGGAAAAAATAACTGATTTAAATCCCAGGTTTGGTATTAATTCCCCGTATTTAACCCTTTTGTTTTATTTCTGATCACAAGAAATGTGAAGAAAACAAACCCTGTTCAAAGGTTTTATAAAGATAGTGGTTCAATGTTGTACAAAGCTTTTAAGGTGTTCTTTCAATAAAGAAGAAATTCTCTGCTTAAGTCAGGACTTCTACAAATGATATCAAGCCCCCCCAGGATCTGAGTCGCCCAATATTTGAATAGAATTTTGCAATTTGTTTTTTAGTTGTTACTCGGTAGCTCTAGCTAGACAGTTATGGTTAAGCAATTGCATTGTGAATGTTGTATGCTTGGCTAATCTTTTATTCAAGAAAAAAGGAAAACAATCCCAAAATGAATGGGCTGTCTGGATGAGAGCCATCAGGACTGAGGTCAGCAGAACTGAGCAGTAATTGGGGGAAAGGTAATTCTGGCAGTGGGAGAGAGTGACCATTGACTCACTGACCACCTACTTAAAGCAGACCCCAGGCTCAAATGGAGAGAAGAACTGCACATGCAGACTAATTAGCATGAGGAGCAAGAGATACAACTAATAGGAATTTGAGTACTTATCAGTAAAAAAAGTTATGTAATCTGTAACCAGTGAGCGCTGATGCCTTTGTTAAAATGCATAGTCTTGGTGATCAGGGAGCCAGCCTTTTGTGGATTATCTCCCTACTGTGCACAAACTAGAATAAAAAATTGAAATACTTCACCTTGGTGTGTGAGTTGGTGCAGCACATCGGGGAACAAGCAGCACAACACAATGGTTCCCATCATCATTTCTGTTATTTTGGGAGTGTTATGCATGAAATGAAGGGTTTGGCTTGCGCATCTGTGAAATGACAAGTGACAATACTGTTGAGTTGTTAATGAGTTGTTAATTAAGTTCTTAAGCTTAATGAGAGTTTGTGGTCCATGTTCATTAATGTTTGAATGCTAAGTGTTGCTTTCAGGTGTTAAACAAAGTTTAAAAGTCTACCTTTTATTGAAAAATCTTATAATCTCTTGTGAACAAATCCCCAAGTTCAGCTATGTTCCAGGGAGATAAAAACCCCTCACCCATGCCACAGGACTATTTTTAGACATCGACCATTGCTCTGTCACTGGGCTCCATGGAAACGATGCATATCAATGAAGAAATTTCCCGCCGAAAAGTCCAGGTGACATCACTCAGAGACTGCACCCCAGCAACACTGAGCCGTTGGTGAAAGGACTTTACATCACCCTCGGACTCTACCAATCCTCTCCAACCCGAGGGGCTGGACAATGGGCGGAGAGGGGCGGAGCGGAGAGACTATAAAACAGGGAACACGGAACTGGAGCTCTCTGTATTGCCTACACTGGGCTTGCCCTGAGTNAAGGTAATTCTGGCAGTGGGAGATAGTGACCATTGACTCACTGACCACCTACTTAAAGCAGACCCCAGGCTCAAATGGAGAGAAGAACTGCACATGCAGACTAATTAGCATGAGGAGCAAGAGATACAACTAATAGGAATTTGAGTACTTATCAGTAAAAAAAGTTATGTAATCTGTAACCAGTGAGCGCTGATGCCTTTGTTAAAATGCATAGTCTTGGTGATCAGGGAGCCAGCCTTTTGTGGATTATCTCCCTACTGTGCACAAACTAGAATAAAAAATTGAAATACTTCACCTTGGTGTGTGAGTTGGTGCAGCACATCGGGGAACAAGCAGCACAACACAATGGTTCCCATCATCATTTCTGTTATTTTGGGAGTGTTATGCATGAAATGAAGGGTTTGGCTTGCGCATCTGTGAAATGACAAGTGACAATACTGTTGAGTTGTTAATGAGTTGTTAATTAAGTTCTTAAGCTTAATGAGAGTTTGTGGTCCATGTTCATTAATGTTTGAATGCTAAGTGTTGCTTTCAGGTGTTAAACAAAGTTTAAAAGTCTACCTTTTATTGAAAAATCTTATAATCTCTTGTGAACAAATCCCCAAGTTCAGCTATGTTCCAGGGAGATAAAAACCCCTCACCCATGCCACAGGACTATTTTTAGACATCGACCATTGCTCTGTCACTGGGCTCCATGGAAACGATGCATATCAATGAAGAAATTTCCCGCCGAAAAGTCCAGGTGACATCACTCAGAGACTGCACCCCAGCAACACTGAGCCGTTGGTGAAAGGACTTTACATCACCCTCGGACTCTACCAATCCTCTCCAACCCGAGGGGCTGGACAATGGGCGGAGAGGGGCAGAGCGGAGAGACTATAAAACAGGGAACACGGAACTGGAGCTCTCTGTATTGCCTACACTGGGCTTGCCCTGAGTTTGCTCAGTGCTTGCTGAGGTGCTGCTTTTGCCCTACCTCAGCTTGGGATTAGCCTAGGCAGAGCCCGGTGCTGGGATTTCTGGGCCTGACTTTTTGAGCTATTTCTCCTGGGGAAAACCCAGTCGAGACCCAGCACTGAGGATCTGTTGGGCTGGGTTTACAGCCATACTGGCTGCAAGGGTTCTTTATCACTGTGCTCCTGGGTACCTTTTTTTAATTTTTGGGATANAGTTATGTAATCTGTAACCAGTGAGCGCTGATGCCTTTGTTAAAATGCATAGTCTTGGTGATCAGGGAGCCAGCCTTTTGTGGATTATCTCCCTACTGTGCACAAACTAGAATAAAAAATTGAAATACTTCACCTTGGTGTGTGAGTTGGTGCAGCACATCGGGGAACAAGCAGCACAACACAATGGTTCCCATCATCATTTCTGTTATTTTGGGAGTGTTATGCATGAAATGAAGGGTTTGGCTTGCGCATCTGTGAAATGACAAGTGACAATACTGTTGAGTTGTTAATGAGTTGTTAATTAAGTTCTTAAGCTTAATGAGAGTTTGTGGTCCATGTTCATTAATGTTTGAATGCTAAGTGTTGCTTTCAGGTGTTAAACAAAGTTTAAAAGTCT
The DNA here is from genome assembly GCA_013397815.1 of Aleadryas rufinucha. Lineage (NCBI taxonomy): Eukaryota > Metazoa > Chordata > Aves > Passeriformes > Aleadryas > Aleadryas rufinucha. Next base: position 426,512 of record VZTH01015863.1, on the reverse strand, counting down.
ACCTTTTATTGAAAAATCTTATAATCTCTTGTGAACAAATCCCCAAGTTCAGCTATGTTCCAGGGAGATAAAAACCCCTCACCCATGCCACAGGACTATTTTTAGACATCGACCATTGCTCTGTCACTGGGCTCCATGGAAACGATGCATATCAATGAAGAAATTTCCCGCCGAAAAGTCCAGGTGACATCACTCAGAGACTGCACCCCAGCAACACTGAGCCGTTGGTGAAAGGACTTTACATCACCCTCGGACTCTACCAATCCTCTCCAACCCGAGGGGCTGGACAATGGGCGGAGAGGGGCAGAGCGGAGAGACTATAAAACAGGGAACACGGAACTGGAGCTCTCTGTATTGCCTACACTGGGCTTGCCCTGAGTTTGCTCAGTGCTTGCTGAGGTGCTGCTTTTGCCCTACCTCAGCTTGGGATTAGCCTAGGCAGAGCCCGGTGCTGGGATTTCTGGGCCTGACTTTTTGAGCTATTTCTCCTGGGGAAAACCCAGTCGAGACCCAGCACTGAGGATCTGTTGGGCTGGGTTTACAGCCATACTGGCTGCAAGGGTTCTTTATCACTGTGCTCCTGGGTACCTTTTTTTAATTTTTGGGATATCATTTTGTTGTCTTTTTGGCTACCCAATAAACACCTTATACTCTTCATCTAAATTAAGAGTTGTCCTTATTTTTCACAGGGAGCAATAACGGGGAAAGACTCCATTTTGAGGCTGAGAACATCTTCCTGGGCTATCTTTGATACACTTCTGGTGTGTTTATTTTCTAAGGCAACACCTGGGTTTGCAGACTGCCTGTTTTGCCTGATGACTTGGAAAGCACTTTAGAGCAGATTCATTCAAAGGGACTATATGCTTGATTTAATGTATACATATTTTATAAAGGCAATTTTAAGTGCTTCAAGGGACAGATGGAGGCAATATATCCAACACAAAATGCTTATACAGTGTTTTGAGAATGCAAACTGCACAAGAGCCAGACAGCTGAAAAAAATATTGTGCCCAGTGAAAACTGGTAAAATTGAAACTGTTATAATAAAGACTAAGAAGAAATGGTATACATGGCTCAAACCTCCAAACAAACACCTCCAGAAACAAACTCTAAATCCAGGTAAAGAACTGAAGAAGAGATAAGCTGTAGAGCATATCCATGGAAATCTTGGTATGTTTCCAGATTTTGTGGATGTCTTTGTCTGAAACTGTCTACCAGTGATATGTCTACCTTTTCTGTGTGTTGAATAATGCCATATGCAACTGTTTACAATATTCCTTTTGGGTTTATTGGCTGTAGAGAGAACAATTTTGACTACAGTACAAAGAGGGCAGACCAATGTATCTACTTACACAACTAAAACCTGTGTGCTGCTAAGTCTTTGAAAGATCAGGTCTGGAAACCTCTTTCTGATTTTATCTAAGATATCATTTGAACCAGGTTTACTAAATAACTACAGTTTAAACACATGTTTTTGGGTATCAATATATGAGCATTTTAAATCAGTCTCAAAGTCAATAAATAGTTTCAACATGTCTAAATATTTTTAAACACAGCTATTTTGTCTCTGTTGAACCTGGTAAGAGGTACCATTTGGAAATATTTGTTTTCAAAAGTCCAAAAGGCCCTGCACCTCGACTCCTACTTGCCTAAGCTGTGTGCCCTATAATAGAGATCTGCTCTCTAAACAGGCTTTGTATTTAGCAAACACACTAACCTTAATTACTGTGTGCAAGGTTGTCTCTTCCAGCATCACAGGTTCCTTCTTCCTGTTATGGAAAAGCTGCCCTCAGGTGCAGGAAAGGGTGCATGGAGGTTGCCCTGGATGGAGTGGGTTTGGGGCCAGAGGCAGCAGGCTCTTTCATGCACAGACCCAGTCCCTCCACCCTGTTTCTCTTTCTTTCTTCTGTACAACTTCACTCAAGTAGGACTAGAAGGCATTTTTATGTTTACAGCATCTCTTGTGACTGGAGGAGAGGGGGAACAGGACCAAAAAGAACACACAGCCCGTTTTCATGTGGTTTCCTATCAACACTAACATTCTTTAAGTCCTGTCAGCCCTCTCTATCTCATCTGATCATTCATTTATTTGTATTCTATGTTTCTCTCCCAAGATGCTTGATATTGAGTACCTCTTACAAGTTCCTGAGTGCCCACTAAGCCTGCTGAGGACTACTGAATGCTTCAAAAGAAAGACAGGACACTCCAAGCCTTTGGCAAAATCTTTGCTGCAAATTTAATGGATTGCTGTTCTTACAACTACATTGTGTCCCCAATCCCAGCTGCTGGAGTAGGGGTGCAAACACCAGAGCCTAGAAAAAGCAGGCAAGAAGTGGAGTTTCCACTTTGCAATCTTGGCACGTAGGAGGTGAGACCATTAAGAAGAGACTTTAACAAGCCCAGTCACAATCTACCTCTCCTTTAACCTACACAGTAGAGAAGAGCCAGGCTGTCTACCGAACTCTGGTTTTTGGGGCTTCTAGTTAAAATGCTCTTTTGCCTGGGGATACGGTCATAAGAGTCAGAATGGGAGGCAAATTAGGCTTAAAATCATGTTTTCACCAGTGTTTAATGTAAAATGTGAATGTTCTCTCAGAGGAGGTTTGTAACTCATCAGTTAGTCTAGCTGGAAACTATGAAAAATAAATAATTTAGTAGATATGCTACAACAAGGATTATAAACATGCAGACCGATATAAACAGCGCCTGATATAGGGTAACACTCAGATGAGCTCTGCCTTTGATTCTGGAAGCTGAGATTTTTTTCAATCCTCATGCTTCTGCAGAGGCATAAGCTCCTGCTATGTTCAATGCCTGCCAGTAGTTACCATTTGTGGCTTCTCAAATAAAGAAATAACAAAGATGAAGAAGGACTCCTAAAACTTTGATGAGTAAAAACCAATTATAAACCAAGAAAACATGAAGAAATAAATCCGTAAGCTTTTTTTTTTTTCTGATCTAAGGCTGCTGTAACTGATGGCCTGCTTTATAACCTCAAAATTAAATATGTTTATTTATCCAACCCACAAACTCAATTGTCTGCTTCAGTGCTGACTTGAAGCTAACCTTAAAGCTGCTTAATAAAGCTTAATAGTAAAACTCAGTAGATGTTACTGTGCTGTTAAAACAGACTCTTTGGATCTTGAGTTAACCTTTCATGCTAAATACTTTAACAAAATCATTGAACCAAAAATATTAGGAGAAACTGACCTCCAATCCATAACCTGCTATGACTGTACCTTTGCCATGGAAAAAGAGAAAATGCGGGCTACTTTTCTCTGCTTTGCAACTTACTGTAATATACTTTAAATGTAAGTATATGAAAGAGATAGATATAGCTTTTACATATAGGGTTGCAGATGTATCAAAGGGAATGTGATAACTTGTTGGGGAATATCAAACTATATTGCAAAAAGACACAGATGTGTGGGAACTGATGAAAACATGACATTGATGATATGCTAGCATTTCCATTAACTTACACCCCTCCCATTAAAAGTGCTCTGAGCATGGAATATATTTAGCTACAATTCTTCTTTTAGTCACTTCAAAGTGGAGGAGAATCTGGGTGTAAACAGCCTCAACAAATGACTTCACCAAGAGAGTTTCCTGTTCCTCAGATATGCATTTCTCACTATATTTTATTTCATGATACCCAAAATTCATTTTGAAAACACACTTTCTAGATCTTACTGCTCCCAAGAATTGCCTCAAGTATTCTGTTGCATGACAATGTAGATTCCTAGTTTGTGGTCCTGGTACAAGAAAGTAATTACTCAGCTAGCATTTTGAGGTGCATCTAATGACTGCACTGTGCAATTCAGGAGGACACAAATAATTTAATACTTGGGGCTTTTTTCCATAGCTTGCCATTTCCTAGGGCTGCCAGTGTTAGTCTAGTCCTCAGGAGAAATTCTGTAACTTCCAAACCTTAGGCTATTCCGCATTACACCAATAGCCCCTGACTAATGCATTTTTTTGGCCACAAAGCAGCCATTTCAGGGAATGAAAAATTGGCAGAAGTTTCTTCTGCAAACCTACGGATATCCTTTTCCAAGGAAGAATTCCATGTGAGTCTTTTAAGATTAATTAGCTTAAATTTTCCATGACTGCAACAGGTGAAGGCAGCTATATATAGACCAAGTATACAGCTGTATTTTTGCCTTACATATAAGGATGTTTAAGGTTTCTCATTTCCTCTTTCTGGGCTAGGACACTCTAAGGAATATCAAAAATCCTCAGTTCTACTGAAATGGACTTGCTTTAGATGTGTCACTATTTACATAATAAGTAATACCAGAGTGATGTCTCAGAATTTTCTCTTCAATATAAATATTTCAGCACATTGCTTATTGTATTTAATTTTTATTCATGCCTTACATAGAGTTGTAATCAAATTGGTTTGAATGTTTCTTGTAAAATCATTGTATAAACCATATTTCTTAAGTAGAAGCATGTATGAAAACACATTTATTTTCTGAATTACATGAGTTTATGATAGTATATCGAATCCTTCAGTGTTTTTAACATGATTATATGACACTTATCTGGGAGGCTGGGATTATGTCTCAAGTAATAAAGTTTCTGTAGACACCGAATAAATCAAGCTGCAAAATAACACAATCTGGATTCTCACCCCAACACTTACAAACTCCTTCAGGGATACATTAAATGAGGTTTATGGGTATTTAATTTTTTATGTTTGTATCTTTTATTTAAATATCTTTTCTGGACTAGGTAACTCCTGGTGAAAGTAACACAAAATTTGTTACATCTTGATAGATATTGGTCCAAAAAATTAAAACACTCGAATGTGGCGGTGGCCCAACCCACTTTCCAGGTGAATGACAAGTGGGTTGATTTCCCCGCCCGAGACTCCACCTCTGAGGGCGGATCGGAGGAGGAGATAAGGCTGTGATGCCACCGCCTACTAGGTGTTCCCTTGAACATGTCTCCTCCCTGGTTTCTAGAACCCTCTCTCTCCCCCGGTTCCTTATTAGTTAGTAGAAGTTATGTTTAATAAGTAGTTCATTGATTATTCTATTAGGCTCTGGAAAGTTCTGTTTTGTTACATCCCTGGTTGGCTAGTTTAAACTAGTCCCTCCCAATATGTTTCCCGGTTGGTTGTATGTCACCCCCTTATCATTTCCTAAGTGGTTGTTCCTTTACTCCTCCCTTTTCCCCACTCTTCTATTTAGTTTCATGCTAATGAAACCAGAGAGGCCAGACCAACGGCCGGGCCAGACCAACGGCCAGATTCAGGTGGCTAGTTCCCTCTGAGACTTTATTAAATTGCTTGGAATACACTAGCGCCTGAATCCTCCTTCAGTCTTTACCTTCGCCTGCTGCGGTTTTTCCATCTGGGCTGCACCAGCCTAATCGGCTGTTGGCAGATAGCCTCAGGGCGAGCTGTGGCTCCCGGGGCAAACATCTGCGGTTTGAGCTGCATAGAACCCTGCTCCGTGCCGTCGCACCGGGACCTCCCGGAGTGTCCAGAGCAAGAGGACAGCAGACGCCACCTGCCACGCCACCGGGCGGCTAGTGGTCAGCGCGGCACTCGAAGATCCCAAGTTGCTAATAGTACTAATAGTGCCATTTCTCCTCTCCCCCCTCTTGTTCCTGATGCAGTAACTTCAGAACTATCACCTTTCACAGGGAATTCAAGAAATGTCATATAAGGCTACATGATAGCTTGTTTTCCTTCAGCACACTTTGACAAAACTGAATGCACATGTATTTGAAATACAACAATCCAAATCAGTGGGGCCCAAGCTATGGCTTGCAGTCCTAACTTGGTCTACCAGAACAATTCCTCTGATCCTGAGGATCAGTCAGTTCCTCTGACTTGCTCCTTGCTAGTATCTTCCCCCACATCTTTGCAGGTCATACTCTGTTTAACAGCAAAAACTGTATTCCCTGCATGAACAGTTTACATCCCCCTTCCTTCGAGTGGATGTAAAGGAATCTATGGCAAGGAAGACTGCAGGCCAGATGGAGGCACTTCCAGTGAGCCTGCTGTGGCCTAAGAATGGTTACTCCTGACATAAATTACTCAATACTGCACTTCCCACCAAAGGGCCTTCACAGTAATGCTGACAGAACTAACAGACATTTAGAAGTACATTGGCGTTATGGTTCTTAATATCGTTTTCTCAAAAAAGTCCTGCTGCTCCTGCCCAAAGAGCAATTCAGAAATAACTATGGCAAGTTTTCAGGAGCTTCAGAATTATTTTAGCTCCTGATTTGTGGTTTAATATATCCTACTCCCCATCTTCAGGGTCCCTATTCAGTGTGGACCAGTTCCATGGACCTAAATGAGTCATGTCTTTCATTTCAATAAGATGACTCACATGCTTAGTTGGATGTGTTTGCATGCTAATAGTCCTTCAAATAAAAAATGAGACAGAAGAATCATAGTTTGAAAATACAAAATGGCATTTCTCAGTTGCTTGTGCCAGGACAAGGAAATATCCTCGGCCTACATTGTAGGCCTGGAAAAAACACTTGTCTGTCAAAAATTCTTCAATATCCACTACCATGTACGTAATTGTGAGAACATCTTTCTACAGAAACACCTTTTCTTGAAGCAGAACAGTACTCCAGCTGTTACCCTGTGCCTCTCAGGTTTTACATGTATTCAGTGAGAAACACCAAAATTAAATACAGAGAAAGGTAAGAAATCAGCTCAAATGATAGATGAGCTAATGAGAATTAAATAATTAGATCAGTCTAAGGAAGTAGAGGAGCAGTATTAGTTGATGTAGTGCAGTAATTTAAACCTATATGAACTAAACCTGTCATTTTTATTCCTATTACTTCAAATAATTTCCAAATGTAAGGAGGCCAGTTGTGCTTTTTAAAAGAACAGGTTAAACAGCATTTGCTGCAAATTATTCACTAAATCAACTAATCTACCTGGGGAAAAATAAAAAAACAAACAAAAAACGCTATCTTTTTTGGAGCAGAAAGTGTTTGTCCAGGAGCTGTGTGCTCAAGAGCTTGCCTAGCTTTTTAAGTGTAGTGAGTGGAAAGATAACTGCTTTTCCTTACAGATCTTGCCTTGCTTATGTCACCATTGCTACTGCATCATCTATGGTACAGGAATATCCTATGATTCATTGACTAGTAAGTCTGAAAGGCGGACCATTTTGTCCGGCATTTTGTCTAGCAATGTGCCAATTTGGCACATTTTCAAGGGTGTGAGAGGTAGTTTTTTTTCCGTTCAGAGGGTAAGAGCGTGCTGGGAAGGCTCGCTGGAGCCAGCTGACACTGCCTCTCATCTCTGTAGCTATATCCACTGGGTGTGGGAGCGGCTACCAGCCCCACCCAAGTCCTGCTGAATTCCTGTGGCCTTGCTTGGATGTTTATCCAAAGATGCTCCATGACCGTGCTTTGTGTCACTTAAAATCTGATTGTTTGTTGTCTTTCCTTCCTGAGCTATTGCTCCAGGGGATAGAAGAATGCCAGGATTAGCTATTTTAGGGAGCCCAGGTGATGAATACGGTCAAGGAGTTTCAGCCTGTATATTCCTAGGGACTGGAAAACCATCTCCACTAACTAGTTAATTTTTTTGTATAGGTTAGAGTGTAATATCAAAACTGTCATTTAGATAGACCATTGTGTTCTTCATACTCTTTTGTGGTCACTTTTCAAGTACATTTTCTGTGATTACAAATACAGAACCCTGTAGCTTTTAGAGTGACAGCTGGAGATTCATTTCAGCTCAGAATACAAGGTTCTGCACTTTAAATACAGCAGTGGAGGGACAGTGTAAAGCATGTAACTCTGTCAGACCCAGGCTTTTTCCTGTTTTATGAAAGTAACTGCATTGAACAAATATATACACAAGCTGAATCCACATCAAAGACATATGTGCTCTTAGTATAAAACCAGAAATTAATATTTTGTCTTCTTGTTCTTCTGCTGAACTTCCAGCCACCCTCGCTTTGCTGAAATGCCTTACTGAATGTACAAGCATGCCCATCATCCTTTACAATGCAGGGCTTTTTTGACATTATTATTATTATTATTATTATTATTATTATTATTATTATTATTCTGGATGTATGCCCTGCCTGTGTTTGCATCGTAAGCAAACAGCACATACAAAATCAAATGCTCACATTCAGACACAGGTAACACCAATAAAGCATATTATGCTGGAGACATTTATCTGCAAATTTCCTGCTGTACAGAGTCCCGCAGGATTTTTTTTATTCTGCTGTTGGCTCTCAAAGACATCTGTCATTTTCTTAGGCTGATTTGTTGCATTGTCCAGATTATATTCTTTCTAATGGGGTATTTTGCAAGTGCATATTTGCAGTACTTAAAGATACGTTCTTCATGTTGAGATTTGATTGTTTGTTTGTTTGTTTCCAGTCATCCTTTAACCTTTACAACCTACATGCATTCTCGTTTTATATACGCTTGCAAATTTCCCAGCAGGGGAATATAACTCCACTGGAGCACATTGTATGTTTAAGCGTTGTAAAGAAAACAAACCCTCTTCTGCACCTTGCCATTAGGAACGCCAGAGCAAAAGCGACCTAAGAAGCTATCGAGTCTCGGCGAGGCTCCTGAGAAAACACCCCTCTAAATGGAGCCCTCACTGCATATCCAGGCTGTTTCTTTCTTTCTAGCAATGGCTCAGAATTCAAGCTCAAACCATCCCAAAGTGGGTCCGAGCCTTCACGCATGTGAGCCAAGCTGACCTGACGTGGAGGTGGCGCGCAGCCCGGGCGCATCGGCTGTCGCCCCTCGGCTCAAACCCCGGCCGCTGGCCGGGAGAGGCTCGTCTCGCTGCTGGACAGGGGAAAGCCGGGGTGTTTGCGATACAAAGCCTTCAGGCAAGAGAGGGAGAGTCGCCAACATGTCAAGGGAGCGCAAGAGTAGCAGTACAGTCAGCGATGCTTGAACCCCGCGCTCCCCTGGCGGAAAACAACTCGCATTCCAGCACGGCTCCTCCAAACCCTGCGGGTTTACGGCTCTACCGGGAATGCGGGCTGCTGGCACCGGGGCCGAGCGGGGCGTGCAGCACGGGCAGGCTCGGGCGAGGCGGGCGGGGGGGCCCCGCTGGGGCACACCCGACCAGCCCGGCGCTGCCGGGGCGGGGCGGGAGGCGGAGCCTTGGCGCCG
>VZTH01015863.1:215954-417196 GCA_013397815.1 Aleadryas rufinucha | reverse complement strand
CGGCGGGCTGCTGCTGGGGCCCTGCGCGGAGCAGGACGGGCTGCCGCCCGCGGAGCTGCTGCTCTGCCAGCTGCCCGAGCCGGGCGGCGGCGGGCACGGGCTGGCCGAGGCCCGGGGCTGGCGCTGCTCCTGCTGCCTGCTGGGCACCTGCTGGTGCAAGAGCTGCCTCAGCCTATGCGTCCTGGCCGCCGTCTGCTTCGCCTCGCTGGCCCTGGTGCGCCAGTACCTGCGGGACCTGCTGCTCTGGGCCGAGAGCCTGGACAGCCTGGCCGGTGTGCTGCTCTTCACCGTGGGCTTCATCGTCGTGTCCTTCCCATGCGGCTGGGGCTACATCCTGCTCAACGTGGCCGCCGGCTACCTCTACGGCTTCGTGCTGGGCATGGGGCTGATGGTGTTCGGCGTCCTCGTCGGCACCTTTGTCGCCCACGTGGCCTGCAAGCGGCTGTTGGCCCGCTGGGCACGGACCAGGATCCAGGGCAGCGGGACGCTCAGTGCCATCGTCCGTGTCGTGGAGGGCGGCAGCGGCCTCAAGGTGGTGGTTCTGTCGCGGCTGACGCTGATCCCCTTCGGGCTGCAGAATGCCGTCTTCGCGGTGAGTCCCTGCCTGGGCTGTGCGGCCAAGGAAGAGAAGTGCGGGAAGGATGTCTTTCGGCGTAGTGGCTGCTGGTTTTGGTGGAGGTTATTCCTGGGAACAAGCCATGGTTTTTCTCTCTTTTAAAAACAGTAAAAACAACCCTCTCCACCTGCTCTTCTTCGCATGCAGAGGGACAGCAGGCAGATTTTTGAGATGCCTTGCTCGTGTCATTGTGTTAAAATTGCTCTCTTATCTTTCACGACTATATTCTGGTGTTAGAATCATCAAGGTGCTGCGTAGGAAAATCTGGGGAGAACTCAACAGTTATGAAGTATCTGTGCTTTTAAAATGATCCGCTTTAAAACCTGGCAAGAGTTGAGGAAAAGTCTTGCCATATCTTCCTAAACTACTTAATATAAGTAATCATATTGGAAAGAAAGAAGTGGACGGATTAAAATTCTTTCTCGGTGTGGTTGGTGTTTGTAGCATACATGTGGCAAATCCATACAGGGTGTTAAGTCCATGCGCAAAAGAGAGGTTGCAGGTTTTGGGCAGAGCAGGATGTAGCCTCAGAACTGAAAAGGGACTGTACACTAGAGTGGTACTGAAAGTTAGTTTAAACTTGCGTGTGGAAAAGGGTTAGTCTTGCTTTTCTTTCTACTTTCGGGTTAAGATTGGTACATTCATTTGGTGTCTTTGATCGTCCTAAAGGAAAAAGTAAAGAAGAACATGGAGGGTGTTCTTTTTGAGTATTGTCATGTTGCTGATGACAGTTTCGGACCCTCATTATTTCCCAAGTGCTTTGTCTGAAGGATCAGGTTTTGGCTGTGTTATGCCTCAGTTGTATCTACTAACTTGGTGAAATCAAAACGAAGAAAACTGGATTGTGAAATACTTTAAATATTATCAGTAACTTGTATGTTCTTTAACATAAGTGACTGTATAAACAAGTGTTTTGGTTTGCCATTTTCTTATAGCCCACCTTCCTTTCCCTGTCTGCAGTCCTGATCCTGTATCCTTCTGAAGCGCTTGCTTAATTTTGACAGAATCATCTGGCTGCAATTAGTAGGTCACTGAATACCAAATTTGTTTTTAAAGTAAAATTTAATCCATGCAATTTTGGGGTGTAACATCCACACCAAGTATTTTAAATTGCTGTATATAAAACTGTGTACTGGAGCATTCATCTCCAGAGCTGTAATCTCTGTCCATAAGAGCTGTAGCAACTTATAATTTCTTTTTAAGCAGATCATTTAAGCATTTCCTTGTTAAGAATGAGAAACTGGACAGCTGAACCTCTGCTGTTTTATTTGTTAACATATGTTACTGCAGGACTGAAGAGACTTAGACCTGTCCAGCTGGGAGCAGAGTCCCTCCTGGAGCCCAAGGTCCAGTGTAGCAGATGAAGCTTCTGCTGTGCTGTGACCCTCCTAAACTGGGGAGAGCTGTTGTGCTCTGGTTGTTCACAGCTTCAGGGTGTCACTCTGAAGTAGTCACCAGATGATATAGAGTAGTATTGGACCTGAAGAACAGACCAGAGAATTACCAAGTTAAAATGATTTCCTTCCTGGCATAACCATTCTGTTGGAAACACTATTCAGCAGAGTATTCGGGCCAGTTCAATATTAAAATGAGGCTCTAAATCACTGTGGTTTGTATTCTCTGTGTTCTGTAGGCTAAATAATTTTCTTTCCAAGTGGATGGTTTCAGTGTTAAAATAATAGATAGGAAATGAGATGAAGCCAGATTGCTTGAGTTATGCCAAGTAACTTGGATGCTTTTTGCTAATTTTGGTTTGGTTACATTTATTACTCCTGATTTACTACTTTGCAACATAGTCAAAGCACAGTGTATACTCAATTTTTCACTGAGAACATTTAATATGAGCTACTAGGTAACTGAAAAGTGTTGCGTAGAAATCTAGGAATTCAAGACAGTTTCTCACTTTGAGTCAAGTTTAAATTACACAAAAAATACAGTTTTCTACCTACACAGACCAAGCTGTCATTTCCTTGAAATCTGACTTATTTGAAAACTTAACACTCTTTTTAAGTTTAAAATGCATTTCCCCATGCTAATCCCCAGCAATGAATTTGAAAAGGATTAATTTTTAAAGAACAGTGAACTTAAGAAAGAATACACATCTTTAATTTTCCAGTGGTCTGGTCTATGCATGTTTCCTAAGTGGATGTTTTTAAGTAAACTGGAGACACTGAGAATACTTAAATGAGAGAGAAGGAAGGAAGTGACACATGAGGTTCAGGGAATGGCATAACCTTGATGTGAGCAGGGTCATCTGCTGGGCTGGGATTAAATGATTTCCACAAGCACTTGTTCGGTAGCATGTACCATCTGCTGAGGGTTTTCTGGAGGTTGACTTGTAGGGGATGTAGAGAAAGATGGAAGAGCTTCTTAGGATTTGATAAATGAAGGAGTCATATTAATTGAAACAGCACAAGAAGAAAATTTACACAAATTCCTTATTGTCTTATCAGCGAGACATGACGATCTTGCTTCTTAAAATTGGTCGTTCTGCTGATAGTAGAGGGGTGAGGTAATGCTTGCCTTTCTGGAAGACTTAGCACTTGCTAACTGAAAGCATGTTTGTATTGCTTTTGAGTGAGTTTTGCTTAATTGTCGCTCCTGATGCCAGAGTGGCCTGGGCTGCTGGGATGGGTTGATAGCTCTTACTGACGAGTTTGCCCACGCCCAGCTCTCTCACCGTGGCAACTCCTGAGTGTTTTGGAGGCAAGTCTGTAAGGAGGCCTGGTATGCAGGTTATCATCTCCTTCCCACGAGTGTGTTCTTGGAGTAAGATTTGTGCAGACTGGTTATTTGTAGTGCCAGATGTAGGCTAGATGAGATTTCATACTTTCCCCCCTCTTTGAGAGGAATATTACATGAAAGAAATAATATGATTAAAAAATCTGAGTGTTCAAGTGTGCATCTCTGGGTTCAGAAATGTGTACAATGAAGTCAGAGTTGAAGAAATGGTACCTGCTTTGCAAGAACATGCACACTGCTTGCTCTGCTTGTTGGATAGTTGACAGCTGGTTTGGTTTTGTTACTTATGGGTTTTTGCAGAAGGGGGCGGGGGGGCTGTTTTGGGCTTTTTAGTGGGGAAAAAAAAAAAAAGGCACCAGAGTTGTCCTTTGCTCTTGGTCACAAAGCCTACCTGGTCTGAAACACAGGGCTTTGTAAATTGAGGGAAGAGAAATTGTGGTACAATCCCTAAAGCCCCAGCAAAGTCCTGACAGACGCGTTTATTCTTTGACAGTGCTGAACCAAAGGTGTCAGCTGCAAAGAACACACAAAAGTTCCACGGGACAAAGCCTGTCCAAGGCTTAGTGGGGCAGTTTCTGGCTATTGTTTTCAGTGCAATTAGGTAGTTCTTAATTGTATTTAAATACAATTTAAATGCTTTTCTGTTATGGCTTATAACACAATTGCATCCATGCTTGGTTTGGGATTTCAGGGTTAATTTTTGTTGGCTTGAGCTTTCACCAGAAACAGAGCCCTGGTAGGCTCTGCTAGGCATCCTGGCCATACAGATGCCAGTCTGGCAAGTGGTTCATAGAACGGGTAAAATTTCTCAAAAGAAAAGTATGGAAAGCTCTAAGTTTTATTGACAATTTCTCTAGTTTCTTAGGCAGGGATGCTGTCCACTTCCTGTGCATTCTGGGGCAAGGGATACAACTGTAGCTCTAAACCTACAGTTTAGTTAAAAGGGCATCTCAAAATTCTTTTCACCCTCTCCTTAGCTTTCATTGTAGTGGGAAGCACAAGCTGCAATTCAGTGTATCCACAAGCAGTCTCCCCTTCATTTGGAAAAAATCACTCTCATGACTCACGAGGTCCAGTTGTTTCAGGACACATCCAGGGGTGCAGATATGTTGCTCTGCAACTGAAGTGTCCTTAATACATCTACAGAAATGAGAGAGGTGCCAGGAGTGTTAAAGCAATCTTTGGGAAGTTTCCCAGCTCCATTAGATGTAATGATAGTGTCCTACTTAGCAAATCTTGCCTCTGTGTTAGTATTTCAGAAACTTTTAATAACAGCTCCTTCATTCCCCTGGCAATATGGGAAGTTTGGACTGTTCATTCTTATTACATGGCCCAGATTACAACAATGTTTAAAAAAGTCTTTTGAAAGTACTGGTCAAATGTTAAGTTCTGACATAATTATGTAATCCTTTTTCATTATAAATCTAAATTAATCTTGTATAGAGAAGGAAATATACTATTTGTGGTGCTGGTATATATTTCAGTCTGTGGGAAGTATAATATGCAGTGTGAAGTTTGGAAATGGCTTATTGGATCTTGTTCCAGTGAATTATTCTTAATCTTTATGCTTCATTGCTTTCTGCTCCTCCATTGCCCTTCCTCCCAAAAACTTTCCACTGATGGTGCTTAGAGCTCTGAGAATTCAGCACTGTGACTTTCACAGTAACTAAAGTTTATTTTAAGAATAGGATGATGAAATGAGTAACATTGCTGCTTTTCTTTGGTCTTCAACATTGTACAAAACTGGCAAGGTCAATAATTTCCATGTAGGCTCTCAGTGTCAGGGCTGTTCTTAATTAGATCTCTGTTATTATCAGCTGAATTGTGTGGAAAATTTGTTGGACTCCTTGTTTTCAAAATCATCATTTTCATACTCATTTTTAACCCAGTTTCCTCTTGTTTTCTTTTTTCTTGTGTAAATATCTTTTGACCTCATGATGTTTGCCTTTAATATTTCCTGATGGCTGCTGATCCTAATTTATCTGGTACTGTGTACTTTGTTCCCCTGTAAACTCATATGTCCACCTGTTGATGCAGAACAGAAATTTCACAGCAAAGACAAGAAAATACCAAAGTATTATTAGTGTTTTCTCCAGAGAAATGAATAAAACCTATAGCTGTGTGTACTATTTTGTTCACTAATTGAAGTGTGATGCAAAATGTCTTTGGTAGTCAATCTTAATGATACTCATAAATATCAGTATAGATATAGATGGATATTGCTCATAGGGATCACTGAAAGACATGTGTATCTTAATAAGCTCATAACTTGCCCAGCACAGGCAAATTGTATCTGCCATTCTGTTTACCTGGATATTTAATACAGTGACATTTTGAGCAATTACCTCTTGTATTATTTGCCATACACGTAAAATGCAAAACAGAATTTTGCGTTAGACCTTCACATTTGATAAAGTAATTTCTTCTCACAAGTAAATTCTCATAAATCCAAGGGCTCTGTTCACCAGGTAAAAATAAATACCTGCAGTGAGCAGTACAATTGCATTCCTAGTTAATGACTTTAGCACAGAGATGTTGTATGATGTAAGGTGAAATGAAATCAAACCTAGTCGCTTTAAATAGGCCAGATGAAAACTAGACACATACTGTTTTGTTGTATTTTCTTCCCCCTGTATGTGAGTCAAAGTTTCAGTGAAGGAATGTAGGATATTCTTTCATGACTTTGCAGGGATGGTTGTGGGAAGTGGTAGTCTGGTGGTTTGTGCACATAGATTGTGTCAGAGCTGCATTTGATTTCTTACTCTGTCTTTTTACTCAGATTACAGATTTGTCACTACCCAACTACCTGATGGCTTCTTCACTTGGGCTGCTTCCTACTCAGCTCCTGAACTCGTACTTGGGCACTACCTTGCGCACCATGGAGGATGTGATTGCAGAACAGAGTGTTAGTGGCTATTTTGTATTTGGTTTACAGGTCAGTTAAAATAATTGCTTTCACAGACCTTGGTAATGGTACTGTCTGTCTGTGATTTCTGTTGACTGCTAGATACCCAGAAAAATGGGTTTGCAGCGTACTGATTTCTTTAGATTTTGTTGCATGCTGTTAGAAAATTCTCTCACGCTTCACCATAACGCAAAGCAGAACTTAGTGTTCTCTTTTTTTGACACAGTTTTTGGTAAGTTTTGTTCTCTTGCCTTCTAGGGTAATCTCCTGCTGAATTTTAGACATGTCAAAGCACCCCTACCCAAAAGCTTATGAGTGTGCAGACCCAGTACCTGTGCAGTGCTCACTGTTAGCACTCAGCATCCCCACTTTGCATAGGTATTCAGGATTAAAAATGCTGTAGAGTCCCATTTTCCTAATGCCTAAATCAGAATTTTACAAGTGAATAAATTAATGAGAAGTATATTAAGTACCTTTACATGACCTTAGCTCTTGAAATAATTTATCAGAAGATCTTGGGTGTAAGCCTTAAGTGTGAGACCATTATGAGCATAGAGGTTACGGGTATTTCAGAATTATATTATGTATTAAAGCCTCCTCTGACAGTGACAGTACTTCAAGCTGTGTTTGACTAGCAGTTGCCATGGTTTGCAGACTTTCAGTAGGTACTGCAGTAATTTCTATTCCTCATTTTTTACAGTCATAAAGCTGGTGTTTAACAATGCTAACATGGAAAACTAAGTCTAGGACCATTTTAAACATACCTTCCTCCTGTGTCCTGAAATTTGTGTGCTCTTAAGTAGAACATGTAATTTATAGCTTTCATGAAACAGAGTTATGAGTATTAAAAATGCCTTTGTAAGTGTGGGGCAGATAGTCTTGATAGGTCAAAGAGAAAGTGAATGGTTTCGTGATCAGCTATTACTTTAGTCATGGAATATTATTTCCAGGGTAGTAGTTTTTAGTGTTCTTTTCCTTTTTTCCCTCCATTTATCTATTTTTTTTTTTTTTTTAAATTGACATTGACTCTCCTTTGCAGATTATATAGATTGTAACATAACTGTTGCTCAGGTAAGTGATAGCTGGATAACCTGAATGTTTTAAAAGGAGTACTAACCTCCTTGAGACCAGTCCTTGGGACGTGACTGAATAACTGAAGGAGAGGCCTCTAGTGAAGGAATTATTTGCATTCTCCCACTGTCTCTCAGGCATCTGCTGAGTGCTTTGCCTGGCTGAGCTTTGATGGGACTTTGATTTAGTAAATAGCTCTGAAAATCTGTCACATTTAATGGTTGTCAACATTTTTTTTTTTTAATTATTTGTCTAGGGAGTAGATAAATACAACCAGGTTACTGGTAGTAGTATTTCTAAACCCAGTCAAATTTAAATATTTGGGTAAGCTTCTAGAATAGAATTTTTCCTATCTATTCAAAACTTAGTGTGCGTAGTATCAGTGTGTCTCTTACATTGGCCAGCTTTTGAAATGTGTAACTGAAATTACACATTTCAAATTCCTGGTGAGGAATGTCTTTTTCACCACAAGGGTAGTCAAGCACTGGAGCAGAGTGCCCAGAGAAGTGGTGAAATCTCTATCCTTTTACAATTTTCAAGACCTGACTGGACAAAAGTTCTGAGCAACCTGTTCTGATCTTACAGCCAGCCCTACTATGAGCAGCTGGTTGGGCTATAGACTGCCAGGGTGCCTTCCCGCTGCAATTGTCCTGTGCTCATACTTGTCAGTTGCCTTGGACACTCAGTGATATTCCAGCACCATCTGCCATGCAGTCCTCCATGTTGAAGAAAACACAGCCGTGCCAGCTAGTAACAAAGTTCAGGTTTTGGGCTCAGAACTCTAGGTTCTGTTAGCTTTTTGAAAGGAAGCTGCAGATTCCAGCTAGTTAACATTCTTAAAAAAAGGCAGAGGACCTTGCATCTTTCAAAGGGTCTCGCACTATGAGACACCTTGATTTTTATTTGAAGATTTTATCTTTTTTTTTTTCCCCTAAGGAGGATCTCAGCTAAAAACTTGATTGGTGTTTTATTGAAAGGATTGCTTTATAACAAGTATATAGATTTCAACAGAAAGAAAGAAAGTTATCTTTTCACTTTATATAAATATTTTAAGTTCTATGTAATGTCTGTGTTCTGATATGCTGGTTACATTGGTACCATATGTAGATTTAGAGCTACTCACTGGCTAAGATCATCTCCCTTCCAGTGTCTTGCCTGTGAAGCCTTGAGTCAACAGATGCTTTCATGAGTCTGCATTGACAACTTTTTGTTGCATTAAGATCAGTTGCTTTGTATTCATTCCCGCAGCCTATGCAGCCCACAACACTCTTGTTTTATTTGCAGATTGTCATAAGCATAGGACTCTCATTTTATGTCGTTCACCGGGCTCAAGTGGAACTCAATGCAGCTATTGTAGCATGTGAGATGGAAATGAAGACATCGCTTGTTAAAGACAGTCAGCCAAGCATCAATGGCTCAACCACATACTGCAACAAGAGGACAGTGGCATTCTCTGGAGGGGGTGTCAATATTGTGTGATTTCAAGTATTAATAACTAAGTAAGGTTTTGTGAACCTGAGCTGTTGCCTAGAAATATCTATGGACAATTGAAATAGATTTAAAAAAAATTACAAGTGATTACAGGTTGTACTGTGGCACAAACCATCTGACTAGCTCTTTAATTGCACATGGGGTGACTTCTAGCAAGACAAGGAGGATGGCAAAGTAACTTAAGATGTAAATGCAAATTTGGCTGCACCTTTGGTCATTTATTATGCCTGTCATGGCCTGTAGTCTGCACTTTAGTTTTTTTTTTCCTTTGCTCCTATAAACTGAGAAAAGCTTCTATAAACGAAAAAGTAGCACAGAGGTAAATATTTTTCTGCTTAGCATTATTTATAAGGCTGAATAATTATATACAGTAGAATTTTATTACTGATAAAGGTGAATGAGAAAGTATGCAATTCAATGTATGTTATTCTTGAATGTGCTTTTGCTTTGGAATTGCTTCCAGAACTTGGAGTGTATTATTTAGCTAATGATGGGACCATTTGGCTTTTTCTTCATTTTTGACTTAAAAAAAAATAGAACCCTATATAAAGTTTTGGTTGAATGTATTTTTCTAAATCATTACAAATGTTGCAGAGCCATGCAAATGTATTCACACAAGCTTAAATCCTACATTGTGGGACTGAAGTGCTCTTAAATTACATTTTAAGTTACACTGTGTAATATGCAAAGTACAAGGGAAAATGCAGAAGTTAGATTGCAATGACTATTTGAATGACACTTAATTGGTTTTGCCACCTTGGTGATTGTAACAAAGGGCTGTTCCACATTAGTCCTATATATGATATTTTAAATTGTTAAAAGGATGAAGTTTTTCAGCTCACATGACTGCATGTGATAAGGCTTCTAGAACAGGGAGCTAAATCTCTGCTCTAAACAGAATGATGGGATATTAGCAGTACTAATTTTACAAGAAGGTGGCCTTTATTTTGTAAGTGAATCCCCTCTCCCTTTAAAAAGCTTTAAAAATTCACTTTGGTTGGCACATCTTTTATACTAGTTTTACATTTTTTAAAAGATGCAATCTATTACAAATTTCATCAGAGTGACGAAATGAAAACTAGAGGTTCTCCTTGGAAAAAGAAATAATCCAGTGATGAAGAGGAGAGCAATGTCTCTGAGACTCAGGAATTCTGACTCCATTTTTGCAAGACAACACTGTATTGGATACTGCTCCTTTTACGCCTGCTGTGGACTGTTTTTCACTGCATTTGAATAGACTGGATTACCTGACAGTAACTTGTGTGTGTGTCCAAAAGAAAAACAACAATAATGCCTGAACACAATGTTCTGTATGTGTGAGTTTCATGTAGATATACATACCAATGTTCAATGGCTCAAACACACGCAAGTCATCTGATACAAAAATAATGTAAAGTATTGCTTATTTTGTAGTTTTGTGTGAGTTTTTAAGGATGCTTTCAGTCTTCAAAATTTTGTGTTATTTTCTAACAGTACGACTGTGCCTCCTTTTTGTAAGGTTGTAGGGTCCAGGCATTTTTGTCTTCTTGAGAATAGTGGGTCTTCAAGGCCACTGGGAAGCAGAGATCTGAGAGCCTCTAACAGCCTTACTGAGAGGATGTGCGGCACTCACGTAACCGAACGTCTGCGCGCTCCTTCATGGGGGGGTTCCACTTTGTTCCTTAAATACGTATCCTTTGCAGATTGGTGTTCTTGGGTCCTGCGCCCTAAACAACTGGACTAGTTCAATGAAAACAACAAAGTTCAGATTGTCTCCTTTCTGTTGTTTTGGGGCTTGGGGGTTTTTTTTGTTTTGTTTTTTGGGAGGGGGGTGGTTTTTTCGGTTTTTTGTTTTGTTTTTTTTGGTTTTGGGTTTAGTTTTGATTGGTTGGTTGGTTTTTGAAAAGGCAATCTGTATATACCTGGAAGTGTTCATTTACACATCTCTGCCTCTGACAGCTCCTGTGTGAAAACAAGAGAGCCAGATAACTTTTCGATGGCGTTATTTGTCATCACAGTATAATTGAGTCCTTTCTTAACTAAAGGGTTTTTTGGTTTTTTTTTGTTTCTTGGAAAGAACAGTCCTTCAGTGAACTGATCTGAACTTTGCTCCGTCTTGCCAAATGAACAATAGTATTTTGAAGAGGGTATCTCTTTTTTTGCATTTTTTAACTAACTTAAGGTTGTGTTGATTATTTGAAACATTTCCCAAATACGTATTTTGAAGTGCTTTTATTTCCATGACATTTTGTAACCAGAGTAACTTCACTATGTGAACACTTTTGTAGTATGGAATTAGTTCTTAAGACTTTTGCATTTTGCTTGATACTTGTAATATTTGTGTACAAGTTAATGGGAAATGTGCATTAAAAGGAACTTTTCTGTACCATGCCAATCATAATTTTATACAATAAATTCAAATTTCTTTAAAGGAATATGTATTAAATGCTTAAGTTGCTATGGCACAGTTGGAAAGAAGGTGCAGTGTAGTCTTATCTTTATGCATGCATACAAAGATAATTGTTTGCATCGAAGGAGAAACAAGTTAGACTTTAAGGATGAATTCCATGGGTGGGGCGTTACTGACAAAGGGGAAAAAACTTGGTTTTTACTTTTGTTTAATTAAATACATGCTTAATTCTATTAAATACTTTAAAGATTTGGTATTTGCAGCTGCCTTTTTGATAGAAGAATAAACATAAATGTGCTTATGAGAAACATGCTACTAAACTGCAAGAGGATTGATATTTCTGAACATAACAGTACTAAAAGTCCTGTGATTATTATTTTTTTAAGATAGGGTCCCTACCTAGTGCAGTTAAAACCCACAAAGGCATGAGTATAGTTTAAACAATGTGGCAAGTCACCTTCAAGAATATTTTCTGACTTGTCAGGATGGTGACATTTCTGCATTTTGTATATGAAAGATACCTAAAGGGCAGGTCATGTAGAAAGAATCTTAGCTGCACAGCACCAGTTTTCCTTCCTCCTTGTGGTAAGTGCAGCCACGCAGTAAATTTATCAAAATTTAACTTTAGACTAAGCATCTGTGAGAAAAACCTTTTTTTGTCCAAGAGGTTTATATTACTATTTTCATACTGATTTTTGCACAATAACTTGAGGAAGCATTGCTGAGGTCAAGTTTGAAGAATGGAGAAGCTGCTGTTAGATGGTGTGTGGCTTTTGTCCCGTACTGGATCCTTTGCATTAATTTTCAGCTTTCCACCTGAGGCTGACACAATTTGGATTTTGACTGACTGAAATAATGGGAGTCATCGGTTGTCTTGCAAATAATCTAGGATATGATGCCTAAGGTGAGATATAAAAGTGTGCCCATTCACACTGTGGTCATTCTTAATGGCAGAAGTAAAGAACTTGGGTGGCTCTGTGACAGGCTTCCTCACTGTAATTAAAAGTTGGTACTAGTCCTGTCTGTGTAAGATGATGGTTTGGGCATGAGGGGGTAGGAATCAATTGCAGAGGGGGAGCTGATGCAAATTCTGGCTCTATCCTCTCCAGTCCTGGAGAATTAGTGATGTGCCTGGCAGCACAGGAGTGATCTAACAAATTCTCTCTTCATGGACATTAGCATTTGTCTTGCACTACCCTGCTGTATTGATTTTTAATTTATATTAATGTATTAGTGATAAGTAGCAAGAAGCTGAGTCTGCAGTGTCAATCCTGTCCCTTTCCTACTATAATGGATCATCCTGGTATATTGCTAAATTTAAAATTACATTTTAATGAAGTTCATTAGTGGAAGTTAAGTCCTCCTTGCTAGCCAAGTGACTAATGTATAGTTGATTGGCTCTGGATTCTCAATTCATTTGGAAAATTAGCTGGGCCAGATATGCTGTTGTCAGAGTGAAAAGTCCTCTAGCTTCTAATTTTTTAGAACTTCAGATGCATTGCTAAAGAAATCAGCAGAACAGGCTTAATGTACTGGGGGGTTGCTTCGTTTTAGAACTAAAGCTGCTAGCAAGATAGCGGTAGTGTTTGTTCTGCCTGATCCTGAGACTTGAATATTGGGTTTCATCCTTTTTGGGAGACAGTGTTTCCAAGATGTAGCAGACATAAGCTTTTATCAGTCAAGGTAATTAAGTACTGGCTTTGGTGAAGAGGATGTAGAACTTGGATCATCCAATCAGTGTGACGAGTCTTTTTTATTATACAATCTCCAGACCAGCACAGTTTGGCATTGGTGACTGCTGTGCATTGCTTCCCATCCCTCCTCTGCAGGAGGAGCAATTTAGAGAGCTGCAAGTTGTTCAAGCTGAAGGGAAAAAAAATAATTGCCTGAGCACAGCAGACAGTTTGAGGAGTTAAATTAACGTTGCCAGAACTTTGAATAAACCTAAGTGCTTTGGTTTTGTAATTTCCAAATCCTTTGACAACTTCTGCTTTTTTCCAGGGCAGGGCAGCTGGGTAGCCTCACCTAGAGGCAGGTCAGCATTTTCTCTTCTAGAGAATTCTAGCATGCTTTGACTTTTAGACCTCTTAACTTCTGAAATAATCTTCTGCTGACTTTTCTGAAAATTAGAATGGTTTAGTTTGTCCCAATAACAGGGTAAGATCACCTGGGATACAAATCTGTGTACCAAGTGGTGTTTGTGCATGTGCGTGCACTCCCTTTGCTGAATGTGAGGTGTTTCCCTCCGTTCCCTGTGAGCTACAACTGTTTCCCTTAAAGTCTGTGGGTAGGTGGGTGGGAGGAGGGACGGAAAGGCCTGTGGTGATGAACTATTCTAATAACAAATTTTCACTGTGCTTTAGAAACTTGATTGCTTAAGAGCACAAATATTCTCCATCTAATGTGAGAAATGGTAGGTGGTGAGGGGAATAGACTAATGAATTCTCTGATTTTTGTGAGGGAGTAACAATTTTCTTGAATAGATGATGAAGTACCCAGATGATAGAGGGTTGTTTTTTTGGTTGGATTTTTGTGGGTGGAGAGGGGTGGGGGTGGTATTACTGGAAGCAAATAACGCTGAAATGGCGACAGCATGAAGCTTTAAACTTGGACTTTTTATGACTGTTTCAGATGTCTTTTACAGCTATGGGGGATAGTGCCTCAGAAGCAGCTGGAGTAAACACTCAAAGAGTGTTTCTCGGATTCTGGAGAGCTGCTGGATGCACACCTCTGCCTCCAGGACCAGCTTTTTTAACTTGAGCTAAAGAGGTCCAAACCAGAAGCAGTGGCTAGATCTCATCAAAAGTGGAACATTTATTGCTGCCCTTTTGATATCTTATGCAGCAGCAGCATGTGGCAGATGGTTTGTGTGCCTGAAAGGCTTCCTTTTTGCTTTGCTCTGCTTTGCCTGGCACAGGTGGTGGCTGAGGGAGGAAGAGCTGTGCGCTTGCCATTTGCTTTTCCACCACCTGGGGAGGCAGAGATTGCTGAGCTGAAGCCAGAGGTTGCTCAGTGTCTTTCATCCCCAAACCACTATCAGTAGCTCCCTTTCCCTGTGATCTAAAAAAAAAAAGAAATGACAAAACCAAACCAAAATAAATGATAATTTAAAAAGTCCCCAAACTGCCACCCAAGAAAGCTTCACAACTGGTAAAATTCATGCCAGTAAATTAATATTTTATATATTCTCCCATGGATGTAAATTGAGGTAAAAAATGATGTTTTTTCTGTTCGGACAGCTGTAGTAATCTTTTCCACCCTCAGCAACTCCTGCATGAGATAAGGTTCTCCAGTCAGTGAGCTTGTGAGGGACCAGTGCTGTGGTAGCCTTGCAGGGATTTCCTTGCAGCTGACACCGGACTGAATCACTGATTTCCAGCTGTTCTCACGTGGTGCTAAATTTTAGGATTTCGCTACTGTGGAAACCATAGCCATATGCACATGTGCATCTCCAAGGTCATATAAATTGGTGCTTTACAAGCCTTTTGTGTTGCATTTGTGTTGTGTTTTGTGGGAAGTTTGCATGGTTGTAACATGATGTGTGTCTTTCCAGGTTTTAGCCAGAGCGCAGTTGATTTTTGTGCAGTGAGTTGAAATGTATTTCTCTAACTACAGCATGCCTCTTTCCCCCTGCCCCCATGGCAGCCACAGCAGTTTATCAGATGTTGTATAGTTATTGTTTGGTTTGCAGGCAAATAGGGGACTCTTCTATGTATACATGTGTTGGCCCATCGCTGAGCAGATTTTTTTTCTGTGACTGTCTCCTTTCACCTGAGGAATGTCTGTCTTTTTTCCACCTACATCACTCAGTCTAATAACAGACATTCTCTCTTGCAATGGATGCTTCCTTAAGTTGGATATGGTAATATTCTTTCAAACAAGCTTGGAGGTGGGAAAATGGCAGGGTCTGGAGAAATAACTCTGGGCTCCTCAGAGCCCTGGCATTTGCAATGGAGAAAAGTCTTGTGCTAATGAGTTTAAAAAATGTTGCCATAAAGAAGCAGTTTGAGAATTGAAAATTTAGAGGAGAAAGGGGAAAGTTGCAAATAGAGAAAAGAGTATTAGTATACTTAGCAGGAGGTAAAAACCCTGGCAGCTATAATTAGAGGACGTTATTCTCCTTTTCAGTGAGTCATTCTATAAAGAATGGATTAAATGTATTTTTTTAAATCCTTTTTACTTGTTAAAACCCGAATAAGAAAAGGGAGTCACAGAAGAATGTATTAACAATGCAGAAAATGCAGACTCATAAAGATTACTGAATACTAACCTTGAGACAAGGCAGAAATTTGCTTTTGTGTGTTGGTACAAATCTACTTTTCTTCATTATATCTGCTCTGATAAACAGTAAAGGTAATGGCAAGGTAGCCATGTAGTGAAGCATAGGTCGATTTGTATCACATGGATATTATATATATCATATTCTCGTGGGGGGAAGTCCTTGAGCATTCAGTTTTTAGAGTTATGTGTAGCACAGAAGTATCTGGTGTTCTCTTCTATGCTCCATGCTGTGTATGAGCCACTTCAGTGTCTCAGAATTGGCCAAATATGTAGCTGCAATAACATGGCATAAGACTGAGCAAATAATCCCTCCCTCTCAGCAGCAGCTCTAACCAGCTTGGAACTTGATAAAGGAAAGCTGGGAGATGCACCTGCACTTTCTGATAATGGATATCATTGTCCTTAATGATATTTACAATGTTTGAGGTACCTCTGATGGGAGCCCTGTACAGGTGTAATGTGTGATTACATTTGCCTAAGTAAGAGATGAGTTTTCTCCTAAAAAAACCCCTCTTATTTTCCCCAATATTTAAGTATTATCATATGCAAGTCAGGAACTTCTGCCTTGAACAAATGGGATCATTTTGGCCAGCTGAAGCTCCAGAAGAGCAGTTTGTCTCCAAGTTATAGCATTATAGAGTAATGACAATTGGAAAGGATGTCATCTAGTCTAGCCCATGCTGAGGTCATATCCAGTTATATCAGCTCTCCTGAGGGCAATATCTGGTTGAAGCTTAAATATCTCCAGGGTGGAGGATCCACAGGCCTGGGTGACCTGGTCCAGTCTTTGGCCAACCTGATGGTGAAAAAATTTTTCATCGTCCTTGGTTGGAATTTCTCATGTTGCAGTTTGTGTCCATTGCTTCTGTCACTGAACACCTCTGGGAAGATTCTGGCTCTGTCTTCTCTTCCTGCCCATTAGGTAGTCAAAGACAGCAGTTGAATGGAAGCTGGGGGCTACAACTCCCTCAGAGGTACTTCTGCTATGCAGGAGCCCAGCAGGAATGAACAGGAGACGCTGGTGGGAGGCTGGTGCTGGGGTGTTGGTACAGTGACGAGGAAATTTGACTGGGCAGAGAGCAGAGGTGCAAAAGGTCATGTTCCTACATTCAGCCTTGCAGGTCGAAGAAATGCACAATTCCTTGGATTTTTTATTTCTCTGTTGTAATGAAATACATGCAGTGTGCATATTTATATTGCAAAAGAGTTATTTGTGCATGAAGATCACGGATGAGGAGAAAGGCATCTCCAAATGCTGACCTGGCTAAGTTACAGCTAGAGAACAAAGAAGAATATGAAATCCCAAGTGACATCTCAGACTAATTTTGTTTTTATTCTGCTGCTGAATATGCATTTTTGCCATTTCATGCAGTAGCTTCTTAGCTTCTTTGTCCCCAAAACTTGAATTTTTGAATTGTTGTATTTAAATGCTTAAATTAAGTATCTATATCATATATTATTTGATTCCAAGATTTTCTCTTAAATGCCATGATAGTTACTAAAGTGTTCTTTTCAAAGTGTCAGCTTAAAGTAATATAGGTGAAGATGATACTAGAATATCAGCTATTCAGAATAGCGTGTTTTTCTTCCTAGAGGTATCTACAATAATGACAATTAAGACAAATGTCCAAATACTTGCAAATAAATGTTTTAAGTACTGTGAAATCACTGTGAGTCATTTTCAGATTTATGCTGTCCTGGCAACTGTTTTATTTTTTCCTATTTTGTAATGGTAGTGGGTATTTAACAGTAGCAAGGCAACAGTAAATGTTGCCAACACAAGAGAAGGAAATAATTTGTCTGAACTTCTCAAAGAAATCCTGTTATGCATAATAAGTATTAGATACTCAGAAAGCAGTTTCTCTAAAGTAGTTTTGTGCCTAAAAGATGTCTGAAGCCATGTACCAAGGGTCTCCAAAGCATTTCAGTACTCAATTCCACTGAATGCTTCTGATGTTTTCCAGTGCTTCTAAGGGGCGATTTGTGTCTTTGCCTTGTGACCTACTGCATCTGTATCACTCAGTCCAGTGTTTGGAGAGGCACAAGAGGATCAGAATGGGAGTGCCCTGGTATCTTCTGCAAAGCAACAATTCCCTAATCCCGATTCCCACTGATTTCTGAACTTGTCAGCTTTCGGGGATCTTCACTCATGATGAACCAAGATACTGTGATAAATGTGTCATGCCTCTTGGAGTGGTACCGTCTCTTGCTGAGTTGCCTCAGGCATGCTTCCCTTTAGTTTGGAACAAAAGAGTTAGAATTTTATATACTTTTCTTGAAATCTTGCTGAACCCTAATCTGCCTCGATGTTGTCATTTAAATGCAGACTGCAGAACAAGCTCAGAAGTACACTAAAATAAATCACAAGTGAAGGCTGTGACTGTATTGAAACATTGGACAGTGAACCAGACCTACTCCCTATCGTCATCCTCAATTACTCAACCTAAATCATGTGGAAGTTGTTAGCTGGAGCTGCAATGTAATTCAAAGCAAAAGTGCTGCTTGCTATATATGGTTTCACTTTGCTCTAGAGATCACTCAGCATATGTCTGAGATGATCCTGAAGAAAGCAGTGCTGACACATTTTGCTTGTACTCTTTGTACTATGTACAGGAAGAGAGAGGAGGCGTGGAACAAAGAGGTCAGGAAATTGGCTGCTCACATATATATATATGTGTGTATATATATATATATGAGACTGCAGATTAAATAGGCTCACAGCTTTGTGATCTCAGGCACACAGGCATTTTGGACTTCAGAGTATATTTCTTCTTAATCTGAACAAAGAACCTTAGCAGTAGTGCAATTTTAATCTCTAAAACAATTTTGCACACGGGTTTTGTGGGACGCTGTGTCTGTGTGCTTGCAGGTCAAAAACTACTCCTCAAAATCTTGTCCTTGCAAAACCAGCCTGAAAGTCTGGTCCCTGAGAGCAATTTTGTGAAACTAGCTCTGAGATGCTGCACTAGTTCATTGCAGGGAGGAACACCAAGAAGCCATACTGCTAATTCAGAAGTCTGCAGCATGCACGATCATTCTTCGGCTGCCATTTGGAAAGGCTGAAATTTTGCAATAAAAAATTAGCAGTAGTAAGAAAGGTTTATGATCTTGTGTCAATATTATTACAATATTGACTTCACATGGATTCCAAGAACTCTGTGTTATATTTAGATTTGTGTCCTCTGACGTATGCTTAACAGTTTGGGGATTTAATAATAAATTAAAATACAGATGGCACCCACTCTGGAATTAGATGGATTATCTCATTGTAAGATACTGGAACTGGAGAAGATAAAAGCAAAACCAGTTGTATTTTATAATTTCAGTATAATTTAATCTTCTATAAATTTAAGGTTTCATATCAGTATGTTCATATATAGATGCATTAAATCTCTAGCTCTTACTTAAGCAATCTCCAGCTTTCTTAAAGGCTTAAGAATATGCTTAGATGAAAAAATCAGTATGCTAAATATTTCAAACTGGAGGGATGAGAGAGAACTCCCCCACTGTATCTGATATCCTCCCCTTGCGCTGGTTAACCAAAAAAAACCCCTCATTTTCCAAGTGTATTCATGTGCTCAAGGGTTTTGGATCTCACAAATCTAATAGAATGCAGGAAAACTGTTTAAAAGTTTCCCTTTACAATCATCTTCCTAGGTGGCAAATACAATCAACACATATTTAGTCAATATTGATAATTAATAAAAAATGAGTAATAGAAAATAATCCTCTGTCTCTTCCTTCATCTGTCCTCTCCTTTGAATACATGGATGAAATTCCAAGTAGCATTTCTGGAAAATTTCAAAGTTTTGATTAAACATAGTTGAGGTCTGTATAGCAAGGTAAGTTCCTGCATCTTCACAGAATAATGGCTTAATAAAGTAGTGCAGTATCACCGTAAGAAAAGTCTTGTCTTAAATGGTACATTAAATTAAATATTTTTACTCATTTTACTACCAGAGTAATATTCAATGGATAAAGCTGCTGATGTAATTATAAAAATATATGGTGTTACATTGTAAGCTGCAGAAAGTGAATCCCTCTGTCCACCTCTTGTAGAACAGTATGTTACAGTCTAGTCAGAATAAATTAAAGAAAAATGTTCACTGAAAATATAAGGAAGTTTTTAGGTGGCATGAAAGCAGACAGGCACCTTTTCGTACAACACTCATTTTGAGCATCTTTCCCCCTTTCCTATTCTCAAAATGTATTCTTCGTATAGACAAGGTCAGTATCTGGTTTATGATGGGTTTTTTTGAAAGGGACAGTGATTTCTGAGGATTAGGAATCTTTTAAACTCCCATGGCAGCAGGACTTGTTCCCATCTCTTCAGTGGAGCTGCTTCTCCTCTGGCAGTTTGTTTTGCTTTTGTAATGCTGTTTGTCTGGCTTTTCACTTGGAGCAGGAGAAAGGCAAACATCTGGTCTGCTGCCACATGCGCATTTGCCTGTAACAAAAAAAAAACCTGATTCAAGACTGACAGTGGGGGGTTTTTAAATGGGATGCTTTGGGATAGAAAACTTCTTTATATTCTATCTGTATTCTTTATATTAGCTTGACCTATTTGTGTGCACATCAGTAATCATCTCTCTTTAGAATTAAAAAAATCCAACTCTCTGTCTTGTTAGGAGCTTCCTCATATTGATAATCAAGTTTGGCTAATTAACAGCAGAGATTGATTAGTGTGCTCAGGATAGGGAGTTATAGTCCCCAGTTTGTAGTCTCCCTGATCACCTCCTCCCAAACAGGGATTTGTGCAGGAAAACAAATGATTATTGACCTTGTGGTCTGTAGCAGATGAAAGAAGTAAGGGGAATCATAGCAAAACTTTATTTTCTGCTCTTTGATCTTTTCCAGTAATGATTTATTTCCACCAGAGCTATCTGAAGAGGAGCTGTACAGTTGGCAAGTAGGCTGATAGGTCAGTTAGCACAGAATTAAGATGCAACTGTACTAATAAATTGTGACTAGGACTGTTCGTTGGCACTGAGACAGAGTGCCTTGAACAGTCCATGTCCATACAGCTAAACCCTCTTTTCCTCTGACAGTGTGGAGATACCCAAACTGGATGAGTTCCCCAGCAATACCAACTCCCAAACCCAACTTGAAAGCTTTTCTGGAGAGTGCCAGTTAGCTTGGGACTGTTTTAGTAATTCAGCAATGTAGTTGAAAGCGTGAATGTTTAGCAACTCCCTCTTGCTTCTTAACCTTTTTAATTTGGAAACAAGTGTATTGCTTGCTTTACAGAAGTTGCGGGGTATTCCTAAAAGGACCGTTTCCATTACTTTGTGGCACATGAACCTGCAGACCTTCTCCAGCTGTGGAGTGGTTGAGGGAAAATTTTCCTGCTCTCTGGAGCATTATTCAGTTTTCATTACCAGGTCTTTCAGTTCCTTCTCCCTTCAAGCTGAACATCTCCATGCCAAGTCATTAGCCCTCTCGAGTTCCCGCAGGTGTCCTGCTGGAATATAGACTCTCTTCTCTGGGGACAAAGAGGAATGCTCTGACAAACCGATCAGAAAAAGGCAGATCAAAAGTGAAGCCTGGTCAAATTTCCTACAGAAGAGCTTGCAGCATGTGTGTGCTGCCTGGTAGAGCAGGATACATGAAAAACAGGTATAATTTCCTTCCATGGCAGTTGTGGGCTGCAGCAATAGCACTGCACTCACAGGTGAATGGTACCACCACTCTCTTATGAACCAGTTTAAACACAGAAGAGCAAGGGAAACTAAGCTTCTGTGAATAAAATGGATCGGACCCAGAAAGGTTCAAAATATACCCAAAAAACATTATTAAAACCAAACAAGGTTAGATGTTGGTGCCAAAAATTTGATATATTTTATTTAATAGTAAAAGAGGTAAAAAGAAAGAAAGAAAGGAAGAAAGAAAGAAAAATAAAAAGAAAGAAAGAAAAAGTAAAAGAAAAAGAGTTGTGCATGGGAGGTGGGGGGACAGGCAGAGAGTGACAGGGGTTAGGTGGAAACACAGCACCTTTCTGGGGGTCCCAATGACAACTTGTGGCTTCCCTCCATCCAATCTTCTTGGTGGTGAGAGTCCCCTGCCCAAGAGTATAGAATCCCATGGATTAATATACATTTGGGCCAGGTGGAAACGCCCATGTGCCTCCCCTGAGGAGGGCAAGTTTGGCACTGTCCCTTGCAGCACTGTGGATCTGTTGAATCATCTGCAGTGTTCTGATGCAGGGTCTTGGGGACCCATTTGGGAGGGGCTCTGTGATGGACCATGACACCCCCTCTGCTGTCCTTCACATGGATGCAGCTTCTCCCCAGGTGAAGGGGCCCCTCAGCTGGGCACCTCTGCCCAGCAGAGGGTGGGTGTTAACTGACTCGGACCAGAGGCTTTCTCACCACACACCTAAAAACCTCTCTCCCGCCACCCTTTGGTGTGAGGGAGAGAGGTTGGTGCGAGCCTGGCAGCTGATAGCCCTGGGGCTGCGGTCTCCATCCCAAAGGTGCTAAGCTTGATCCCTCTGTGAATGTATTCTTTTACCCCAGCCCAGACCTGAGTCACTATCTTATCTTCATAGTTCAAGGCCTCAGTCAGAAGGCCTACTCAGGGTGTGGTGGTTTTCTCTGCAACTTTTATACAGTTTTGCTATAAGAAGCGAAAGTCCTTCATGAAGATGTTTAAGCCATAGGTTATAACATTCAGTCTCTGACCCACTCCCATGATAACTCTCATGATAAAGCCACACTTGGATACTCTTATTACTGCTGACTAACTCTTTATATCTCAAAAGGTCTTACTGCTCAGGGTGCTTAAAAAATTCACATTCCCACAAAACTAAGATGGGTTTACTTATTAGCAAGGAGGCCCATCCTTCTGGG
Organism: Aleadryas rufinucha; assembly: GCA_013397815.1. Taxonomy (NCBI): domain Eukaryota; kingdom Metazoa; phylum Chordata; class Aves; order Passeriformes; genus Aleadryas; species Aleadryas rufinucha. Next base: position 394,853 of record VZTH01015863.1, on the reverse strand, counting down.
GAAAGAAGGGCAGACCCAGAGTCAATGCTGTCCTGAAAGCAGGAAGTCTGAGGTTGAATCTTTCATGTTTTGGGGGAAGTGTCTCTCAACTTTTGTTCCTCATCTGTAAATAGAGATTATTTCTGTTTTCTTATGTGCTTATGCTGTGTCCTTGTGGCAGCGTGGTCTTGCTCACAGCATAAGCATCTACAGACTCACTCTGGAGGGAATCTGTGGCTGTGGGAGGACTCCAGGCACTGTAAGAATTATGAAAAGCAATAACAGGTATACAGAGATCTCTAGATGATGGGGATTTGGTGATTTTCAATTCCTTCGAATATATAGAAGAACACCCTCTCTGGAGGAATAAGGATTGTATTTATGTTTCATTCCTTCAGCGTGCAAGGAAGCTTCTCTGGTTTTAAGTAAGGAAGGGATTGATGCTAGATGTTAACCTATGACAAAATTGCTTGTAACAGCAGGGGTCTAAACTCATGTAAAAGGGTGGGGGAGTCCATGTTTAGTCCGGCATGGCTGTGATTTGGCCGTCTGTGTTTGTGCATAGAATTTAATCACTGGCCTACAGCTCTGCAGCACTGCAATCCTGCAGAAATACGGTACTTGTACTGCCTCAAGAAGGAGATACCAGCTCTAAATGCATGCTATGAAATATTCAGCATGTCTTGCTACCGCAGGGAGTTTGAAAGGCGTGCTGCTAGTGCTGGGGTAACAGTGTCTCGTTTGATTTCACACTCAATACGGTTTGTGCCAGATGAGGATGCCACATGGACAGCTGATGTCTGTCAGTAGTGGCTTGGGGACCTAGAGTGCTGAGTAAAGGTAATTGAAAGAGTAATTAGATTCTAATTAGTAGCTGTTAAGGCATCTGCTTTCTCTAGCTTGTTTTTCCTTGCAGTATTGTGCAGTCTTCCTGTGTGACAACCCACAAACAGATTTAATAAGTGCTGTGTGTTTCAGATGATGAAGCTTCACAGTTCCACGTTTCATTGAATTTTTACAAACGAAAGTATTTTGAGTTTTGGCTGTGACACAAGAAGCACATAATGAACAGTGTCAGCCATGTGTGCAGCAGAATGCATATCCATGGTACTAACACCTCTCACATTGTGTTATTGTTTTAAATAGTCACAGGAGTATGAAAGGGAAATGCAAACAGCTGCCCCAGCCTGCCTGATTTCCTGCTGTCAAAGCTCACGCTTTGCTCACCTGTGGCACAAGGTGCATGTGGTATTCTCTGCAGGCCTAGTTCTGCATTATCTCTCCAGCCCTTTTCTGACCTTTCTGTACATGCCATGGTACTAATTGCTCCTGTAAGACATTGGTTGGTTTCAAATATCTGTAGATTTCATGGAGGTGAAGCGACCACTTTGGGAGGTCAGATCCACAGTTACAGTATTACCTGGGCATGTTGTGTACATACACTGCAAACTCCAGTGCCTTAAGAAATGGGGTGTCTTTATGCTTATATGTGAGAAATTTCTTATGTAAAACGCATACCCTTCATAAAGCCATGAATATTTTTGTTTTCCAAATGCCTGGAACTGCTTGAGGTTCCTACTTCCAGTGCCCACAGCGATCTATAGGGTGCCTCTGAAATCCTCAGGATTATCAGTCTACCTGTCTACTTTTCTGGCTGCAGGTTAGGGGCTTTAGGTTAGTACTCGTTAAACTAAGCCTGTGCTAAGAAGGGGTGTGCCTAACCCTTATGTTGTTTCTGGGCAGTACACAGCATGTTCTAGGGTCTGACTTGTTGCCCTGGGCTCAGCCGGCTCGTGTGTGTGTGTGTGTGCCTCCCCTGAGGGTGCACTGCATGGACCCACCAAACCATTACTCTGGTTGAGCGCACCTAACTTTAATTGTCTGGTTGTTCTGGTTCCCAGCAGAGTCCCAGCAGTGGAAATTAAAGTACAGTTCATCTGATCATATAAAAGTTGTCTCCTTCAGGAGGTAATGTGGCAGTCCCTGACCTGTTCTTGCTGTTCCTGCCTAGCTCCCTGCTCTCTGCAGGACTGTGGAAGGATCCTACAGTGACTTGGCCCAGATGTGTGCTAGACATACACCTGATTCAGTGAATCCCATCATTTGCTGTCTGGAGCTTTGAGATCTGTAAACTTTTTAATCAACATCAAAGATGTGAGATCTTGTTTCTGGGCTCACCTGCTGACAACACAGAGTAAATGTGCCGCTGGAAATGGAACCAGTCCTGTTTCCTCTTTAATCTGACTGATTCAACCTAATTTCTACCTACGTTCCCGAACCCTGTATTTTCTGCCAATACCCTTCAGCAGTCTGAAAGACAAGGTTAGACTCTGCCATCATCACAAGCAGGAACTCTTTGATGTTCTAAGTAAATACATTGTGCTGCTTATGTTTCACTAGTCTACTCTAAATAGGCCCATGTCTCTAACAAACAAGCTGTCCTGAAACTTTGCTAATGCAGATGTATTGCTTGGAAATTTGTACACTCTCATACACACAGATTTCCTAGTCACTCAGGATAGAAATTACCCAGGAATTAAGCACATATGGAAAAAAAGCTCTCAGACGTTAAAAGGAGAGTAGGAATAATACAATAATAATTTAACAATAAAATATGTATTTTTTCTAAGCATTTTCAAGAGCATTGTAATGCCTTTCTTCCATGTGATAAGTACTAAATTTCTTTTTTGTCATTAGGAGACTTTTAATTTTCCCCATTCTATTTCCATAAATACAGCCTAATTCTGTTGCCTTTTAGCTGCAGTGATAAAATAAATATTGTAGCTAAATGTACAGTTTTCCAGGAAGTTGTTCTTTCAGGAGAAAACATTTTGTAGAGTTTCTCAGATCTCTTCCATTGCTTGGACAGCTTATCAGTTCATATGCTCCTGTTGTTTATCAACTGCTTTTAAATCTCTGCAGGTCACATTCTTGTAATAATTTTAGCTTCAGGTACCCATAACCTGTAATATTTGGCTATGTTGGTATTCATAAAATAAACATGTCTGGGAATGTTCTCCAACACTGAGACCAAATAGCACAGAATAGCTCATGTCCAACTGTTAAACTAGTTTAACCTGCAAAAAAAGGATGATTGCATCCAAGCTGCCTGCAGGGAGTAATCATGATAGGACCTAACTTCTGAGATGTGTCGGTAAATTGTGAAGGTGCTAGTTGGTCCAAGTCAAAATAATGCTTGTAACTTTTCTAATGGTTGAACATTCATAAAATTGAATTCTATTGCTTGGAAATTTTTCTTGATGCTGTTTAATAATTGCCAGTAGGCATATAACTTTTATTACTGTCAGTTTCACTGGTTGATTTCAAACTACAGCACTTTTTCTTTCCACTAACAAGGTGGTATCTATGTTTGGCCTGGATTTTGGTCTTCTTTTTAACTTAGCTGGACATTGGATACTGTTTTGCATAGTATTGTGAGAGCCTTTCCCAGCTCTCAATTGGAAATATTTCTGGCTCTGGGTTGTTTTTGGTTTTTGGGGCTTGTTTTTTTGTTGGGTTGGGTTGTTTGGTTTTTTTTGGGAGGGAGAGGGGGTTTGTTTGGTTTGGTTTTTTTTTTGTTGTTGTTGTTGTTGGTTTTTTTTTTGTTTTACTTGTTGTCTGTTTTGTTGTTGCTTGTTTGTTTCTTTTTTAAGGCCCTTTGAGCACTTCTGATTCAAAATGGTATAGGTCAAACCAATACCAAGCCTCTTCATTATGTTATGTTTACATGTGACCTATGCTTATTGCTTTGAAAAGCATAAGATAACAACTTTCACTGTGGACTAAAACAACATATCAGAACTTAATTTCAAGCTCATGGGACTTATTCTCTCAGAAATCTTACCCATGAGTACTTTTACACACTGTAGGAATCCAGTGCCCTGATTTGTCCATTTCACATATTCTCCATGACAGTAATTTAACTTTTTCTCAAGTTTAGTCTTTAAGTATGCGACTTTGGTCTTTGACTCCAGGATATAACTTTTAAAATTGCTTTTTTTTCTGTTTTGAACCTTTTCTGTTCAACTCTTGTGAGTCTCCAGCAAGTACAGTTTCACTGTTTGCATTCCCCAGTCAGCATGATTTCAGCAAGGCTATTACAGCGCCGTTAGGATAAACGTCAAAGAGCAGGGAGCAGCAAAACAAAGTCCTGTTTCTGTCTTTGGGTGGCTTTCAAGTCAGAATATCTGTGAGTACTTTTCAGTATGAATATGCCAAATGCTTGGGGGAAGGAATAGGTTTTTAAAAATTACTTCACCTGAAGATCAAAACAAGTGTTTCCATTTTGCTCATATTAATTTTAAAAGTTTTGAAACCAAAATTTCAATTAACAAAGTATCTGCTGTCCTCAGTAGATTTTCTTGGTTTATATATGAAGTAGTAGGAGCCCAAGGCTCAGATTTTAAATGGTGTCTAGTTTCCTATATATGACTCAACTGTACTGTGAGTCAGGAGCTGGAACACCCGTGAGTATATGGATCTTCACCAGGATGAGGAAGAAAAAACTCAAGCATTACTGCAACATGAATATTTGTCATGGTTTAATGCCAGAAGGCAGCCAAGTCCCATCCAGGAGCTCACATACTCCCCCCACAATAGGGGTNAACAAGGAATTCATTCCCCACTTTGCGTGGGGCCTCAGATGTTCAGTCATCTCCATGAAAGCAGGGCTCCACACACAACATCATNAGTTGGAAGGGACCCACAAGGATGCCTGAGTCCAATTCTTGGCCCTGCAGAGGACCACCCCAAGAGTCACACCATGTGCCCAAGAGCACTGTCCAAACACTTCTTTTACTGTCCCAGGCTTGGTGCTGTGACCACTTCCCTGGGGAGCCTGTTCCAGTGTCCAACCACCCTCTAATACCCAACCTAAACCTCCCCTGAGACAACTTCAGGCCATTTCCTTGGGTCCTATCACTGGTCACCAGAGAGAAGAGATCTCCTCTTCCCCTCACGAGGAAGTTGCAGACTGCAATGAGGTCTCCCCTCAGTCTCCTCCAGGCTGAACAGACCAAGTGACCCCAGCCGCTCCTCATTCAGCCTCCCCTCAAGGCCCTTCACCATCTTTGTTGCCCTCCTTTGGACACTCTTTAGTAGCTTAATGTCTTTCTTATATTGTGTTGACCAAAACTGCACACAATGTTCAAGGTGAGGGTAAAAGTGTGAATTGAGATAAGGACAGATGAAGAGGCAAAGCTAAAGCTATGCACGAAAGGAAAGCAAAGCAAAACAAGGAATTCATTCCCCACTTTGCGTGGGGCCTCAGATGTTCAGTCATCTCCATGAAAGCAGGGCTCCACACACAACATCATATATGGTATGGGATATCCCTTTGGTCAGTCAGGGTCAGTTGTCCTGTCGGTGTCCTCTCTCAAACTCGTGCCCACCACCAACCTGCTCGCTGTTGGGACAGCATGAGAAGCAGAAAAACCTTATTGCTGTGTAAGCACCATGCAGTCATAACCAAAGCACTGGTGTGCTGTCAACACTGCTTTTATCACAAATCCAAAGCACAGCCTCATACCAGCTGCTAAGAAGAAAATTAACTCCATCGCAGGCAAACCCAGTAAAATCTTTCTTAATATTATGCATAGGTAATAGCATGAATGTTCATAATGTATTCTATGTATTAACAGTAAAGCAGGGACAAAAGCTGTCACAAAGCTTGTTTGACTGATGTTCTAGCTCTGCCTATGGATCAAGGCATTCTGGTGTTACACAGTTTTCTCCATGCCATAATGTAATGGTCGTCATCTAGGGAACAAATAAGGATGGAGAGTATGACATCTTTATGACATATTCTTGTATCACCTCTTAGAATAATCCTTTGGAAGTCTGAATCAAGGAGGCTCAAAAGAAAACCGTGATAGATTTAAGCAAGCAGGGGATTAGGCAGCTCAGTGACAAATATATTTGTATCTATGCAAGTCAGGCAAGTTAGGAGAAAAAAGTTTTCATATATGGACACTGGTTTGACTTTTGGAGTGAGGTCTAAGTCAAAACATGAACTTCTTTTTGTGTAGTGATTCAGAGATCCACTGTTTCTGTCAAACTTGGAATCTATGATTGACATATTTTTGCCTGGGCATTTTCAGACTAGTGATCTTCAGTTTTTTGATTTCCAGACTGAGAACTTTTGGATCATTATGTAGTAAATTTGAACACATTTGCCTTCTTGTAATAAAGGTCATGCATTTTTTAGAATGGTACTTGGATGTCACAGAGTCAAAAACATTGTTCCAGCTCATTGCCTCCTGGTGCCTCTGGAATCAGGGTGTTAGCACAGATGTCTTTTTTATCTGATCAGTCTGGTCCAGTTTCTTTACATTACAGACTGTACAACTTGTAAAAGCAGTTCCAGTCTATAAGAGAACTTTTTAGGTTCTTATACATTTTTCCCATGGTTTTTGGGATAGTGATCAATTTAAGATACCAAGAGAAACAGGAGACCCAAATGCTTCTTTTCTCATCTTCTGTAATAATTCTTATGGGGGTCTAAAATAGGAGTATGAGTTAAGAGTCCTTTTAAAGTAATTTAGCTTTTACTCATAGGAGCAAAATTTCATTTCTTTCTTGACCTCCAGTGGGAACATGCTGACTTAGAGCTGTCTTGCACTTGGTTTTGTCCCATCTCAGTATCAAAGCCTGAGAGAATAGTAAGATGAGCACTGGGAAGTATTCCCATTGTGCAATTTCATTCTACACAGTACTAAATTGACTAATCAGTGGGACAAGGTGCTTGACCTTAAACATATTGCAAGTATTTGCAGGATCAGAATCTAATACAGATCTCTGGAATGCATTATTTGATTAAAGAGTAAAAAACAGCAGGTAAAACAAAAGACTACCTGCCTCTTAAGACTGCTTTTTAAAACAAAAATCATGTCTCCACTGATTTATGTTTATGCAAGTATTTATGTTGCTGCATTCTCTTCTGTGCTGCATGAATAAATATGGGCAATGTTGAAACACTTTAAGCCAACCATTGATATCTTCCCAGACAGAATAACTGCATCCCTGAGAACAGTTTGTGCTGCCTATATATTCTGTGGAATTAAAGCTTGAAGTTATTTTCGAAATATCAATCTCCACAAAATGGAAAAACAGACCTAAAATGAGCAGAGAATTAGGACAGATAGAAAACTGTCAATAAGAATTATGTTGTTCATTTTGTCATTTCCTCTGCACTTGCCATTGTTTCAAAACTTTAATGTACATTTCTTGTTACCTGAAAGACATAGTAAATTAAATTTATCAGTGTAAATGTTTCATAAGCAAAATTTCAGGGTTTGCTTTCCAGGTAGTTTCACAGTCCAGTGAGTTGCAGAACACTTACAATGCATGGCTTTTAACACAGACGGTATAGAACTGTGCTGAAGCAATGTCTGATTGACATTTGTATGAATTGTATTCCTGTTCATTTTTCCAGGTTGAGTTACCTGCTGTCATATCAAAGAAATATGGAGAAATGGGAGCTGTGTAGTGAGAAACACTCGTTCTTGCCTCTGCAATTAAGCTCTTTCAGTGATCTGCAAAAATGACAAGCTGAAGGTCACTGTTTAGCAGTCCATGTAGGATGATACAAATTGACAGTAATCAGAACAATAATATTACAATTGGGGTGTAAAACTAGACTAAATATTGTTTTGCTTAATTGCTATATTTATTCTGACCTGCCTGATGGAACATAGGCAACACTAAATTAAATCTCACTTGGGGTGAAACCTTCAGCTTAGTTTAGGATATCTCTTTAATTCTGTTCAGATGTGTTGCATGAACATCTCTAGCAGAGAAAATCTTAGAATTACATCTCATAGGTGGTTCTTGTGCTGAAAGAGCTCAGACACTTCAAAATACCAGGGAATCAAGGAAATAGGCTAGATGACTTCCTAGGTTTCTTCCATCTTTACTTTCCAACTCTCTCTAATGATTAATAATTTCTTCAAGATTCAAATTATTTTTGAGCAAATAATTTTTCTTTCTGTTCTCCAAAACGCCTTGTCCTTTTCTTTTGTCTTACAGAATAGTATTATTTTGTTCATAATTTGCTCTTTTCTAAAACTGTTGTCTGTTTAATTTTTTTTTTCCAAAGGGTCCTATCTCCTTCCTTTGTCAGGTTTTTCTCTTGTTCTTCTGTTGCAATTCATTTTGCATTGCCTATAGTGCTGCTGGCTGTATAAATCCTGTGATGTTTTTGCTGACTGCCAGGAGAGAAGCTAGTAAGAAAATGGAAAAAGGCAGAAGTGAAAAGGTAAGTTTGTGCAGATATTTCTAAGACCTTATCTTCATATTTTTTCTAACAAAAGAAATTGCTTTTTTCAGAAATAAAATATCCCACACACCATCAAAAATGAGCTTGCTGACTCTGTGGAAGAATATTTACCTCTTTGCCCAGCTGCTGGAATTTAGCTGCTATTGTTATGCAGATGTATATTCACAGCTGATGAGGTAGGACCAGGAGATTTGTCAAGGAAATTGCGGGAACAGAATAAAACTCTAAATGCCAAGATGAATGCATTTTGCTTTCCTATTCTTTAACCTGTATGAGTCATATTTCAAAATTATTACAGCAATATCGCCTCATTTTGACCTTGAGTTCTTTTTATGGTCAAACAATCTTCTTGGATAAGATTCTTGGATAGATCTCTACTTCTTCAGTCCTTAAACATGCATAAAACAAAACAACAAACAAAAAGCATGAAGGTGCTCCAGAAACCTTTGTTCCAACTCTAAAAGGCTGAGAGGGAGGTGTTTCCCCTAATGCAAGCACTACAGAGGGCAGCTTTGTAGCTTGTCTTCCAGGTATCCTCTTGCAAGCCCTTGTGTCTGTGGGGGGCAGGTGGCACAGCACACCTCCCAGGGCTCTCTGTCTTCTGGGTAATACTTGCTGTGTCTATTTGTAGGTAATTTAACTCCATGCCTGTGAGAACTGAAATAGCAGCAGCTGTTCTAACTTTTCCACATGAACAGAGTGTGATCAAAAGTTATATTTGTCATCCCTAAACTAGTTTGGGGAGTGCCAAGATTACAGTGTTGAATATTCATCCCACATATATATATAGTTATGAGTACTGGAGAATGTGAGTTGGAAGCATTACATCTGGAGACTTGTATATTTGGATGCAAGGCAGATTAGGCTGGTTTTGGAGGGAATATGCAAGTGCACGATGCTGTTATAACAAGGCTTGCTAGAACAAGGGCCTTGTTTCACTCCCATAAAAAGCCAGCATTCCCTCAGAATGACTCAGTGTTACCTCAGGGACAAAGATGCTGGTGAAGGTAAAATACTGTAGACTTCTCTACAAAGTGAACAGCTGTCAGGGACATAAGCACTTCGATATATTTAATTTTGGCTCCTCTTCTGGATTGCATTTTGGAAGGGTTTGCCCCTCTCTTTATTAACATTAGGAGAAGACCAGCCTCCTAGAGCAGGTAGTAGGTTCTGAGTACCTAAAGCTGCACAGTGACAAGGCTCCCTCTCACTTGCATTGTCATTTTTCATCAACCTGGCAGAAAGACCGTAAGGCCCTTGGCACCACTGGGACTGTGCAGCAGTCTAAGTACTGTGCAGTAATTATCCTGCTGGCAGAAGGAAACTCAACCACTGATGGCAGAGTTTGAAGGTCTAGTGCAAAATAACTTTGGAGAGAGAAGCCAGGAGGTTCTCTCTGGCATCACTGGTCATCCAGGACAGCATGTCCTGGTCATCACCTCTCAGACAGGCACAGATAGACTGCTGCTTATGATGGTCACTAAACTTTGCATAGCTTATCTGGAAGCATTAGTGTTGCAACTGGCTTATTGCCACAAAGGACAACTCAAGAGATGTGCCCCAAACCCACACAGAGATCTGCAGACCTGTTCTGCACTAGTGTGAGGAGTGCTCTGGGAGCACCCTGAGGCTGGGAAGAACCAGGTGACAGCATCAGTGCCATTGTATCATTGAAACTGCTGCTCTAAGCAACTATAATGAGAAATAAAATAGGTCACTGTAAATCACAGAGAAACCATAACTGTTATTGCTCCAATTGCTGAGTATGTTTCTATTCACTGATTGCATTCTGCTTACAGAAATTCCCCTTGCAGCTGTCACTAGATAGGATCCTTTGCACCATGACACATACTGCTGTGTAAACTTAGTCAGTCCCTGTAAATGGCTGCTGTGACTGTCTTAGCTGAATGACTTGACAATGAAAATAGAAGAAAGCCAAAAACTACATTAGCACAACAAAGGATAATGCTCACTGAATGCTGAGTTATACAACTGAGCTCATGTATGCATATTATAACTCTCACAAATTATTCTTTATGTCAAATACTATAACAGAAATAATCCCAGTAACAAGAGAAGCTACACTTGCAGTAATTCTTGTAGAGTGTCTGGGAAATGGTGTTTTCACAAAATCAATAATTTCCATCCTTATTTTCTTAATGTACATGAGAGTTTTTGTACTTTATCTGTGTTATAGTCCAAGTACCAAAGATGCTATGGTAGTAAAGGTTAGTGTGATGCTGGTGGTGCCCTAGACTGTGTTCCTGTGTACTGCTGTGCATGTTCTGCATAGTGTATTCAAGTGTGCAATGTAGTGGGCTCATTCACTGGGTTTGAATTTGAATTATTTGTATGTAAGTACATTATCCAGTCTTTCAGGCAAAAAAAAAAAAAACAAAGCAAAAAACCAAAAAAAACCTGAGTAAATCAGAAGAGTCAGTTTCTCTAATTTCTTGCAGATACGTATGTGCAATGATAGACCAGTTTTACCATGTAGTTTTACGTGACCCACATAAGCCAAGGACTTCAGCAGTTTTTATTATTTGCCTATGGTTTGTAGCCTCCAAAGGGAGCTCTGAGTTCCCTTTAAATTCATCTTCTCACAGTGAGTATGAATAAAAAGGGATATATCAGAGTATTCCTTCAAATATACACCTTCTCTTCTTTTTGAGCTTCAAGTGAAAACAGTCCATAGCTGCAGGGAGAAATTACTTTCTCATCTGAGAAGTTTTCTGGCTTTACAGCTTGTGGGCATCTGGTACAACTTTCTTTGGTTCTCCAGATTTCAGACTGTGCAAGTATTGCCCTCTCAATGCCTTCCAATGAGCTAAGTCTCAAATGTGGGTTGTCCTCAAGACAAGGAGGTCCACAGTGGAGCAAAGATGCACCTGCAGACTGTGGAGGACCCCATGACACAGCAGGTGGATTCCTGAAGGTGGCTGTGACCCTGTGGGAAGCCTGTGGTGGAGCAGGCTCCTGGCAGGACCCGTGGAGCCCTTGAGAGAGGAGCCCATGTGGAGCAGGTTTGCTGTCAGGACTTGTGATCCCACAGGACCCATGCTTGGAGCAGGCTGTTCTTGAAGGACTGCACCCCGTGGAAAGGGACCCACATGGGGGAAGTTTGTGAAGAACTGTAGCCTGTAGGAAGGACTCACATTGGAGAAGTTTGTGGAGGACTGTCTCCCATTGGAGGGACCTCATGCTGGAGCAGGGGAAGGAGTTCTCTTCCTGAGGAGGAAGCAGTAGCACAAATAAAATATGATGAGCTGACCATTGATGAGTAACCCCCATTCCCCCTCTCCCTGCACTGTTGGAAGGGAGCAGGTAGAGAATCAGGAATGAAGTTTAGCCCAGGAAAGAGGGAGAGATGGGGGGAAGGTGCTTTAAATATCTGCTTTACTTCTCATTATCCTATTTTGATCTTCATTAGAAATAAATTCAGCCAATTTCTCTAAGTAAAGTGTGTTCTGCCCATGATGATAACTGGTGAGTGATCTCTCCCTGCCCTTTTCTCAACTCACGAGCCTTTTGTTATGTTTTCTCTTTCCTATCCGTCTGAGGAGGGGAGTGATAGAGCAACTTGGTGGGCACCCGGCAATGCAGCCAGGGTCAAACCACCACACAAACTAAAGCAATATGAACTACTGTGAGATTGAAACAACAAATAGTATCAGTCAGCATGCATCAGCCTCAAGCAAGACTGCCAACAAAACCACATTTAAGTATGATTCCAGAAGCAAACACCTTAAACTTCCTATTAACGAAGAAGAGAAAAATAACACAGAGACAGCAGAAGATCAAGTAAGACTTAGACATCAGGTCAGAGAGTAGGGATACCATTGTTCAAGCAGTTGCAGAGAAACAGTGTGATGCCAGTATCAAAAAGTTTGGTGTTTTTGTCCACAAAGGTCAAATGATTTTTGTTCCTTGATCATTTTACTGGGAAGTGTTGATGACTTCTGTAGAACTAAGGCAGTTTTATTTTGGATTTTTGGTTTTGTTTGGTTTTGTTTTTCTCCATGGAATTTTAGCTACAGGAGGAGTTATGCAGCTGATTAAATAAAGTTTATGTGCATTATCTCAGAGAATGGCATATCTCTGGAGTAAAGGATAAATTGCAACAAAGATAATCTGTGACCTCCAAAAGCAAAAAAAAGCTAATGTCTATTTCAGACAGCACTAATTGCATGTTAAATAGGAGCTTCACATTTCAGCTTAAATTCAGAATGTTCAGGTGACTTTTTTGTCTGTGTTATCACTCAAGAAAAAAATCCAAATATCTGGATGTTTTTAATTTGGCTGAAGGTTGGAAGTATTTTATAGCTCCAGCAGTAAGGATGTGCTGGTGTAGATAAAAGATGCTCATGTCGCTTGCTAGGCTCACCAGAAGGGCTTGGACTGTAGGGGTTTAAAGCAGCTCACTGATGCTACTGAGCTGAGGCTGGTTTCCTGACAGATACTTGAAAATTTCCAGTAAAATGGAAACAAAAATTCCCTTCAAACAATTTTCTCAATCATGGAGCATGCCTATGGGAAACAGTTTTCCAGTTCTTTAGAAGAAGTTAAGAGAAATGTCAAAGCTGTAGACATTTTTATTGCTCTCCAAAGATTCCAGACTAACTTGGGAAATGATTTTTTTTGATTTTTCTTACGTAAGTTATAAGAATATATTTCCCGAATGTAGTTCACCCCATTATCCACAGCCAGTTACACTGTGACTGTGCAGCACGTTGTCATGCTGGGAACTGTGCAGGGTATTTTACTGTCCCAGGGCCTGGGCTACTGAATGCCATGGAAATGTAAATCTACACCATTCTGAATACTTTGAAGTATCCTAAGAGATATGAAGTCAGAAATGTTCTTGTTCAGTAACAGTGCCCTGCTGCAGGTCGGGCAGTAAGTGCTGAAGGCAGGCCTTCAGGCTGGGTCAGCATCTGCTGATGCAGAGGAGGAGCTGTTCTTGCTTTGGAGATTTGACCAAAAACGTTGCTCCTGGATGCTGCAGTGGAAACTTTACACTGTCTTTTCAGGTGTGCATTTTCTTGGAAAAGGCCTGTACACTCAAAGTCAGCTTCCACCTTCAGCTTAACTGGTTTTTTCACTCAGTAGCTACAAAATTCCCATTATGCTTGCTTCCCTCTACTGGCTCAGATAATACTCTTCCTCAGATTTAGGTAGCTGTTAATCATCTATGAATCAATCAACTCAATGAATGGCATTGTCGTATGTGGTGGAGGACAAGGAGAAGTTTGGAAATGTTGCTGTTTGTATCCCTGTTTCCTTCTGATGCCTGTGTTTAGATTCTGCATGAGAATGGCCTGGCTCAGTTGGTGAAGCTGTGGCTTCCCAGCACAGCTCTCCAGGACCTCATAGAGGAGGGCTTCCTCTCCTTCCATTCCCACCCTGAATTCATTTTAAAGAATTTCCTGAGTCTCCTGCCCCCACTCTGGATCCATAATACCTACAGTCAGCAGTACTAAATGCTCTCAGAGAAGGCCAGGGTTGAGGATAGATATTCTACCATGCCTTGGCCTAAAGCCAGGCTATGTTCAGTCCAGAACACTGGCTCTAGATCAGAGTGTTTGTGAGTGGCTTGTGCTGACTGGATCAGTTTGGGATCTGTTTGAGGACAGGGTTAGCTCTATGTGTCCAGGTATGTAGGATTCTCTCTTCAGTTGTTTAATTGGAAGTTTCAGAGAGGATGAGGGAATTCTGCTGAACAAGTTAGGGTCATTAGTCCAAGGCCTGCTGGTATCTTGAAGAAAGTTTGTAAGTTCTCCCAATACAGAGCCAGGGACTGGGCTAACAGATAAACTGATCTGATGCTTCAGCTTGGACCTAGGGACCTTCTGCACAAACAGTGCACAAGCATATCTTGTAAGTGCCAGACCCCTTGTGACACACAGGACTGGTAAAGTGAGCTGTTCTTTCCTCGTAAAAGCATTTCAAATCAAGGCATGAATGATACAGCACATGCTTAAAAGTGTAAAGGCCCACTCAGCCTGCAGCTTGCAAAGTTTATTTGCAGACCTGTAGAGGAAATTCCATACCCTCCACTTTGCACAAGCAGACAAATATTTGCAGATGCCTGACCTTCAGTCTCGTGAAATTTTATACATGCTTACACATCAGAAAATGTACATGTGAATGCTTAAGGCAGGCTTTTGGGCAACACGAGTTCTAAATACCAAAGAAGGAAACAACACATGATACATGCTCCAACAGGAAGGCCATTCTGGTACAGGCAATGAATTTGAATTGCTGAGAATAGAAATGTACCCACAAAATTCTTCAGATAAAAAGCAACACTGTACATTTTATGAATTAAATTATAATATACCAAAGCAGAACATGGGGAAGAGATAAACAACACAAGGTTGCAGAGATTCTTCAGACAAAACAAACAAAATCCTGAAAGTAAGAAAGTAAGAGCTGGGAAGCACTAAATAGATTTCTCTGGGAAAATGCATAGTTCCCATCACCAGTAAGTTTATGAGAACAAGCATAACAAACAAACGGTAGAGTGGATGATACCTGAAAACTATATTCATGTAACTCTTCCTGCTCTGAGCAGAGGAGGAATTAGTCTAGATTACCTGTGAGAGTTCTACCAGCCCTATTTTTCAAGCCTATAAGGGTGCTCTCTTTACCACCCACTAGTGCTTGTCAGCACTAAAATCAAGTCACGACTCAGATTTATTGGTGTAACTAACATCTGTGAACAAAGCTGCCTGGCTGTGTAACAGCCCATTGAATTATTTTTGTTTAGCACTGATTTTTTACCTAAATGGACCCAAACACACTGCTGTACAAAGGAGGTGGTCACTCACCTGCTCTGGGCTTGCTGTGTGAGCAGCACAGGTCTGTGGAGTGGATCAGATGTGAGTGTCAGGTTGGTTTCTTTCCTCTGTCCCATAAAAATCCTATTATGCCCTTGTTATTGTCTCAAATTACTCTGTGCTATGATACAGCATGAATGCAGGAAACCTTATCATTGTTTATTTTTACTGAATGAGTCCAAAGGCCCAAGGAAGAAGAGAGCCCTATTGTGCCACAAGGCAGTGGAAACGCTCATCACGGGTGACAGCTCCTGTGTAAAACGCACATCAGGATGCGGAGGAAATTTTGCAGCATCCAAATGCAATAACTTGTGGCAGGAAGCAATGCTGAGATAATTACATGTGCTTGGTGCTGTTCCAAGTTTAGAAGATTTAGGTATCTCTGCTGCTACAAATTAAGCAAGAGGGTTAAACTGGCCTGCCAGCTCCTGCTAGCTTGGGCCCAAAAGTCCTTAGTACAGACTTTGGTTTTGAGCAGTTCACAAATTCAGATTTGCTTGAAGTAAAACAGAAGCAGATAAAATGGCTAAGATGAAATGGTTTTAAAGAGTGAGTTGTTAGACCTTACAGTGGAGACGTACAGCTAGGACCCTTGTGAGTCCATTGAACTTTTTCTCTGGAAGTCTAATTACATTAATTTCTCATCAGCTCCTTGAGCAGGTGAGTAACGGCTGTAGCATGTGTGGAACAGAAGGAGGGTGTTCTGAAAACCTGGAGAAGTTACTTCCACTGCAATCAATGGGACTCTTTGTATGACTAACTCTCTGCAGGTTTAGATCTTTGGTATCAGAGCAGAGACGCCAAAATCCATCAGTTTGCCGAAGAGGAGGGGAGGGCTAGGTGTGCTCATTGCTTCTGACAGCTTTGTTCTTAGTGGCAACTCATTTCTGATCATAAAGGGAATAAGGGTAGAAGATTAAATGAAGAAACAACTGCTTTTGGTGAGAAAATTTTGTACTGAGTTTGCCAGTGGCTGACTGCCACTGAAAGGACCTAAATGTGGACAATGGTAGGAAGGCAACAGATGTAAAATATTTTACCAGGCCGAGTAGTATTGAGTTGCTCTGCTCTGGAGGCTGCAGAGCTTTCCATTTCTGAGATATTTATTTAACTGGACAAGGTTACACATGGATACATAGCAGTTATAACCTGCCTCAGCTGGAGCAGAGACAGTTCAGATTCCTTGTGGAGATTTTAAATAACATTTTAGGGAATGTTTTGATTCATCTCTAACAGCTGGCTGGAGAGTTTCTGTGACTTATTTTCAATCACACCTTCTGAATTTCAGGTTTTATGAAAGTTATGAGTGCTTTTTTCCTCAAGGTCCTAAGCAATTTTGGCCTTTTTTGTTTGCTTGTTCATTTGTTTTGTGTGGGGTTTTTTGTTTTGGTTTGGTTTGCTGTTTTTTGGTTTTTTTTGTTTGTTTGGTTGGCTGGTTGGTTTGTTTTGGTTTTGGATTATTTTTTTTGTTTTCGTTTGGTTTTTTTGTTGGGCTTTTTGTTTGTTTTGGTTTTAGTTTTGGTTTTTTAAATCTACATTGTTCATTAAAGTGATATGCTTAGTGGCTTGGTGTTGTGATTTAACCCCAACTGGCAGCTAAGCTCGCTCCCTTTCCCCTGGTGGGATGGGGGAGAGAACCCCATGAGTAAATGTGAGAAAACTTCTGGGTTGAGACAAAGGCAGTCTAACAGGCAAAGTAAAAGCCACATACAGAAGCAAAGCAAAACAGGGAATTCATTCACCACTTTCCATGGGCAGGCAGGTGTTCTCAGCAATTTCCAGGAGAGGAGGGCTCCATTGCATATAACAGTGAATTGGGAAGACAAACAGATTTGGTCAGTTGGGATCAGCTGTCTCAGCTGTGTCCCCTCCCAACTCTTTGTGCACTCCCAGCCTCCTCACTACCCAGGCAGTGTGAGAAGCAGAAAATTCTGTGTTGCTGGGTAAGCATTTCTCAGCAGTAATGAAAACATCTTTACATTGTCAACTCTATTATCACCATAAATCCAAAACACAACCCTATAGTCGTTATTGTGATAAATTTAACTCTATCTTAGCCAAAACCAGCACGATGAGGAGTACAGATCAGTGCTGTGTGAATTCACTTTCCTGTTGGCAATGCATTTACACAGCAAACTGACATCTGTCAGTATGGGGTATTAGGAGGGAGATGCAAAGTCTTCATAGTCTAGCACTAAAGAAGTAGACAAGAAAAGAGGTTGCTACCTCTTTGTTTATGTGGCATGAAAGGTTTCAACTTCAAGGCTGGAATAGAAGCTGAGGGGTTGTTACCTCAAACAGATGAAGTTGTATGCCTGTTCAGTGGTACAAAAGGGAAAAAACTATTGTATCTATGCTTACTGGGATTTGATGCTGTTGGGGGCTGCCCAAGGCTGCACAGCATGCAGCTGCAGACGTCCTTGGCAGCTGCAGCACGCGGAGAAGGCTGGCTCTTCGCAAGGAGCGAGCCCCAGACAGAGGTGGTGAAGAAGTGTCAGCAGAGGCAAAGGATGAGAGAGGGATCCTTTGTGTGGGTTCCAGCTGATTTATTGCAGGTGGAAAATTCAAGGACAAAAGTCCAAAGGAGAGGAAGGGTCCAAGGTTCTTATATGAGGTGGAGCAAAGGGAAACAACCAGTGGGGATCGACTTAGGAGGAGGAGTCCACAGTACAACAACCAATGGGGACAAGAAGGAGGAGGGAACCAGGACAGGGAGCCAATGGAGCATTGAATACAGAAGAAATTCCTAGAATTTATGCATATTAAACAGGAGTAATGAATAAACATGAAACTGGGTGTCAACCATGTGAACCAATCACCAACCAATATTCAAGTGCAGGACATATTGGGCTATGGGAGCCCAAAACAGGTAAGGGGCTGATCCTTAGACCTTGGTGCCCGTCCCCCAGGACTCTGGACTTTGGTCTGCCTTTAAGACAGCCACGTGCACCACAACAGGGATTTAAGGGTATGTGCTCAAATATCTCCCTGTGGAGAGGAGAGAGGCTGGTGCATGCCCACCACATACCAGCCTCCTACCTCTGATATAGAGCTGGGAGCTGGCTGGTTATGCACCCAGACACTGAAAGAGATTTTGGGTTCTGTAGCCTAAGCAGAAAGAAGAGCAGACTTCCCTCCTTTTCCTATCTTGTGCTGTATGTGCTGTTCAAAGACTGGGTAATCTGATGTGGCAATATCAGATACAGTTGACTTAGTATAGCAGGGGGGCAAGATGAGCCATTTTCTGCACAGTTTGAAATTGAATGAGACTGGGACAAAGGAGGAAGAGTCCAACACTGAAATTGTTCTTTTTAATTCAAGTAAAGTGTTAATGTTACCAATGTCATCAATTTAGCTGTTGGTTTCCCAGCTGTTTTATATTATAGAGCATTGGCTCCAAAGTAAAAAAAGCAAAACTAGTGATTGTATCACTTTTTATAGATGCATTAATCATTCTCGTTCAGCAAAATAGCAATTTAATATTTCCAACTGCTTGAAACATGTTTATATTGCAGCATGCATTTTTCTAGTGATAGAATGTCCAAGTTTTAAAACTGAGTAATGATTTCAAAATTAAATACAGACTTAGTGAGCAGTACCTCAAATTGGCACACGATGGCAGGATGATGACATTTTAAAGCAAATATCCTGGAGCACATTGTTGGTAGTCATAGAAACTAGTTTGAAATGTAGTCTTTAACTATGTTTTGCACAGGCAAATATTTTTGATTTTGCACAGGCAAATATTTTTGATTTTACATTTTGAGGGGCAGGTGATATTACCTTTTTTTTTTTTTTTTGGTTAATCTTGGAATCAGCTACGTCTTTCAGGTCTGACATTCTATTTGATTGAAAAAACCCAAGCAGTTAAGAACATGATACATGGAGTTCTTGTCACAAGCCCTTCAAAACATTCAATGGAAATCACTGAATATTTTGTTTTGGGTAGTTTTTTTGTTTCTTTGTTTCTAATTTTGATTTTTGGGGGGGTGGGCTGGTTGGTTTTTTTGGTTTTTATGGCTTTTTTTTCAGGTCCTTCTTTCCAGAAAGCCTTATCCTCATTATATTGCAGCGGACCTTTGCTTCTTCACATGAAACTGGAGAGCCTGAGTTTCTCATCAGTGGAGAGAGAGTAGTGGTGAGAAGTATTTTTTATTTGCTCCTGCTCAAACTGTCTTATGCTTCCAAAAATGCTGACATTATTATGCAGAGTCTTTGATGTTTCTGAGTAACCAAATAGTGGCAAATTACTCTCAGAAATGAGTTCTTGAAACAGTCCAAGAAGTTGGTGAAAGTCTTTATATAATTTTCTATATATTATAGAAAAACTATATATTATAACGGTTTTCTCCCATTTACACATCTATTTGGCAGAAAAATCATCCAGATACTGTATTATCACAGCACAGAGTGAAGAAAGAACACCAATTAATTATGCTTTGGGCCAAAAGCAGTGGCAGGTTCTTCAGTGGAACTCAGGTGTCCATCTGCATTTATTCCTGTAGAGAATGGTTTAGGACTGAGATGTGACTCCGAAGAAGCTGAAGCTATTGAGGAACGATTCAGTGTCACAGGATACATTCATCAATGCAAGGGAAAAAAGTGTTGAGCAAGCTTAAAAATACTTGACTGTGGTAAATGCAGACACTTACTGATGTTCAAACATCTTGTGATGTCAGATTGCTCCAAAGCACACACTTCTGATGTTTTCACTTGAGATGACTGGAAATCATTTAAGAGCTGCCCCTCATCATCTGACACTGCTAATTCTGCTCTTTCAGAAACACGAAAATATCTGCATCTCTCAGTACATTCAGAATGCTTTGGCTCACATTCAGTTTGAAAGGGAAAAAAAGGAAGACTCTGAGTGAAGTTCTTACTTATATCCTCCCCTCCATCTGCCTTTGCCCAGTGGCAGTAGCCTTCACCATGTAGGAGTATTATCCCAAATATTTATGCAGAGACAGATTATCCTTTCCCACACATTCATGTTGACACTCTTTTTAACAAACCCACACATTTTCTGAAGATTTATTTCGAGATTAAAATGTTATGATTTTGGGTCTAACTAACAAAGGGAGAAAAGCAAATGAAAAAAAACCCCAGCCAGTGTGTACAGAATAGCTGGGGCAGAATGAAGCATCTTGGTTTCTAATGGAAATCTTCAACTCTGTGTATTCAACACAAGCTGCAATGGCTTCACAGTAAAGTTGTTTTGAGGTTTTGTTTTGAGGTTTGCTATTACCATCATACATATGCATAAAACATTTTTGTTATTCAGATAGTAATTTGCGTGAACACCAAGGCTTTATCTCAAATGCTCATGAAGAAGGCTGTTCTTATGTTGGGTCAACTGGAAGTTATTTTCCTTTATTGTAGGACTTTCCATTAAATTCAAAGAATCTGTTTGACTGCTAATGCTTGTTATACTTCAGATAAGAGAAAAAATTACATTTTTCATATGAGAGTCAGTAAGAAATTGAGAAAATTTGGGGTTTTGTTTCTTTATTTCTTATATGTTTTTGGGGGGGTTTGTTACTTGTGTCCCACTTTCTGATTGCCTCTTTGGTTCTGCTAACTGAAGGAGAAGCCCTAGAGTGGCCACTTTCTGACTTTATTTGTATTAGTACAGGAATTCAGCTGGAAATCTATATGAAAATCAGGTAGCAGTTGGCCCAGGCATTTGAAACTGCTATCAGCCAGGAATCCCTAAATGTCTGACAATTTTGTATAAATCAGAGCTGATACGTGGGGACATAGCTTAGCAACAGTGGAGATGCTTCTATTCTCTGCTGTTCTTTCTATGTATATGGTTCACATTGTCTCACACACATCTTCCATAAATCGTGAGACTCCCGAAAAGGAGCTAAGCTAGACCGTGTAAGACAAGACAGCTGCTTGGTTTAAGAAAAGGAGTAGCAGAAATCCTATTCTTTAAGATTTTTAATAATGTTCACTCTACCATCAGCAGATATCTTTACTTTGAATCATAGAATCATAGAATAAGTTCTCATGAGAGAGAAGTAGAGGAGGAAAATCGCTGCTTATTTTGATGCAGCTCAGGGTATGATTTGCTTTCTGGATTGCAATCACACATTGCTAACTTAAGTCTAATTTTTCATCTGACATTATCCCAGGCAGGGCTGCTCTCAAAGATAATTCTACAATTTTTCTCAGGGTTCTTAGCATTTGGATTTTGCTTTGCTTTAGACCTTCCAAAAACATGCAGTAATATTTACCATTAAAACTAATTTTTATACATCTTGAAATCTTTTGCAAATTGAATGATAACATAAAAGGTACTCAGGGTCAGGGAGAGAATTTGTACAGATTTTTATAGACCTGAGGACTTGAAAAGACTGCATTGCTGTCGTTGTTTCAAAGACAGAATTTGAGACATTAGGTAGGTAAAAGGAAGGAGACTGATGGGTATAGATAGAGTAAAGGAGATATGAGCTTGAAAGCCTGAGGAGGAGAGAAAATTTGAAGTGCAAAAATTTGATACAATCCAATTGAGCAGAAATAGAGAACAAAAAATCAAGAGACTTCCCTTAAAAGCGACAGTAGAATGGAGATATATTTTATAGGATGCTATATTGGATTAAAGGAAGCCTAAAATGAAAAGCTATATGCAACAAAGGCATCCTTCAGATAGGTTTCTCCTTATTCTTTCCATGGCTGAGGGCTTCCAGCCCCTTTCACATTTGGTTGATTGCAAAGTGTGAAATCTCAGAGGGTCACAGTTGTCTTTGGCTTTGGTTGGTGAGAGGTACAGAGCAGATCCCGTTGCATGTTGCTCCTGTTATAATAAAACACCTTTCCCTCAGGAAGAGTAGGCAGAAAGCTATAAAGAGTCCTTTTATCCAAGTACATGGTAGGAATACAAGAGTCAGAGTGTAGATCGCTTTCTATGCAGTGGGCCAAATGCACCCTGGGGTTATACTGCAGATTTTAGCCAATATAAAATCTGATGCAATGCTGATGCTCCTCTTTCCTGTTACTTTGTGATTTTCTGTGGCAAACTTCATCTTTTTCCTCTCCACATCTCTATAACATGGCTAGACCTGATCTTTTGAAATCTTAAAATATGAAAAGCATTGCATCTAAGGGATGCTCCAGTCACAGTTGTGTCATGGCCCTTTAGAAAGCCAAGCCTGTTGGGCAACCTGACACGGCTGGATCCCCCCCAGACAGTCGGATCCTCAGAGGATGCTGCTTGATGTGGGCAGCAATGTGCTGTGGCTGCAGCTGAAGAGACATCACAGGGAGAGCCTGAGCCATGGGCAAGGCCCGAAAGAAATAAATAAGCTATTCCAAATCACTTCTGCCAATAACATTAGGTTGTAAATTGTTTCCCTAACAAGAGTTTCCCTGTATCAGGAGCCAACTTCAGGCAGGGGCTGATGGATCCAGCGCCCAGAAATTTATTTTTAAGGGCTCTGCTGGGGTGAGAGCAGTATGGCTAGCAAATTAGAAAGATCTTTTGGGTTTTTAACCCATCCTACAAAAAGTGAAGTCAACACAACCTGGCAATACACACTCATATCCCAAAAAGCCAACTGTGTCCTGGGCTGCATCCAAAGCAGCATTGCCAGCAGGTGGAGGGAGGGGATTCTGCCCCTCTACTCTGCTTTTGTGACACCCCACCTGGAGTGCTGCATCCAGCACTGGGGCTCCCAACCCAACAAGGACATTGATCTGTTGGAGCAGGTGCTGAGGAAGGCCACAGAGATGCTCAGAGGGCTGGAGCACTTTTTCTCTGAAGAAGACTGAGAGAGCTGTTCAGCCTTGAGAAAAGAAGAGTCCAGAGACACCTTAGAGCATCCTTACAGTTCCAAAAGGGAGTTGACAAGAAATCTGTAGAGGGGACTCTTTACAAGGACAAAGGGGGGATGATTTTAAACTTAAAAGAGAGTAGGTTTAGATTAGATATTAGAAAGAAATTCTTTACCGTGAGAGTGGTGAGGCACTGGAACAGGCTGCCCAAAGAAGTCGTGGCTGCCCCATCCCTGGACGTATTCAAGGCCAGGCTGGATGGGGCGCTTAGCAGCCTGATCTAGTGCAAAGTGTCCATGTTCATGACAGAGGGGTTCCAACTAGATGATCTTTAAGGTCTTTTCCAACCAAGACATTCTGTGATTCTAAAGTCTTTTTATGTTTTAGGAAGCCTGGAGTCTGAGCAAATATAGTGGCAATCTTTCTGAGTTTACTTCTAAAATCTTTGTCCCATATAGTGGCAATCTTTCTGAGTTTACTTCTAAAATCTTTGTCCCACCTTTCATCCTCTCAGCTCAGTTACTGTAACGCTCTCTTCACCATGGCTGCTAACTTTGTGCTTCCACTAGCAATCTGCACAATCAGCTGAAACTTGACTGAGCTGTACTTCACCTCTACCTCCTTTCTGCTCTTCTGTCTCTCCCCTGACTACTCAGTCCCTGTGTTTTTGCACATTTGCCAGGATGCTCAATGCTTTTTTCAGTACATCTGTCCTCATTCTGTTTCGTGACCTCTTTTGTGTTGCTCTGTACTACAGGATGGCTGAGACAGAGCTGCGACAGAGCACATCTCCTTCACTCTCTTGCTGAGGAATTATTTATTCCAGGAAACCTGTTCTATTAGTCTCACCTATCTTTATTGTGTTGTTTAATATCCAACAGTGTGAATTGCAATTAACATGAATTATAAAAATGACAGGTTTTGCCCTGATTTTCTCACATTCACGTAAGTGCTGAGCTGTAAGCACATTTTGTCTTATAAACTTTTTCCAAACTTAAGAGTAGGTGCTTTTGAAAGCCTTTGATGACTAAGGACACCAGACTTTTGGAGAGAGATGACAGGGCATGACTAAAATTTACAGTTTCTTAAAATCTAGCCCTGACTTCATGGACATTTCCATGTTCTGCTGTGGCTCAGTTGTGGGTTGATGAGGAGCTAGAAAATGTGAAGGTAGTTAAAGAAGAGCAATATGGAACATGCTGGTTCACAAGGTTGAAACCCCAGTGCAACTGTGATTTTTCTTTCTGCTTGCATTAGTCAGAATAACTTTAAGGTAATGTAAATGTGTCAGGACACATATCTTGTCTGAGTTAGAAGTCATGTTTCTGTCTAAGCATGGCTTCTTTTACTGTGCATTACCACACACCCTAGAACACTCTCTTTAAGCAGCTTGATTCCAGTATTTGAAATTCATTTTCAAGCACACATTTTCAAATCCTCAGATGGGGCAGTATTTTCCTTTCTTTCTTTAAGGACTACACATTTAATAGATCACACATTGCAGTTCAAAATCTTCCATTTTTTCCTGCAAAGCTGAGATAGTGATGCTGTTGCTAGTCCCAAAAGCCATTACTGATGTAAGAGATGTGCTCAGTCCTGGCCTATATGATGTTGCTGTTTCATCTGGAGGCATCTTTCTCTCCAAGCCATATAAATCCAGACTTCTAATGCTATTGCTCTCTTCAGTCTTTAGCTACTGCCTAATCCTTATGACTGAAATGTCTCTTGTATGTTGTCTGTGAGAGCAGTTTGTGCAGCAATTACTCTNATGCTCAATGCTTTTTTCAGTACATCTGTCCTCATTCTGTTTCGTGACCTCTTTTGTGTTGCTCTGTACTACAGGATGGCTGAGACAGAGCTGCGACAGAGCACATCTCCTTCACTCTCTTGCTGAGGAATTATTTATTCCAGGAAACCTGTTCTATTAGTCTCACCTATCTTTATTGTGTTGTTTAATATCCAACAGTGTGAATTGCAATTAACATGAATTATAAAAATGACAGGTTTTGCCCTGATTTTCTCACATTCACGTAAGTGCTGAGCTGTAAGCACATTTTGTCTTATAAACTTTTTCCAAACTTAAGAGTAGGTGCTTTTGAAAGCCTTTGATGACTAAGGACACCAGACTTTTGGAGAGAGATGACAGGGCATGACTAAAATTTACAGTTTCTTAAAATCTAGCCCTGACTTCATGGACATTTCCATGTTCTGCTGTGGCTCAGTTGTGGGTTGATGAGGAGCTAGAAAATGTGAAGGTAGTGAAAGAAGAGCAATATGGAACATGCTGGTTCACAAGGTTGAAACCCCAGTGCAACTGTGATTTTTCTTTCTGCTTGCATTAGTCAGAATAACTTTAAGGTAATGTAAATGTGTCAGGACACATATCTTGTCTGAGTTAGAAGTCATGTTTCTGTCTAAGCATGGCTTCTTTTACTGTGCATTACCACACACCCTAGAACACTCTCTTTAAGCAGCTTGATTCCAGTATTTGAAATTCATTTTCAAGCACACATTTTCAAATCCTCAGATGGGGCAGTATTTTCCTTTCTTTCTTTAAGGACTACACATTTAATAGATCACACATTGCAGTTCAAAATCTTCCATTTTTTCCTGCAAAGCTGAGATAGTGATGCTGTTGCTAGTCCCAAAAGCCATTACTGATGTAAGAGATGTGCTCAGTCCTGGCCTATATGATGTTGCTGTTTCATCTGGAGGCATCTTTCTCTCCAAGCCATATAAATCCAGACTTCTAATGCTATTGCTCTCTTCAGTCTTTAGCTACTGCCTAATCCTTATGACTGAAATGTCTCTTGTATGTTGTCTGTGAGAGCAGTTTGTGCAGCAATTACTCTTCCTTTCAGAAGAGTGCTGTACAAATGTAACTCATTAATGTTGTCATTACCCAAGGACAGAAAAGGATGAAAATGTGCATATATATATATTTTTAGTGCTGGTCTAACTACACCATTCTGTAAGCCTATTTAAATATTATCAGTTTGGCATAATGGTTGTTACTTAGTTTTAAGCAGAAACAGATACACATATTTTATGCTTCTATTTGTTCCATTTTGAGAGTGCTATTAAACTTAAGTAAATTTTAGATTGGAGGGAGTGAAATAATAGGTTGATTTTAAAAAGAACAATGACATAGAATAAAAAATTAAAATCATAGAAGCATAGAGTGGCCTAGGTTGGAAAGGACCTTAAGGATAATCTAGTTCCAACCCCCCTGCCATGGACAGGGACACTTTTCACTAGAATGAGTTGTTCAGAGCTCCATCCAATCTGGTCTTAAACACCCCTCCTCATGAGGGGAACTGGGGGGGTAGGCACTGATCTCTCCTGTGACAAGAGACAGGACTTAAGGGAATGGCATGAAACTGAGTCAAGGGAGGTTTAGGCTGGATATCAGGGAAAGGTTCTTCACCCAGAGGGTGGCTGGGCACTGGAACAGGCTCCCCAGGGAAGGGGTCACAGCACCAGCCTGACAGAGTTTAAGAAGCATTTGGACAACGCTCTCAGGCACATGGTGTGACTCTTGGGGTATCCTGCACAGGGCCAGGAGTCGGGTATGGTCATATGAGTGCCTTCCAACTCAGTATATTCTATAGTTCTATGATTTTATGATTCTATTTCTAGGGATGGGATATTCACAGCTTCTCTGGGAAAGCAGTTCCATTGCCTCAACACCCTTATAGTAAAGATTTTTTTCCTAATGTCTAATCTAAACTTAATCTCTTTCAGTTGGAAACCATTCCCCCTTGTCCTGTCACTACATGCCTTTGTAAAATGTCCCTCTCCATCTTTCTTGTAGGCTCCCTTCAGGTACTGGAAGGCCACAATTAGGTTTCCCTGAAGACTTCTCTTTTCCAGGCTGAACAAAACTAATTCAGTCTTTCCTCATAGCGGAGGTGCTCCATAATAGAAACAGTTCATGAAAAATCTGTCAAGTCTATCTGCTTCTACAATAGGATTATTCATCACCACGTGGATTCCCCATCTGGCAGTAAGTGGCCAAAACGCTGAGACCACCACCGTCTCACTTGCAAATTCTTTCACAGTTTAACCAGTCATACTATTGAGAAGACATGCCTCCAGCTCAATCCAAATTGTCTGCAATCATATTGCTTCCTTTCCCTTGTTATCCTTAGTAGTTCCTCCCCACCCATGTGTTTAACCTCTCTGAAATATTTGAGGATGGCAATCAGATCCCTCTGAGTCACTGCTTAGCTAAGCTGTATGCATTTTGCACTTCCTTCTTTTCCCATGTAAATCTTTTCAGACATTTAACTATTTTTCTCCTCTTTCTTCTGAAACCCTCAACATTTACTGAAGTCATTAGAAAAACTGGCACTGGCTGAGCTTGGGAATCGGGAATCACTGGCAAGTCTTACAGAGGTGGTGTCTTCAGTGGCCTGTGTGTGGCTGGAGCTGTGCTATGAAGATAACGTTTTAGCTACATAAGGAAGTGAAGTCTCAGCCCCATTAAAAGCCAATGCTTACATTCTTACTGGCTGCAGCATGGCCCAATTTAACCACCCAGGGTATCACAAACAGTGAACAGGAAATAATGTGTCTTTCAGACTTCAGTGGTTGAACCACAATTTTATTAGATTGCAGGTCTGAGGAACTGTGTGGGATTAGATACACAAACAACTTTTTTGTTTTCAATTTATTTACATCTTGATTTGGAACAACACTTTGAAAATTATAAATATTCTATGGAATAGAAAGGTTTTAGCATTTTTCCTTAGGAGAACTAATGTAAAACAACAGTTTTGAAAACTTCTGTGCTCAGGGAACTGACTCTTGGCCAAAGAAGGAGCCCAAGAAACCAGACAGCTTGTCAGCATTTTTGACTGCTCCCTTCCCAACGAAGCTGGTAACCAAAAAGCTGTCCCTCCTTAGAGCTAAGGAGCTTGGAAGGTATGAGAGGTCACACTAGCCTCCCTGCCTGCTTTCCATCAACAGTTTTGTCAGGTCCCCACAGAGTGTTGTTATTAAATCAAGTCAGTATTAACAGCCAGAAAATGTCTGTCAGAATATATTTTTAACAGGTTGAACTTTAATTCTTCAGCTGTCCTTTACAGGCAATTTTTCATTTCTCTTTCCATTACAATGTTTTCAGTTTGACATGCTAAAATAATCCTTTCTCAAAACAAAAACCAACCAAAAAACTCCAAACCAAAACTTGTAATATAGCAAATATAAAATCACTTATTACCTTTTTCCTCCTCCAAAACTAATTTTAAAGGAAGGGAGAATAGCGCTTAAGTGCCTGAACAAATTAGAGACCTTACAGGGCAGTGTAACCTAGTCAGATTAAAACAAAACAACAAAACGACAAAACAAAAAAACCCACAAAACAACAGAAACAACCACCAACCAACGAAAAAAAAAACCAAAACAAAGAAACCCACAAACAAACAACCCCCCAAAACCCCAAATCCACAAACCCAGCAAAGAATAAATAGATAAGCCAACTGGTTTGTTATCTGTGATTGTTATTGAAGCTGAATAAGGAGAAATAACACTGCCAAGACTTTGGCAAGTAAAGTAACTGCAGGGAACTGCAGTAGTGCACACTCAGACCCTCTGGTCCCACTACTCTTGCAAGGTAGAAGCACCAGATAAAGCACTTGGAGAAGACATTAGTACAAATTAGCCCATCTAATTGGCCTACATTCTACAGCAGCCCTAGCTCTCATAAGAGGAGCAAATGTCTTTTATATTTCTGCTTTGCTTTTGTTAAGGAACATCGGTGAAGTTCTTGTTCCTAATTTTGCTCAGAATTTCTCATAGAGCTGGGATGAGAGTCCTGCCGATGACTGGTTGGGACTAAGGGTAATTGGTGTTATGGGAAGACCAGAGGAAGAGGACAGTGTCCCAGTGTAAAAGGGCCAACACTTACAAACAGAGAAGAGGGGAAAATCTCCTATTTGTTTTCTTGGTCATGAGGCAACAGAATTAAATTTTTCTTTTTAGTGTTATATAGTGAACATGACATTGATGAAATATTGTAGCTGCAGCATACTATTTATGTACCTCTAGATTTGTTTTCATGCTTCTTTCCCTATGTAGCTTACAATATTCTGGCTCCTTATGCTGGTTGTGACTGGGATAGCGGCTACATGTGGGGTCATGGATAGGGTCCAACCAGAGCAGGTACATCTCAAAGCACCTGTGGCCGTGGTTACATTTGTGCCACAGCAGGTGTACCTCCGAAGGGATTGTGGCCCAAGGATAAGTCTATGCTGAGGAAGGTACACCTTGAAGCACCCTGTTGCATCATGAATTTATCCACACTTTGAAGTGTCAGTGCTTGTGCAGGAAGCCAGGCTGGAACACCTCAAAACCTCTGAGTTGAATGTTACAGAATTTGCAGTGGCAGGAACCACCTGAACCAATGCAGCACAAGTCTTACAAGAAGGTACAAGTGCAGCAGTGACCTGACCTGAGCTGCTTTGGTGCCCAGTAACTCCACATAACACAGCACCTCTCCTGCCCTGAGTGCCCCCATAATATATGGAGCCCGAAGTCATGGACTAAATTAACTCAATGGGAATTTTGTGGATATTAGTGGACATTTTGCAGGTGGCCCATAGACTGAGACAATGATGTCTGCGTATTATATCAAAGGAGGGCAAGGAGAGTGTTGGTTGATGCGGATGTGTGGGACCTGCACATGATGTAAATGGTGTGGAATAAGGGGTGGAGAATGTGCTGACTTTGACTGGGATAGAGTTTATTTTTTCCATAGTAGCTTGTGTGGAGTAATGTTTTGGGTTTTTGCTGGAAACAGTGTTGATCATGCAGGGATGTTTTAGGTATGATTGATCAGTGTTTACACAGAATCAAGGCCTTTTCTGCTTCTTACACTGCCTTGCCACTGAGGAGGTTGGGGGTGCACATGGAGCTGGAGGGGACACAGCTGGGACACCTGACCCCAGCTGACCAAAGAGATATCCCAGACCATGTGATGTCATGCTCAGAAATAAAAGCTGGGGAAAGAAGAGGAGACACTCAGAGTTAGCAGCATTTTGCCTTCCCAAGTCACAGTTACATGTAATGGAGCCCTGCTTTCCTGGAGACGGCTGAACGCCTGCCTGCTGATGGAAAAGCAAGGAATTAATTCCTTGTTTTGCTTGACTTGCGTGCACGAATTTTGCTTTGCCTATTAAGCTGTCTTTATTAAGTTTTCTCACTATTACTCTTCCAATTCTCTCCTCCATCCCACTGAGTGAAAGTGAGTGAGTGGCTGGGTGGTGCTTAGTTGCCAGCTGGAGTTAAACCATGACAGTTCCACCCACTTCCATCACCCCAATTTAGAAACCTCTTAATTAGCTAGAGTAGCAGGAAAGACTTTGGAGTGCACTCAAAGGAGAGGACAGGTGCTGTTGTCAGAAGGCAAAACTGAAGGATGTAGCCATGGAAAGACAACTGCATCGTGAGGCATGGAATCATTTCAGCTAAAGCAATGGAAAGGGAAGATCAGAGGAAGTCCAAGGTTATGGGTGTCTGTGAGCCTTTGTAGAGGCTGCAGCCCAAGAAGCTCTCCATCAGAGCCTTTTCCAGACCATGTTGTGTTGTTACTGAATGACTTTTCGTGTTTTATAATGCTTCAGTGAAGTGGTGTCCAACTTGGCAAACGATTGAAAACTGATCTTGACAGTGCTGTCATAAGCACGAGTAATTTACCTGGCCTAAACCTTCATAAAGCCCTTTGTCTAAGGAGCAGCAATTTGAGGCTGTACAAGAGTTGGGTCTTGACGTCATCTGTGGGTGGAAACAGAAAGGGGAGTGCTCTGTCTATCAGTTAAGCATGGCACGTAAAGAATGCAGACAGGTCAACAGATAAATATCTGTTTATATAATACTCACTTCCAAATGAATATTTCCTGGATTGGCAGAACTTTCTGTGGGTGTGAATTATGACTCAGTAATGGTCTGCAGTGCTGCAGGCATCACCTGTGTGAAAGGGGTCTGCTTGTGTGGAACAGTTACTGTGAAGAAAGCCAGGAAACAGAGGTCCTACTCTTGAGTGTTGCTGGTACAGTGAAAGTGGTAGGTCCTTCTAGAGCATGTATATTGTAGAATCACTCCTCCAAAGACTGGCAGCTCTGCCAGACCTAGGATTGTGATCACTTTGGGGTTATCCAGGTAGAAACGGAGGTTACTCTTGGCCTCAGGCTATTCAGTTAGGTATGAGCTGGCTGGCCTTGGGCACAGAGTGGCAGTCAGGGAGCCCGACCATTCCATTATTCTGGTTCCAGTCCACAGACCATATATCTACCCCTGAGTTCTTAAAGTTCAGTTTGATTCCTATGTTTTGACTCAAAGTATGAAAGTCATCTGGAGAGAAAGAAGAGAGAGGCTAAACATGTGGAAAGTACAAAAGATCATGCAAAATCCCCAAAGTCTGGCAGGTTTTAGGAAGGGAAATAGAAGAGACATTGCTGTTTACTTTACTCTTCTCCCCACTGCATGTGAGTTTTCTTTCTTTTTTCCTATGCTATAAATGGGTGATACTGATCCAGTTCCTGTACATAGGCTCGTTTAGACATTTTTCATCTTGTTTGCTTACCTAGGGCTACAATAATGAGGATCCAGCTGTGCATGGACTTCAGTATGACACTCTCACTCAAATGATTTCTAATTGTAATATCAGTGAATGTTTTGTCCTCAGGGCACCAATGCCATTTCCTAAGAATGGATACTTACTGCTCACAAACTCTGGGCATTTTTAAACTGTTGAATCCTGCTGCTATAAAATCCCCTAACTTCTAGTGTATAAACACATCTCCCTAAATCTGTTGAGATAAGATTCAGATTAATGGATACTTCCATTTATAAAAACATGTTAAGGAAACCCTAATTTCAGAAGCAGATGGGTACTGCTCCTGAAGTTTCCTGCTTTTATCTTTTCTGAATAAACTTGAAGTACCTGAGTGTCTAATGAACACAGGGAAAATTGGAAATTAATTGTAATCTGTATATGTTTTTGAGATAACCAGTGTAAAACTGTGTGAATTTGTTTGTATCCATTAGCAAAACCATCTCCCTTTTCTTATATTTTCAGGACGTCGTAGTTACTGAAGTATGTCTCTACACTCTGAATAATCTGAGAAAGTCTTTTTTCTACATGTTCATAAAGATATTCAAGAAATATCAGCAGCTGTATATGCAGATAGCTGAGTGAAAGTGACATTTAAAGTACTGCAAATTACATAACAGCTAATAATATTAAAAAAAGATTATAACTATGATGAATGAAGAGCTGTGAATTAACATTTAGAAATTCAACAAAGCTGAGGTTTCTATGTGAATGAGTATGAAAGGTGAAGTGAGATATTTTTAAAAGCTTTTATTGTACGTCAGCAGTGTGTGTGTCAGAAAGAAATTATTTTGAGAATGCTTTAATATCACAGTTGCAGTAATTAGCCTTTAGGTATGTAGAAAGGACTGAGGTGGTTTTTTGGTTGTGTTTTGGGGTTTTTTTTCTTAATGGAAAAGTTTTCAGAGCTTCCTTTCTGCTGCTTCTAGAAACATAGACTGAAAACAAGAGAAGGGAAGATCATAGCTCACTTGAATAATTTTTTGAACCACTTGGTTTCTTCAAGTTCTTTAATGAAAAAAAAAAGGCTGTGATGTGCCACATAATTGTAAGTTCTTGTGAGGTAATCATGGGTGGTTGTAGTAGTAGTTGAGTTGTAGTAGAGAACCACATATTTTGAAAGGGCAGAGTCAAGAACTACTTCTAAAGGTAGAAGTTATGGAGGCTTATAGAAGTACAAGCTAAAATAAAATAAAATCAATATAAAATAAAGTTTAAAATAGAAGACTAAATGAGTGAAGTTATATCTTCTGTGCTGATTGTGATAGCTTCAAGCTTTGTCCTGGAGGACCAGGTCATTGGCAGAAGTATTTTGGTGAAGCAAAGGAAGTTTACTCCCTGAAGAATCAGCTGATGTGGGATAAGTCTAAAAGTCACTCAGCCTTTGGTTTCTAGCTTCAATTCCAGAGCAACACTTACACCAGAACATGGTTGTCTAGGGGCAACCATGAAGCAGACTGAGCTCCATGCTGTAAAGGATAAATCACTGCAGCTGAGGTGAACCAGAGTGAGTGGGCAGATGTTTATGTAATGCTGTGTCAGGTGCAAACTGTAACTGGAGAAGCACACAGTCTTTGCTTACATTCTATAAATGCAGTAGAAAAAAACCCCTTGTGCTTCTATAGGTGCACAGCAGCAGTGGGGTGACCATGGGCCATCTCTTCCAGCTGAAGACTTTGAAATTATTATTCTGGTTATCCTTCACAGATCCTCTTGACCCTTTTTGGGGGTAGTGGATGTAGGTCAAGGTTATCTCCTCAATGGTACATTCCTGTAAAAAACCCAATTCTGTCCTTTTCTTTAACTTAGTTGGTGTTGTAGTACTTGTTAACAGAGGAGTTTCCTCATTATTGGGCTGACTGTATCTGAGGGTCTTGTATTTCTCATGTGGTAAAATAAGTTGGAAAAGAAAGAGTGGACAAACTTTCTGGTACACTGTGCAGTTTCATTGACTAAGCCGTGTTTAATGTGTCTTGCATGAGATGCAAAAGCATCAGTATTTGAAAAATCGGAAGCATTGCTGTCCACATAGAGTTTCTCTCTTCTCCACTCCACTGCAATGGTAACAAAGATTAAATAATGCTGAGGGAGGCCTCCAGGGCAACAGACAGGAAAACTCGAAATATTACTGTGCAATAGCAAAAAAAAAAATAAAAAAATTCTATCTCTAAACAATCAAAAAACCTGGAAAAATTGAGTGACTGAGAAAAAATATGTTCGACTCGCAAGCCAAGACCTGAGAAATAGAAGCATGTCTTCACTTGTGGTCCTGGAGAGATAACAAGTGAGCCAGTATGCATATTTACTCCTTGGTACATAAGATGAACTTCCTCCAAAGCTGTTAGGTCAAGTAATAATAATCTTTCCCACTGCAAGGGAGAGAAGAAGCAAAAGGAGACAAGCAGGTACCACCAAGTGTCTGGTGATCTGCACTGTGGCTGATTTATTCTGATACACCACCTTAAAGAAAGTCCATGAACCCTGGATACTGCAACTAAAACAGTAGGTAACTAGGATAAACTTGGAGAGTAAAGCAGATTCTGCAGACTCCATAGCAGACAAGGCTGGAAGAAGTGAAGAGGCTGGTATGATTGGTACTCCTTTGGTAAGGGAGAGAGAGGGTGAACTGGGAGACTGAGGAGATACCAGTGGCAAAAATATTCTCTGGTCTTTGTGTGGTTTTGGGTGCATGTACAACCTACCTGAGCATAAAAGTGAGACCTGAAGCAGTCATGTCCAGATGCCAGTCCACCAGGCTAGTAGGTGTCCAAGAAGGAACACTCCTCAAGGATGATGATACAAGAAATTTAAGAGAAAAGAAGTCCAGAACCTAAAT
Source organism: Aleadryas rufinucha (assembly GCA_013397815.1). Lineage (NCBI taxonomy): Eukaryota > Metazoa > Chordata > Aves > Passeriformes > Aleadryas > Aleadryas rufinucha. The sequence goes on along the minus strand of VZTH01015863.1, from coordinate 360,534 downwards.
TTTTGTCACCCTTCAAAGCTCAGTGATACTAAGTGTTATCAGTTGGTGGTTCACTTAATCTCAGTGGAAAAGATAATCTGTTATATGTTACTATTGAAGATTAACATAATCTTCCGTCGAGGCAGGGCAGATGCGCTAGATGTGGATTTTTTTGACATTGAGTACTCTGAATTCCGTGCAGAAGAGTCCATAGGAAATATCCTCTTAGTTCAGCTATTATCTTTGGCTGAGGAATGACTCACTTGCTCTAAACTGAAACCCAACAGCAGTGAGATAGCTATCCTCTTTCAAACTAAAAGCAATGTCCTGGCAGGTTCACTGCAGGTTCTTTCTTCTATTAAAGGCAAAAAATATCATAAATGGCTGCAAGTGTGCCCTCGTTCTGAGCTGCCATTGCCTAATTTGACATATTTAATGTAATTTATTTCTGAAGTAGGCTGATTGTCTCTTACTGCTAGCTTATCGTTCCTGTGGTGTATTTCCATACTCTTCTTCAGATCCTTAGGGTTGCCTGTGATGTGATAATGTGTTTAGAAATGGGTCCTTTGCAAATTCATATGGGTCAGTTCATCCTAGAACACAGTATTCTGTCTGAGTTTAGCAATGGCCTTTCATAGTGGGAGGAGCAGCAGAAGGAAATTAACTGCTCTGGTCTGGTCAGTGGGATGTGTGGGAGCAAGACCCAGCACTCTGCTTTTGGGGTGTATGCCATGCCTCCTTCAGATATTCTTCAGAAAGGGGCCTATATTACAGGAATGACCCAAATGCTTATCTGTGGTACATGAATTGTTCTGAGAAGACTCTAAATGTAGTAGCCCTTGTGGGGGGATAACAGGAATATTTGGAGGATATGTTTCCACTTTTCTTTCCTCCCTTTCTAGCAAACAACATTTTCTCAGCATTTAGCATTATGAGAAGTAACTTAGCAAAAGAGAGTTTCTTTTCTCATTGTCTCTTGAGCCATTTATATTCAGTTTCTTGCTGGTTCTTAAATGTCAGGTGCACCTAACATACAGACATTTTGGGGGTTTTGGGGTTTTTTTCAGAATGGTCAGACATACTTGCTTCCCCTTCATAAACCAAACCAAACCAAACCAAACCAAACCAAACCAAACCAAACCAAACCTTCTTTCCTCACCAATTTCCCCTAAAAGTCAGCTATCCATTGTAGCGGTGGAAGCAGCCAAAAAAGAGTGAGTCTAGTTTGAGAGAACTGAGAAGGAATTCAGTTCTATTTACTTCAGGAATGTTCAATAACATTTCAGAATCTTCTTGTGAGGAAAATTTCTGAAGAGCAATATCACAACGAGTATTATACCTGAGGGAAATAGTCTTTTGAACTAGTTGCAATGGCTGTTAACGTAACAATGGCTGTCCCTAAAATGGGTGATTATTTAAGAAATGAGCTGGAAAGAAGATCTGTATCAGTAAGAGCTGATCCTTTGTCTGTTCTTGAAAACCATACTGGTAGCTAAAAAGCTGTATGAACTTTTGAGGAACCCTGCCAAAAAAAACCCCAACTTGATAAAGAATTCCTTTTCATCCATTGTTCTCATTGGATAAGCCATGAGAGAGTAGATAAGGTGTGACCAAGTGACTATTAAATATGCAGAATGTAAGGAATTGCTGACTTATACAATCAAAGAAACACCCTAAATTATCAGTGTGCTAAATTTAAATTATTGCAAATATCCAGTATCTTGTGAAAAGAAACTTGTGCATGCTTAGGTGATAATGGGGAAGGAACTCACCAGTAAACAGCCTGTAAGAGAAGCTACACTACAGGCTCAGTGAGGAACTGGGAATTATTCAGAGGCACTGACCCCAGTTGTTCTGCAGAGGTATAGAAACAAACAGCTGCCTGTCTGGATCAATAAAGAAATATAGATCTGAAGAGGGTGCTTAGAGGCTGTGATTGTACTCTTTTATGGATATAGGTTACTACTAAACTTATGACAAGAGAGATCATTTTGAAAGACATTTTCTCTAAGGCATGGGAAAAAAATGTGGGGCCTTCCTTAATTCTTATCATAAACTGAGAACCAAGAATAGAGATTTAACCTGACATGTTTTGAAAGTGATTGTATTTATAGGTCAGTGACTTAAAGACTTAAAAAGCTGAGTCCCAAATGCTCAAAGATATGGAAATGGATGCCTAAGTACCCTTGAGGATGTTGATTCTATTGTTCAACTAAGTTACATAAGCTCATGTAAGCTTAGCTAAAATGCATATATGACATACATGTTCTTTGTAAGTTTTTTAACTGAAAGAATATTTTTTCAAAAGAAAGTCCTTCAGAGTGCATATTTCAAGATTAATTTAATCTTTAAACTTCAATCTATAAGGTTATGGGGATAAAAAAGTGGTCATATCAGTATTCCTTAACTAAGAATTGTAATTTCATTCTAGTCCTGTTGTTCTGTGGCTGGTTTTTTATCTACTTATCAAATAAAATAGCAGATTGCTCTGGACGAAATTAAAGCTTGAAAGAGGTCAGCCTCCTAGAGAGAATGTCATAAAGCTATGGAATTTAGAAATTGAAGGATTATTAGGGATATGAACAATATTAATTGAGTAGATCATATGAGTTACTGGGCTGGATTCATTACAGCCATCAGAATTTCTTCTGTGAATTGAAGGTATTTCTCAATGACTTATATACATTTAGGCAGTTCCATGCACTTCCACTGAAGGCTGCCTGTGGCTGTTGGGATGGGAAAGCAATATTCACTGCTCACAGGAGCACTTGTGATGTTCCTATGTTTGCCTTATTGAATCTGCACAGAACAGACTCTGCCTTAATAGGTAGAACTATGTTTTCCATGTTACTGCAATTCCAGTTCCCAATGTTGATGAGTTTTAATGTCACATTGGAAGGCACAAAGAGATGGCAAGCATTTCCAGTTTTATGTTTCCTTTCTGTGAACTGGGATCCCATTTTGTGATAAAAGAAGCGACTAAAAGCAGCCAAAGTGGTTTAAGGAAGCCAGTCTGTTAATGATTGTTACTCCTCAGCATATCTTCTCTCAGCTGCCAGCTGAAGTGGTGCTCGTTAACTCCCAGCAAAGCCCAAGGAAGCCCCCGGGCTGCTGCTGCTTGTTCAGAGGCAGGCAGTCACCACAGCTGCTGGAGCACCATGCTGCTTGTCCTGCAGGGACACTTCCACTATACCAGGTTGTTTAAAATCCTATCCAACCTGGCCTTGAAAATTCACAGGGATGGGGCATCCACAGGTTCTCTGGACAATCTGTTTCAGTGCCTCACCACCCTCACAGCAAAGAATGTCTTCCCAATATCTATTCTGAACCTACCCTCCTTCAGTTTGAAGCCATTCTCCCTTTTCCTACCATTACATGCCCTTATTAAATGCCCCTCTCCAGTCTTCTTGTAGGCTCCCTTGAAGTACTGTAAGTCTGCTATAAGGTCTTCCCAGGGCCTATTCTCCTCCAGATTGAACAATCCCAGGTCCCTATAGCTATTTGTTTTTAATAAAGCAACTGGGATTATTCTGGCACCTGAAGTTCACTCCTTGACTTAAACCAATAATTTAAGAATACTTGCCATATGATATAAAATGAATTATGCTGATTTACTCAAATGTTGGAATCTGGCAGCATGGTTCTAGTTTCCAACTATCATCCAAATATCCCAGTCGATTAATTCTAAATTTAAATTTCATATTTTTATATATCATGCACCATATTTCATTGCTTCCATGCTGTGATATTGCAAACTCAGTTTCTGTACTTTGATAATATTTTTGAGACAACAGTTTCAAAATCACCCTCAAGTCAACTTTATGAAATCACTATTGCACATTTCTTCAGTGAGTAGGACATCTGCATAACTTTATCCAGACTTCAGGAATGTGTATGAGGTGTAAAACATTGGTGTTATTTGTGCAGTTCCAGATGTCCAGAAAACTTTCTAGCTTTGTAAAATCCTGCCCTCAGAAGTTTATTACCTCTAAAGGAATAGCAGGTTAATGTTGCAATTTCATCTGTTTTATGAGTGGATTAAATATTTGTAAACTATTGCTGTACTGCATACCAAATTTTGCATGTTGCTGTAGACCTCATCCCATTCATATCCCACTCAATATTTTAAAAGCAGTGGACAATTAACAGAAAACCTGGAAAGTGTTAGCTCATGAGAAGGATATTACGTTCCACTTTTTTTGTCAGTTAGGCAGATAATTAACTGAGTTTGGTACAAGTAGGAGATTAATAAAGAAAAAAGGGGGAAAATGTGCTTCAAAAAAGACTGAGAAAAATTTCAGGTAGGGATTTTGGGTTTGATTGATGGAAGAGCTACAAAATAGGTCATCTCATCAAGGACTGTTTTCATCTTTTCATATGTGTGATAAGCATATGTGTTTCTTAACCAAATAATAAAAAAATTGAAAATCCTCTCAGAATAGAAGGAATAGCTTACAAAGTCATTTCTGGGGCACTTCAGGCAACAGAATAATATTGAGCTTAGAAATAGTTGCATGATAACAAGAGGTGTCTATGCCTAAGATTTATATATGTTTGCCTTCTGTTTTCATATGATCAGACAAAAATGGGGACTGTATAAGTTGCATAGAACTAGTTTTTATTAGTGATGTAAAATTATTTTTGTGACCCCTCAAAGATTTACGTATTAGTTTAAATGATAAAATATTAGTTTAAATTATTTTATAGGAAGAGACAAAAATATGTTAAAATTCAAAGAAAGCTGTAAACTTAGAATGGGGATCATGTTACTTAGCTCAAGGGGAGTGCAAACAGAGCCACCCAATGCCATTGCCCACCTTGGCATCCCCAGGACACCTACACAGTTTTGGAAATGTTATGCAGGACTTAGAGTGGGTCTCCACACTTGTGAGGGTGTAGTTGGAAGCCAAATGGCATAGCTGGTAATGTCAAATGTGCTTGTAGAGAGCCCTGCTGAGATTGTTTTGATTCCTAGGAGTTAGATGCCTCAGTCTGGCATCGTCAGTCTTATGGTCCTTTCAGGGTCAGTACGGAGAAACTGAGATATCCTGAGCTCAATTTTCTAATCCTAAAGTAGGTCAGTTTTATTTCCATCTGAAGCTGCCTGTTTGATGATAAGGACAATCCTAGAGTGACTAACTCAGACACTTAGACATGTGAAGCTCAGTTAATTTCCCTGCCCTGAACCAGTGAGTGATGTGAAGTGTCCCAGATATCCAGCTGCTACCCTAGGAGGGTCTCTCCCTTGGTCCTGCCAGCCAGCCCCATGAAGTGCCCTTGGCCCTATGGCAACTTTAAACCTTTAATTTAGGTGAAATTTATCCTGGCCCTAAGAGGTTTTTTTCAAGAGAGAGAAGTATTTTCTAACCCTAATTCCTCACTCCCAATATAGTTTATGCCCTTGCTCAAAGAGACAGGGTCCAGAATGGAAGATATTGCAATGACTTCCTGAAATGGTATAAAGTGAGCGAGAACTTGTTGATGCTCCAAATAGCCCTGGACTTCAAAATGGGAGTGTCTGTAGCTTGCTTTAGTCATGCTGAGTCATGTAATTTAACAAAACCATGTGAAAATCCCTTGTCATGAGACTCTAGAAGTACAATGCTAGCAAGTTGATCAGAGATTTTTATCTTTTATGTTTGCCTTAAAGAACAAAGCTATCACGTCACTGAACACCTAAGCTGAACTCTGTTTAAGGTGGTAGGGGACATAGGAGGAAAGGAAAGGGTCAAGCTTTTTCTGAGGGCTGACAGTAGTGATCACAAGTTGTTTTGCATGAAATGGGTCTCCTCAGCCTCTGCATGACTGCTGTAGATCATGGAAGCCTATCTGCCACACTGGGAGAAAAACAATGTTGAGAAAGATGTTGCCAGGAAAGAAGCAAGCCTAAATGAAGAAGGTGGTGTGGCCAATGTGATACAGCTTGTCTTGGCTGAATCTGTATTGTCAGCAAGGCTGGGGCTCTGGAGGCTGCACAGCTCAGATAGGTTTTGCATGGTGTGAACCATGTAAAGCTGTCACCCTGGTATGACTGTTCACTCACTGGAAGGTAAATAGTGAACTGCAAACATTTCCTCCCTTACAGGTAGAGGTGTCTCCTTTTGAGTGCTTCCTGAGCCTTTTGAAAGAGAAGGCAGCATGGAGCAAATGGCTGAAAATTGTGAATGAACTGGGATGGCAGGCTTGGATATGGCTTATTGGCCACTCTTTGGCCGTCTCTGGTCTAATCTGCATCTACAAAGCTATCACAGCTCTATCAATTCCTTTGCTGAAAATCCTCCAATTCTCACCCTTGATTCAGGAGAAATCTATAGGGTTTATTATAAATGAATACTCATTCATTCCAGATCTGTTTCTTAGGAAGGGAGCATAGGGAATTGCATAGGAGCTCTTCCTGCTTAATGCTCCAATACAGGAAGAAAATGAAGTAGAATAAAACTCCAAGGATAAACTTAAGATCAGGCAATTTCTAATGTTTTAGTTTATATCTTTATTGTCTTTCTCTCTTCTGCAGAATCTTAGACCTACCTTCAGAGAGTAAACACACTCTCCTTTCAGGGACTAGTTGTGGTTTCACTACCTGTATTGGCTTGTTACCTTGACAGTCTCAGCTATGGATGCACCTATGAACTGTGGCCAGGACCAAGTCATTTACTAGAGCCCTGCTATCAAAACAACATTACACATTCCTTGCCCTGATGGCACAAAATGTTTGCACCGAAGGATAAAACCAAACTGATCAAAAGGGCTGAGATCCTTGGGCCGGATTTTCAGTTTCAACGTGTCCTGGTGGGGAGAAAGAGATTGTGCAAATCATAGCTGGCTCAGTATAATATTGGATTCAGTTCCATCCGACAGTCCTGAGCAGACAAGAAGAGCACTTGCAGGTAAATGTTTTTGCTCCCACACACGTATCACACCCCTAAGGCACAACACACTGTCGCTCTGTGGGAATGATGCATGGCATGTCTGGTTGGCTGGTAGAAACTGGGAATGGATGAAACATAATTACAGCAGATGGTGTCTCTGGAAACTGCCAGCATGTAAGAAATCTCTAATGACCACACTAAGATTTTTCAAAATCCTCTGGTTTAGCCTAAATTGGGAGGATTTTCATGGGATTAAAAAAGAGCACATTCCAAACACCTTGAGGATTGTTGTTAAATCTCAAGTAAGTACTTAAATCTACAGACAACCTTGATATTTTCAGTAAAGTCATGAATTTTAAAAACCTAACCTAAGCCTAACGTATTTCCTCTAACTACAGCAATGATTCCAGTCTTTTAATGGAAACATTTCCAACAAGATCAAGACTGAGGCAGGACCTGGTACAAAACTTTTGAGTCTGAACAGTTAAAATGTGACAGGCTTACAATATGAAGAAAATCAGGTGAAATAATAAAACATCCAAGTATGGGATTCACTATCAGCAGCATTTGTAAAAGTATTTCATAGCTGTTTTAAAAATGTATGGTGGTATGTTTTTTAATTAGGAAAATGAATATATTTAAGCATCTGGGAAAACATTTAAGATATTAGAAAACAACTGTTGAATTTTTGTGTGGATTAGGAAAATACAGATGAGTTTATTACTGTTGAATTCCTTTCTTCAGCAAATTATATTCATTAGGAGTAAGATCTACTAGTAAGTAGAGTTACTCCTACTGGAGTAAGATCCAGTAGCCCCTTCTCATTCAAACTTCCAATATTCTTGCACATAAACTCTATGAGTTAATGTTAATAGAAAAAAAAATATGTTCATATTATTAAAAAAAGTGACTTTCTTCTCCTTTGCAGAGTTTTTGATTGTTCTCCACATAGGCTGTAATAAGGTTAACCTTGGGTAAACCTTTGGGATTTAAAACAAATTACATTCAGAAGTTATCAGGAATAATTTCTGCAGATATCAAATCAAGTAAATAAATTAATTATTTCATTTAATCAGGAAGCAATATGTCTTCCTACACTACCTGCAGAGCATGAAATGTCTTTGTCTCTTATCTCGTCAAGGTTTTCCTTTCATTGGCTGTTGATTACATGACCTCTGGCAATAAAGTATTTAATAGTATTATTTCCATCTGTCCACCTGGATCAGATTTGTAGTGACATGTTGGAGTTTGGGGTTTTTTTGGCCACAATTTAAATAATGACCTAATTTTTCATACAGTGCACACTAGGTTTTTAACTATTTGGAAATCTCAAATATAATTTAAATAATTGATCTTATTCTATTGCTTCTACTAAAAGTCAACCTAAGGTCAACACAAACAACTTTACAGCATTTTTACTTTCTTATCAAAAGGGCTGTAGAGTTCAGAACAGAGATTAGCTTATATCTTCTTTTCTGTAAATTTGTTTTGCAGAAGAGAAGCAAAGCTCCTGAGAAATTCTGGAACACTATAAATTCAGAGCTGCAGTGAGCCTCAAAAGATGATATATCCCACCTTTTTTCCCCAAGGACAGTTCATTTATCTCTGACTTAGTGGCAGGCAGGTGGTTGTGCAACACTTCATTAAAAATACTTGTGATAGGGATTTCACAGGCTCTGCTAGCCATAATTCCAGCATTTCACCATCCCAAAAATTGGAAAGTTTTTCCCTGTGATTTGTCTAAATCCATTGATTGATATCAATTGATAAACACAGTAAGCCTTTATTCTGTTAGGGTGGGTATTTTTTTATAGAGTTTTCATTAATATGTTAGATAGAACACAGTTCTGATAGTAGCAGAAAAGGGTTTCAGGGCCTTTTTTCTTAAAATCTTCTTCTAGGAAAATGATCTTTCCTTAATAGACTTGAACTTTATAAATTTTCATCTATGAAATTATTTGGATAAGAATTGAAGGAAATAATGCTCATGTTTGTCAGATAGCTACACATGGCAGGTCAAGTAACAATTCTGAGTTTTGGTGATCCAGTGCACATACTTACTAACTGTCCTGGTCATGTATCAGTCTTCTCTTTACTGTTCTGTACCTGTTTGGTGTCCTGCAAAAAGCTCTCTTATCTCAGTCAAGGGAAGGTCTCAGACACTTGTGTAGCTAATCTCATCATACCAGGAAACATAATTTTTCTAAATATTGAGGTGAGAAATTTTACTTGCTACACTGTATTTATAACTGGGGTCTCTTTTCATTACTTATTAATATAAAATATGCCTACACAGTCAAAGCATTGTCTCTATAACACACACTTGCTATTTTCCATATTTTTACCATTAAACACCTGCTGAATTTTCATGACAGTGGGGCTGCTCACATACTTGGAAAACTTTTCTGGACCAGTCAGTTTCTCACTGACAATTTGCATGTGTCTGTCATGGTTTGATCCCAGCCAGCAACTTAGAGCAATGAGCTGCTCACTCACTTCCCCTGGGTGAGAGAATTGAAAGAGTAAAATGAGAAAACCTGTGGGTTGGGATATATTGACAGTGCAACAGGTAGAGCAAAAGCCACATGCACATGTAAAAGGGAAAAAAAAAAAAGAAATAATTTGCCATTTCCCATGGGCAGGAAGGTGGTCAGCCATCTCCAGGAAAGCAGAGTTCCATCAAGCATAACAGTGCTTTGGGGAGGCAAATGCCATCACTCCAAATGTCCCCCTCTTCCTTCTTCCCCCAGCTTTTACTGCTGAGCATGATGCCATATCCCTTTGGTCAGCTGGGATCAGCTGTCCCAACAGTATCCCCTCCCAACTCCTCGTGTACCCCCATCCTCCTCGCTGCTGGGGTGGTGTAAGAAGCAGAAAAGGCTCTGATTCTGTGTAAGAACCACTTAACAATAACAAAAACATCCCTGGATCATCAAATCTGTTTTCACCATAAATTCAAAACATAGCCTTACACTAGCTACTGTGAAGAAAATTAACTCTGTGTTAACTAGAACCAGCACAGTGACTTACTGGCTTCTTAACTTATAAGGTTTCTTGGCCAAGTTAATCAAAGGGAACTATGTATGTGGTCATAGATCAAAGCTCATATTTTCCAGGTGGGATGTCCTTTAATCTGATTTCTGACATGTTCCTGAAATATTCCAAGTAGGCCTACTTTTTTTCATTAAACCTAAGAAATTCTGCTGAAAACATATTATTCTGTACTGAAATAGTGTGTTGTGTATTCAGATGGACAGGGGTAGGAGACACTAAATTATTTTCCACCTTCCTTCTTCAAATATTTCATTGCTTTGCACCTTGAACCTCTCTGAGAAATGGAGTTCTGACACAAAACAAGAATATTAGCTTTTTGAGGATAATCATGCTATTTCAGTCAATGCCTATTTCTACCAATGCACGCTTTCCTGGATTGTGCAATTCTTAAGGAAAGAATTTCAGGAGCAATATGAAGGTTTTTTTCCCTCAAAGACTGGTGATATTATTAAAGAACAGAGAAGTTGCCATACAAGGCTATGTAATTGCTGTAAAGTGCAATTATTCTGGTGTCAGTCATAGATGCTTCAAAGGAAAACATACAAGTTTTGTCATAAACAGAGGTGGTAAATCCTGCTTTTTCCTGACCTAGAAGAATTAAAAGTTTGGTTTAAGAGCTGCATCATGAAGGTTAATAATTCCTCCAGAAGTGCATTGGTATGAGCTATTAAAACTCTGTCTGTTAGCAATACAAAATGTTCAAGCTTCTTCCAAATTCAATTAAATTCCTGTATTGAGCAACTTCCTTCAGGTACAGATTTCATGGATTATGCTTTTACGGTGGGTAAAAGTATTTTCTCATATCGGTTTTGATTATGCCACAGTGGAAAGTGATTTCCAAATACAGGAAAAAATGCAGCTCTAAAGAGCTCACATCCTCAGCTAATAAAAGAGATGATAAACAAGACACTGCAAATTTCTGTTGTCTGAGCAAAAGTGAATCACTTTGAAAAGGCTGCAGTTATGTAGAGGAGTGGAGGACAGGAACAGGCCAATACATTGACTCAGAAAATGCAAAATTAATCATTATACTGGAAAACAGTAGAAATATGAAAGGTGAGCTGCTGTTTGATGTGAAATTGCAGACATTAAAGCTCACTTTCTTGTTCTTGAAACAGTTAAAAGGTGCCTTTGAATGTGTGGTCAGGAGAACTGAGAAGAGAATTACCATGGCTGACCAGAATGCCTGTTTCATATTTCCCCAGAATTTGTTATTATGTCCTTAAAACTGTAGTTGACAGGAAGTAATTTGACAACAGGAATTTAATGCAATACCAGAGATTTGGAAACCAGAGCATGATTATCTGTCGCCAGTAGATAGTGGAGCTCCTGCAGATTGACAGCAATGCAGTTAAGGATCTAGCCTGGTTCTCTGTGTGAGCAATGTTGCTTTAAAAATGTAACACAGTGATGATTTGTAAGGAAGGCAATAATCTTCTTTTTTCTCCTCGATGCTTGAAAAAGAAAAAATAATAATGGGTTAAGAGACAAAAGCAAAATGAGTAAATTCAAACCCATAGTATAAGTACATTTGAGAATACGTATCGTGTTCTTCTTGCATCTGTGGGAGAAACCAGAAATAATTGTTTCAAGTGAAGTGTGGGAGCACCATGAATTATCCAACAATTCACAAATTACTTATGCTTTCTCTTAATAGCAGTTAACAAAGTTCTTGTCAATGAGGCTTTTCATGTGGAATCAGGGCTGCCAGTATCATATAAAGGGTTGAAAAATGTGTTTTAAGAGATTGGATATCAGGTACCTAATGTAATATTAAATATTTTTTCACCAACTTTTACATTACAGACTATGTATGTGAGTGAAGTCAGTGGGACTTCACATACCCAAGAGATCCATGAACCAGAAACCTAAGGGAGAGATCAAGTGAAAATAACGGTAACCAGGAATATGCTGCAAGTATTTTTGTATTTTCTGAGCTTTCTTTAACATACCAGATCTCATAGTAGACTCTACTTTGAACAAGTGGCCTTTGAACAAATTGTTGGATTTGTGACCATAACAGACCTCATGAGACCCTTTCTAACTTGAATGACCTAAGAACTGATGAGTCCAAAATGTTCAAGAACTTTTCTTTTCATATGTGCTACCTTACATCAGACAGAAATGCTGCCTGATATTACACTGACATGTCGTTTTTCAATAAGATTCGCATGGAAAACTGTTAACTCATGCCCACTGTTTATTTTTCAACTGATTGCAAATATATGTAATCACCTACAAAACGTTGGGGATTACGACCAAGACCAGCTGGATGATACCTTGCTTCCATATAACACTATTACATATTCAACTAATATGCTTAGAATGCAATCTACTTATATCATTGCATATTTTGATTAATATTTCTATTTATAGGGAGATCACAGATAATGTATGAATGTTTCATTTTCCATGAATGGCTCTCTGGGATGATGTAACCCAGTGATAAATGAAAAGACAGATAGCCAGACATTGTGCTGACCTTTATTCAGCTTTTCTTGCATGCTGGCCAGTTCTGTAAAATTTCTATGGAATACTACTTCTATCAGGTACTGCTTCTGTGAAAGAACTTGGTGAGTACCACTTGCCACTCAAACACAGCACCTTGGAGAGCATTCTGAATAATGTATTGTAATACTTTAAACTCACAATCCAAAACAATTGTCAGGAAAGTTGATTTCCATTTCTTAGCTTCTTAAAATTCCAAAACTCTAAAAATTCCAAGAGAGCACTGATCTCTGAAATCTACAAGTATAATTTCACATTTTCTGCATTATTTTACCTTATTTATCTGTTATGCCCAAAAGAATGTTAGTTCTGACTTCCATACTCACAGGGTATATTCAAAGTGTAGCTAATTTTGCTTTTGTGATATCTGTACCTGCAGTCATTGACCCTAACTGGAGTTGCAACTTGCTGCTCATGGCAAAGATTTTAGCTTTTTTTATTCCATGCCTTATTTCAAGTCTTTACAGTGACATATATTTAAGCACTGATTTTTGCCTCTGGGGAACTACCCTAATTGATACTGACTGAAATTTTAATCCTTCAAAAGCTAAGGGAGTTCAGAGTTATTTTATTACAGTTCTATTTATGTATTTAGAGAGTAAACAACTGCTAAAAGAATTGTTGAGAAATTAAAGCAACCACAGTTGGTTTTATTGCATGGATAATTTTAGTTTCTTAATTGCATACATTACTTCTTGCCCAATTAATTTTTACACTGCCTGTCTTTACAACTCTTCATAATAACATCTGAAAAGAAATTCCAAAGTTAAGAAATAGGAAACATAATAAAATTCATAAAATGCTGTGGTTCATCCCTGTGGCAGGTCTTTTTTTGTGTGAGGAATCCTTATGGAATTAAATAATTTCTATGTGAAAGATGTTCCAGCTTCATATTCACTAAAACTTTCTTTTGATTATTTAATTTCTTTTTATGCACAGTAGAAAAAATGCAGAAGTAGATATGTTTTCTTAAAAGAGTTTCTCTTCACAGCAACTACTACTGCAACTCCCCTGGACATATTCTGGGGGGTGGATATAAGTCTGTACAAAGGGACTGAAAAGGAAACTAATAAGCTTTATTGATTTGTTATATTACTGCTCTGAGGAATGAAACTGGGAATCTCAAAAATTTCCAGTCCTTCTCAGCTCCAGTAAGTCAATCTCTGGCCTCCAGAGAAAAAGCCAGAGATTTTATTCCAGTGATTCTTGTGTGTGAATAGAAGCCAGTTTTGCAAAAAAACCACAAATATTTTGGGCTAAGAGTAAAGCAGAAAAAAATCCTTATCACGGTGTTGGTTTCACTGCTTTTCAGTACCTTTAATTCTGTTTTCATACTGTTCAATATTCAGGAACAAGTATTTGACTTTTCAGGCATTTTCTATCACAATTCAGGTCACATTATGGACGACAATTGGCATTAGTGAGACACACATTAACAAGTACAGTGAGCCAGGCAGCTTCCACTATTCTGTGTGCAAGTGACACCTACCGTGTTAGCAATATCTGTTTAGCTACAGTTTTACAACTGTTTAAGTGGTTAAGGGAGAAAATTCTTGGAAGCAGTAGTTGCCTTTTATCAGCTTTTAAAAAAACCCGACAAACCACAAAGGGAGGAAGGAAGGAGGAGGAAACAGAGGGAGAAAGAAGGAAATCTCAAAGGAAGAAAAACCTGAAATAGAGTCTTGTCACATAACGAAGCAAGGGAGCATTGGATAACTCTTTCCAGGCGAGTCGCCCTGGAAAGCAACAATGAATCCTGAATTCTGTTCTGCATTTTTTGACACAGCTTTGTTGCAAAGCTGATGACTCTGCTTTATTCAGACTGCAGAATACTTTTTGTCTGGGTGCTAAAGGTGCTTACCAGAATGGTGAAACTGCATCTTGAAATTCCCTTGGGAACAGGAAAGAAATGAGTCAGGCTTACACTTTTTTGGGAAGTTTGCTATAACCAGCAGACTATTATATAACAGAAAATCATGGATACCTCAATATTTAAAAAAATACATTACTTAGTATATACCTATATATTAATAATATATTATCTAGGTCTATATTTAATACATTCAAAATCAACTGTTCATTTTGACTCTTTAAAAGAATGGTCTAGCCCTTTTTTGGAGGGATGCACAGCTGTGACAATTAAATGGACAGAAGTGCTTCTTCCTTGAACTGCAGGACTTGTCTGTAGCAACATCATCCTGGCATTACATGCTCATTTTGAATTAGAGTGCTTCTGTTTCAGGGTACTCCATGTTTGGGCTCTTATGCTGAGCTAACTTTCTCCTAATAGATCATGTTCTGCGGGAAAATCTGTAAGGTAAGCTTCTCTCTTTGGACATTTTCCACACATTAGATACTGCAGCACCCGACCTAGAAAGCTCTTTGTTCTTTAGTGGATCTAAGGGAACTTGGAAGATTATCCACAGGGATATGGAACAGGAGGGGAATGGGAAAAAAATTAATTATGACTGTGCTCAGTTCTTGTGCAGCACTGCAACAAGTGGAGTGTTGAACTGGAATATACAGAATAGCCTCATCTGTCTCTATAACCGGTATCTATTGAATTGTTTGAGACTGAACTTACATAAAACAAAACCCTATGATCTTCTCCTATTTTGTATGCATTTTTATTCATGTTCAAAAACTGAAGCAACCAGGAGGCTGCCCTGGGCTGAGAACCAATCAGTGTCTGCAACAGTCTTGCTGAGAAAGGAAATAGTTCTGTAGCTATGAGTCTAATTTTATCACATATCCAGCTGGGAAAGGATGAGGAACTCACCTGAATCCTTCTCAAAGAGAAGCTTCTTTATAAGAAGAGGGACAATAAAATGTAAGAAGAGAAGGCCAACAGTTACGCGTTTACAAGGTTAGACATAACTTTTGGTTTCTGTACAGTTTCAGAATTGAGAACCCTTTGCCTCATCTGACATCCCTCTGGAAGGAACTCTGTATAGTCAGAAATACCATTTTTCAGATGCTGAGGTGTTGCTGCATTTGCTGAGGACATAATTTCTTTTTTTTATCTGGGACAGCTTTGCCTGCTTACCAAATGGATGATGCTTTACACTAGCTAATGTGTGGCTTTGTTCACCTGCTTCTCAGGG
The DNA here is from genome assembly GCA_013397815.1 of Aleadryas rufinucha. Classification (NCBI taxonomy): domain Eukaryota; kingdom Metazoa; phylum Chordata; class Aves; order Passeriformes; genus Aleadryas; species Aleadryas rufinucha. Next base: position 345,020 of record VZTH01015863.1, on the reverse strand, counting down.
AGCCCCACAGCAAAGCAGACATTTTCCACAGACTGCCATTTGTTTATTATTTTGCTTCACGATGAGAAGAGAGTGATTGCTGAACAAAACACTTCTGGCTGCCTCCTCGAGTGACTGATTTGCTGTCTGTCATTACTCACAGGGTAACAGACTTTGGGATAGGGTAATGGGGTTGCTGTTCTCCTTGGCAAGATAAATGACTCTGAAGGATGAGCTAATATCTGTACCACAAAATTGATTTTTTTTTCTTGTTCCATAACTGTCCAAAAGTAGGCACTGTCACATTACTGGGAAGGCTTCTAGCCCCACCTATTGTCAGCCTTGCTGGATGTGCTCTGTAAGATTAAAGTCAGACAAGACTTAGCCAAACTTTCCTCTGGGCTGAAGTTTTTTGTTGTGTGACTGTTTGGGTTGATTATATTTTCTTTTAAATTCAGCCAAAGTATTTAATCTCTTTTAGGGATTTATAATAATAAAAATTTTTTTTAAAACGGGGCAGGAAGGCTTATCACAAGTGAAAAAAAAAAAAGGAGTTCTATCTTCTTTGTGCTGTGGAACCAGGGAATAAGATTTGGGAGAGCAGTACCTGCTCTGGAGATCTTTCAGCCAGCACTACAGTTGAGCTGAAGCTACAAACAGAAACACAGGAACCTATGCTGTAAAAAAATGTTATTTTTCTTACTTGTTGTAATATCAGGTTGGAGATACATTAAACTGGTTACCCTGGGTCAACTGATAATTTTCTGTTTTATCTCTGTGCCTGTATTGAGTCTGGCTGGGATGGAGTTCATTTTCCCCACAGCAGCCCTCACAGTGCTGTGCTCTTCATTGGTAGCTGGAAAGGTGTTGATAACACACCAATGTTTTGGCTACTGCTGAGCAGCACTGGCCACAGCATCAGCTCTGCCTCCCCAGCATTCCACTCCCCATCAGTGGGCAAGACCCTGGGAGGGGACACAGCTGGGATAGCTGACTCAAACTGACCAAAGGGACACAATGTTTGTCTGCCCAAGCAAGCACTGCATGTGCTGAAGTCCTGCTTCCTGGGAAGTGGCTGGACATTGTTTGCTGATGAGGAGTAGAGAATAAAAACTTTGTAGTTTTCCTCTACTTGTGCATGCACAACCTTTCACCTCTGCTTAACTTACGAGGTTTTTTCCATCTTATTCTGCCTCCCCTGTCCAGCTGATAGAGTGGTGTGGTGGGATCTGCTGTCTTTGCTATTAGTGGGATAGCAAAACTGGGCTCACAACCCTTTCATCTATCATAGGGTGTGGATAACTGGACTCTCTCATCTCTTGAAAATCCCTCTATTTCTGGAAGAGGAAAGAGGAGGGGGAAGATAAGAGAAGAGGGTATGTTTATATTATATTCTCTTACATAAGCACAAGCACAGTGGGGCAAATTTTAATCCTGGTATTTCCGCAGCTTTTAATAACTGATTTGCAAAGTTAATGGGCTTTCAGTGTGGTGGTTTTTATGTGAGTTTTGTGCTGACAAACCCAGAGCATCACAGGAGCTAAGTGTGTGCAAGGGCAGCAGAAATGGCCCATAGCCCTCATATTTTAACAAAGCCACAGCAGTGACTGATGAAAAGGTGAGGAAAGGCTTGCATTATGGGAAGAAATGTGGAGTGTTCAGCTTTAGGGCATGATAGGTTTTCTGTCAAGGATAAATAAAAGAAAATTGTTTACTTTAGATATTGTTCCTTTAGAAGTCAATTTTCTTTCAGTTGTGGATTAATTAAAAAAAGCCATGAAAATGTTGAAGAAAGAAACTTCAGCAAATGGCAATGACTGCATAGTACAGATGCACTACTAATAAACTGGCTTGAGGCAGCCACAAAGTAAATTTTGAAGGTGTGAATAGGGAGATAAACCATTGTTCTGGGCTCCTATTCAATCATCACTAAAGGACTTCTTCACTGAAAGCAAACCTGCTTTCCAGGGGATGTTGTGGCTTACTTACAGCTTCAACTACTCCATAATCTTCCATATCAAACCTCTCAGCAGGAGCTTTGAACTGTCTACCTCCTTGGAGAAGGTTTAACTATCTCTGAAACATCACATGTCCTTAATGAAATCAGCTGCACTTCCTACTCCAGACCTGGATGAAAGTGCAAACCTTCAACAAGTGAGAGAGGATTTTCCTTTATTCCTAAAGGCAAAATGACCCAACACTTCAGAGAAGACACTACTGATAGGCACAGGGCTAAAATTTTGCATGGAGCATCAGATAAGTTGCCATGAAGCCAAACGTTACCTTCATTTTCACCAGAAGACAACACTCATGCTATCACCCGAAGTTAAAAAGCAAAATGGCAATGTATTTTCTCTATTTCTTTGCTTTCATATTTTCTTCTTTTACACTTCTCTAAATGTCTGATTTAAATCTCTAAAACCTGAACACTTCTAAATTCTTTGCTTCCAACTTCAGATATAATGAATCTTTCTCACCTGTGATGTCCAAATGTGTTATATGCATGTAGCCAAATGTATGTCTCCTCTATTTGGGAAAAATTCAGCTTGGAAGACTGAGCGCAGAGTTTATCCTGTGGGAATTTGGTCACGTCTACAAGGTGTGGTGGGAGCCAAGTTAGAAATTCCCAATGCAAGCTATGGAGTAATGTGTCTTCCTGCTCTGGAGTAAGCTTTATCAGCTTGTCTGCACTCCACTACTTGTAGAATGGCTGTTATTCATGCAGTGAAGACCACTCAAGTGTTCTTGAAGTTGCAACATTATAATTAATGCTTTATCATTGTAAATGCTGAAATGTGTTTAACATTTTCTTAATGCATATTTTCTTAAAAGAATAACCAGGGAGAAAACCTTTTGATGCAGTCTAATATTTGGTGTTGATCTTTCCTAATTTAAAATTACCTTTCTTTAGCAAGTTTTCATTTCATATAATTTGAGTTGGTCAAAATCAGAATGAAACAAGTAATTTCTGGTGAAAGGCAAAATTTTCATTCACCCAATATATTGTTCCTGATTATTATTTTTGTATACAAAGTACATTTTGTTTGTGAAATTGTTTATTACTTTCATTCTCTTTAAGAACACAAAGTATTTTCTCAGTCTAGGACACAAAATGAAAAAACTTGCACTAGCAGAGCAGGAACTATGCTTTTCATTTTGCAGGTTGTGCTCAAAACACATTCTGTTGCAAAAGGACACGAAAGGAGAGGTGCCTGGGGATTATCCAGCTGCCCAGGAGGTTATGGGGCAAGGTTAGTTGCATTGGCTGGTACTAGGGCAGCAGCTGTGGCACGGTCAGAGGAGGTGGTTGTCAGACCTATAACCTGTGGGACGTGCCTGTGAGCCTGGTGTGCCCCAGTGGTGCCTGCAGGGACCTCTGTGCACAGAAGTGATGCAGGTCCTCCTGCAGCAGCACACCTCTGGTGCACACGTGGATCATGCATGGACTACAGGAATCACAAATTGGCATCCTGTATTACCTTGCCACTTATTGACCTGCTCCTTCATCCCGTCTTACTGCAACTAATTCGCATGAGGTGAACATCTGTCCTTATCTGTGGTCTGAAACACAGGTCTCAGCTGGCTCGTGAGTCCCTGTGGGCCCCTGGTGAGGTGGGTGAGGCACAGTAAACTCCCAGAGCAGTCAAGAAGCTGAAACAAAGCCCCAAGGCAGCAGGGAGCAAGAGTGAAGTCTGGCACCTCTGAGTGTCACCAGACACGTCTTGATCTCATCCTGCTTCTGCACAAACAGCACGATGCAACTGCCTAGCAGAGAGGGGTAAAGCATCACAATGTCAGCACAGTGTCCTCCTCAGCTCTGTTTTTGTGGTGCACACTGCTTCACAAGGCTGTCCTGGGGACTGAAACAGGCTTACAGAACTGCCCCTCTAATCCCAGTGCCTGTCAGACTCCCTGAGCCTGCAGTTCTATATTGTTGCTTCATTATAAGCAGTTTTCAGTGCTATGGCCCTGTTCCCTCATTCTGTTTTCCCTCTTATTCTGCTACTGCAGAATTCCATAGGATTTTCAATGCTATACAAATTCATTTTTTCCACTTGAAACTACCCTGTAACTCCTCTTTTTCACTGATTAGTCTCTGAAATGGCAGTGTCTCTCACCCTGAAGGTGTAAGTGTTTGAACACTCAACCAATCTAAAGCACTGCTTATACAAAACCATGGTTGTAACACAGCACTTCATGGATCACCCACCAAACTCCCCTGTTGGCCATACAAAATGAAGGATGTCATTCCCTGTCTCCTCACCTCTCTGCTCCCTTTCAGTACATAAAGAGGACTTAGAAGAATGATGAAGAGAGAATTTTTACCATGTCTTGTAGTGACAGGACAGGGGCAATAGTTTTAAACTGAAAGATGGTAGGTTTATAAAGGAAATAAAGAAGAAATTCTTCCCTATAAGAATGACGAGGCACTGAAACAGGTGGCCCAGAGAAGCTGTGGATGTCCCATCCCTAGAGGTGTTCAAAGTTGGATGAGGCTTTGAGCAAGCCAGTGTAGTGGAAGATGTCCTTGCCAATAATTAAGGAATTTGGAACTAGATCTTTAAGACATCTTTCAACTCAAACAATTCTATGATTCTATGATATTAAAAATCAACTTAGTTAATCTCTGTGGCACGCTCAGGAAATGTCTGATTATTGTTTTGAATTCTTTGTGGCATTGCAACAATCCAGGGAGAGAAGTTTTACCCAGACTTTCTGACTTCCAGATCTACTCTAATTTCGGTTTGTCTTTTTTCCTTTTAGGGCCCAGTGCCTTCAACTGGCACAACTGAAGACTTATTTTCTGTGAGGTTTAATCCAGTCAGAGCTTTGCATGTCAAGGGGGAAGTGTGAGGAAAAGAAAGTTTGAAGAGGTATGTGGATGTATTGGAAGAAAAAATTACTAAAAGATAAAACCTATTAAAACCCAGAAAAGTCACAGTTACCTCTCATGTACACAGCCATGGTTTTAGGACTGTGTTTCTAGAATTTATGGTTTGGTTTATGGGACTAACATAGACTGTTTTGGAATTAAGTGAGCAATGAGTCTTGGTTTGTTGTTAGATTTCCACTGGGGAATCTAACTTCTGCTATTGATTGACCCAGATACTCAGCCTTTATTTTCATGCTAGATATTATACAGCAGCACTTGCAGTCTGCCTGTCAGATATAAATCCCCTAAGATCACTGAAACTTTTCTTCAAAACACAGCCACAGTTAGGCCTGGGAGATGTGCTGTCTTCAGGGAGTTTCCTGCCTCTCGACACAGATCTGTTCGACTGCTAGAGTGACTCTGTGAAATCAATTGTATAATTATTTACATAAAACATCTTTCAGATAAACTATTCCAGGATACTCTGCAGAATTAAATAGTACAACTGCACATGAGGAAGCTCTGCTGTCAGGCAGTCTTGTGAACCAGGTATTGATTTCACTGGTGAAGAGTTTGCAGTCCAAAAAATAGCAATACGTAAATGGGTTAAAAACACAGGGCAGAGTTTTGGTGTCTGTCTACAAGAGGGGAGGTTGCAACACTGAAGCCCAGTGTTGCAAAGCAAAGATATGGTTTGTGGCCAACAAGTTTTAACAACGTGCATTTCAGATCACCACTAATTTCTACAGGTCTTGTTCTCTCAAGTCCATGTAGTTCACTCTTCTGTCTCTCAGCATAATCATAGAATTACATAATGATTTGAGTTGGAAGAGACTTAAAGATCATCCAGTTCCAATCCCCCTGCCATGGGCAGGGACATCTTCCACTAGACCAGGTTGCTCAGAGCCCCATCCAGCCTGGTCTTGAACACTCCCAAGTATGGGACACCTGCAGCTTCTCTGGGCGGCCTGTTCCAGTGCCTCACCACCCTCACAGTAAAGAATTTCTTCTTAATATTAACCTAAACCTACTGCCTTTCAGTTTAAAGCCATTTCACAATACAGAATATCACAATACACCACTGCTGAAAATTTCTTCTTACATTTCTTTACATCTTTGTCTTCAATTCTCTCATTTCCCTATTAATTATTATTAATTTCTTTCCATTTATGCAAAGGCCTGCTGTGCTCACAGCTTGAGATCTCACTCATACTTTGCTATTCAAGCCTGTTTATGACATAATGTGTTTTTAGTGTTCTCATAGTCTTACTGTTGTTCCCTGTAACGTTTTTGGTTTGGGGTTTGTTTTTTTTTTAGTAACTGGAACTATTTATTATTATTATTTATTAGTTTCAAAAGTACTTTTCTGTGAAGCATTCTTAATATCCAGCATGCTGGAAGACACATTCCAAATGAGGAAGGTAGGTTGCAAACTTGCCTTCAAACCAAGAATTTGGGCAGTCTAACTTCAGGTATCAAACCTGGGCATTCGTATTTAGATCCTCTGTAAGGCAAAAAAAAACTTCCATGGGGTCTTCTGAGCCCTCAGTGGTTCACAAGGAAATTTTATGAATTTGAACACTTAAGTTACATTTGAGTAATACCCTAAAAACCCTATCTACTTCCAGAGGGAATCTTCCACATGTTTACAGTCTATAGGGGAATTTTTTGGTGACTGAGAAAGAATAGAGCAAAGACTTTACTTGTGCTCATGACTCTGCCCTAACCTGTTCATTTGTCCTCCTATTCCATGAACTTCCTGTGAGTGTGATAGTGATTTAGAAATGCGCTGTAAAAATAAATTCAGTAATGTATGTGAATGATCATGTTTTAGAGTGGAAGGAGTCATAAATCAGATATGCTGATAGCTATGGATTGGTTTAGAGACTGAAATCAAAGACTATCCTGCCTGCTGAAATAACATCTCCTCTTAATCAATACTGTTGAAGAAGCAAGATATAGTAACATGAAGAATTTTTCAGTGATCACTTAAGATACCAAACAGATTTCACTAAAATCTCTTCTCTGGCATGTTTCTTATGACTGTATATTAAAAAAAAAATCACAATTAAGGTGTGACTGTCTTTTCATTGTGACAGTATTGTAATGACCAGCAGAAGAACCACTGTCACCTAACAGCAAATATATTCCTCAAGTATGGCATTTACAGAATGGAAGCAGTGTCAAATGAAAAGGAAGCTAACCAAACTTCATACAGTTTTTCACAAAATAATTAATAAGCTGATCGGTAGATTATAACTACGTAGATTAGATTGAGAAAAAAAGCAAAACAATCTGAGATTAAGGAAAAGTAAAAGATTTCGAGTTTCAACTTATCTTTAAAAAATAAATATTTATTATTCTTTATTTTTCTTTCTCTTCCTGGAAGGAAATTCAGATTTTCCTGCAATTAAAGATACATCTGGTGAGAGTGAACTTCACTGGTGAAAGTGTGCTAAAAGGCACTTTGGATAAGAATGTTTTTGGAAGGCTTTAATGGAGACACCTAAATGGAGGTTATTTGCCTCACCTCTTCTGAAACCATGTAGACTGAGCTTTTTTTCAGGCTTAATGTCACATTTATGATGGAAACATAAAACTCCGTTGAAGAGTATGTTTTTCATCTTTGGGATTGCATAGCATTTTTGGAAATGTCAATGAATTTTCAAAGGCTTTTAAGACTCCTGGGAGTTCTTCAAGAAAACACTACTAAACGTGGAAGGACAATCCTGTCCCAATAGAGGAGGATAAAAAATGTACTAGGAGATCAGGTTAGTTAAACTGTGAAGTCTTCATTGACATCTAAACCAAGAAGAGAGACTAGAGAGTGGAAACTAGATCAGATCACTACGGATGGATATAAAAAGACAAACTGAGCAAGTAATAACAACCTCAGAAGGACAAAGTATGAACTAAGTGCCAAGAAGAAGCATCAGGGATGATTTGGAATTTGCAGAACTTTCAATCACTGTATTAGAAGGAAGAGGAAGACAGACCAAAGTCCATACTTCTCTGCTAGCTAATGGACAGGAAAAATGAATAACAAAGACTGTCAAGAAGGCAAATTGTGTGTGTGGTTTTGAGACTGCCTTCACCAAAAAGGTCAGCTGTGATCTAATACAGCTATGGACAAAAACAAAAGAGTTAAGACCTTTGAGTGCAATATGGAAAGAAAAGATTAGAGAGTGAGCTAGGTAAATTAGATGTTTTTAACTCACCTGATCTGACAAACTTTATCTTAAGACAATGCATGAAGACATGAAGGAAGGAAGCCTCTTGGAATGGGTAACAACTTTGTGCCCCTGGGGAGAATGGATTATGTCTTTAGTGAATGGAACAAAAAAGGATACAAGACATAACAGTAATTATGTCAGTTGTCAGTTTTACTTCAATCACTGGGAAAAAAAAAGAAAAAAACAAACAGAAAATGAAATTATTAGAAGCTGTGGTAAAGTAACTAGAGATGGGTAGCAGCAGCAGACTTGGATTTCTTGAGAGCAAATCATGTCAGACCAGTAGAATTTTCTTCTGTAGTAGCAGCTGGCTTTTTGGATAGAATAACAAAAATAAAATCAAATATTTAGGTTTCTGTATGGTGATTGCCTAAGAAAGTTAATGATATCTGTCTCCTATTACAGAAACTGACAGACCTAACGGACTGTTGGGTTTGTTTATACTTAATTTGTACAGTTCTTTGAAAAGCAGCTGTTTGTCCATTTGATTTTCTTGGACTTTTAATGTTGCCCACAGAGCAAAAAAATGCACTATCAATTTGAACTAATAAAAGTAGCGATCTGAAAACTTTAAAAAGATTTAAACCCACATTTCAAAACCATTGCAGACAGAGGGTCTGAGTCTAGCTTTAGAGGATGTGCAACAGGTGAAGAAGCTCAGGATTGGGCTTGAGAAATACTGGTCATGCCACCGAAATCACGTTATGTATGAGTGTTAGTTTCTATGAAGCAAATGACAAAGTTAATTGCCTTAAAACAGAAAAGAAAAATTTCCTTCTGAAGAAACAAAAACTCCTCAGTATCCCACTTTTCTGGATTCAAGACGCACATTTTTGCCCTTTACGGCCATTTCCTTTTTTAAGCCTTATTGCTTGGTGTTTCCATGGCTACCAATCATGAACTGAAATCGCTGTGTAATATAGTTTATTTCCAGCCATAATTGTGCTCTAGCAGTCAGTTTTGAGCAATTAAAGGAGATAGGTTATAAGGTGAACTTGACAAAAGTCTCTATACCTATGGGTAGTAAAATGTGCTGGAGTTTATGGACTGCTTGTTTTTGACTTACAAGGTGCATTAGCACCATTACAGATATAGCCTAATGTGTAGTAAGTCTGATCATGAATGACATCAATTCTTGGAGTTAAATTTCCTACTTGTGAAGACAGAGAGCCAACCCCCATCCTTGAAATACTCACCCCTCCAGTCCTGAAAAAATTAACCTGTCTGCTTCCTATTTTGTTTGAATGGAAGTCCTTCATCTGTTTTGGCATATGAATAAAGTATTTTCTGCTTCCTCAAATATTAAGTCTAGCCTTCACACTTGAGTTGCACCTTGCCAAGTGAATGGTACCAGGTCAATAGGAAATCTAGAAAAAAAAAGGAATGAACACATTGAGAGACAAGTAATTTTTGTGTTTTAAGGAGGCAGAACTTTATTTTTAATTGTGATTTTTTTCCCATTGCACAGGTCCAAATGGTATCATTATTCCTAATATATTTGCAGTGATATAGGTAGGCTAGGTTCAAATGGGGAAGACATTATTACTTAGGGCTGCCCTATGACATTACCATTTAGTGCTGCCCGGTGACTTAAAAGGTTATCTAATTCCTGCCTTCCTGTTTGCCTGTTTTGCTAGTAACAGGCCCATGCAAAAGGCTTCACAGCAGATCAGCTTGTGCTCTGCTCTGAGAATAAGCATTGTCAGGCTAAAACAAGTCTGCTCTGGGACACCAGTGAGTCAGTGACGTTCTTCGGGGTAGGAAATGTGTCAAAACCCCACCATAACCTGTTAATACAGTGGGACATGCTGTCCTCCAAGTGTGATAACATGCATAGGAGAATTGCCTATTAAAAACCAGTAAGATGCTACCTGCCTGGCCACCTACTCATGTGGGTGACACCCACACATTCCTGCTCAGCTGATTGTGTTCTGAAGCCATCTTCTGGTGTCTGTAGTGATTATAGCATCACTTACTGTTCCCTGAAGTCACTTTCCTACCACAAAGTTGCTTTGGTGCAATAGAGGAGAAATAGTTTTCATTTGAAACCTGCTTCTCTTCAGAGAGTTGTTGTGTAGCTTGAGGAGATGATGGTTGTAAAAAACATGGAGATTCTAACCTGAAAATTGGTTTATATTTCACATTTTCTCACAGTTTTATTGGTTTTTTCCAGTGCTCACATTTGTGTCTGGTAGATTTTTTGCAGTTGATTGAAGAGATTTTGCTCTCCAGTATAGATCATGGCAAAAGAAAAGCTAATTCACACAATTAGCTGGACCCAGACGGTTCTCACTTAAGTACGTGTGAGTAATCTGGCTGTGAGGAGCTGATTAAAAAAGGCAGTCAGAGTCCCACTGTACGAATGAGATGAACTCTAGTTTTCCAAGCCCCAGTGAGCTAAATTTCAATACCACTTACCCTCTGTATCTCTGTGTGTCTACACTACTGCATGTTTGGTTCCCAGAGTATAGGAGCCTTATGATTTCAGTACTGCAAAAGCAGACAGAAGTCAGACTACTNTTTCTCTCTCCTCTCTCAGGGCTCAGTTTAAAGGCACAGAAAGGCACAGGAATCATGTCTGGGCATAGAGCGATGATAGGGGATACACCTGATAAAGTCACCCCAAGACACTTCTATACCCCACCCTTTTAGGGACAATCTTGCAAACAGATCACCCATGCAATACTGAACCTCTTATGTTACCTCAAGGATGGGGATGTGTATTGGTACAAGTGTCTTATATATACTCATGTAAGCATCTAAAATCTGGATGTCTGAGCTGGTTACTCTATGCTGTCTTTACAGTTTCTGGAGGGAAAAAGTTACCTAGGAGCCATCTCCCTCTAAGAAATGTCTCCAAGATCTATTAAGCAGTGGAATTGTCACTCAGCTCCCTACAAAGAGTTCTCTTGCCATCCTCCATCTCTCCCTGACGTGTGCTGTCATCTGCTTTGCCGCACTGGCACTGACCCTGAGCAGATGAACCCCCTCTGAGCTGCTTGAATTTGTTCATCCAGGAGCAGATGTTTTCTTCTGGTTTAGTTCTCTGCCAGACTAAGTCAAAATGGCTCATAAAAAGGGCTAACAAGTGCTGAGTTCAGAACAGTGCAAGTAGTGGGAGCACAAGGATGGATGTGTGAGGTGATGGGGCCCTCAGGGTAGCTCAGTTTGGTTCCCTGCATTTTGGATAGGAAGGTGCTGGGCACATGTTGAGGAGCACATCAAACTTTTTTCTGTTGCATTCTCAAATTGGCCCAAAGCCTGTACCTGTGTAAAAGCTTGTGCCAAAGTCTGTGAAGGTGCTAGGAAGGTTTACTCTTTGGTCTCAAGATCTGCACTCAGAATACAAACATATTCCCTGGGTATTTTCGTTTACCACTGACTGCAGTTCTCCTGGGAAACAGGCCACCTGAAGAGGACTTATTTAACTTCTTCAAGCAGTCCTCAGAGAACTACTGAAAATCCAAGTTAATTCGTTTAGCTTGTCCTTCCTCTGTTCTGTAACTCCAGTACTACTCACTGTTATATGAAAATCCTCTTGTCTCTATGAACCTTCTTCCTGTTCCTCTGGGCTGTGATCACACCAGATGTTTCCAAACTGGTTATAAAAATATATATTTGCACATGCAGGCATCTTGCTCTTCAGTTTTCCTGAAAGTTTTTAAAGCCTGTTTTCAAGTGTCTCTTACATCACTGGTTCTCTGCATGCCTGTGTCTGTTCCTGGGGGCTTTTAAAAGCCTCATTTTGCTGGAAAGAGGCACTGACATCATAAGATCAACTGGCTCTCTATAGATTCAGTGAAGGGAAAATGGACAAACCTCATAGCTGACTGATGCTGTTCTCAATTCCCTGGTCAGAGGTCTGCAGAGGGCCTTCTGGTAGATTTGGAACCTTGTTGCAGTCACACCTGACTGCCTGCCGACCTACCCATCACCTGCTGTGCAAGAAGTCAGAACTGAAACTCACCCAATGCTTTGCTTGAAATTACTCTGGACCAAATGCCATCTGGACCTACCCTCACATACGTCTAAAGCAACCTTAAAAAACAAAGAGCACACTTTTATCCTAGCTGATAGACAGCAATATTGAAATTGATATCCTTCACTGAAAACATATTATGTGTCCAAAGAACATTTTTTAATACCTATAAATGAAACAGCTAATCCTACACACTAGAGAACTAAATTATACTAAAAAAAGTTCCTGCTTTTCTAATTACCTCAGAGTAATGTAGTCAACTTCAGTTCGAGGCTAACATTTTTGCCAAAATATAGAATAAAAGATAATTTCTATTATTTTTTTTCCCCAGCCATTTTGACATTGAAATTTTTAAGCTAATTACTTGATGACAGGGATCAAAGGCAAATCAGTTAAGTCACTTCCCAAAGACAGCTTTTGATAATGCTCTTTTCTGTGTTGTTCTCTGATTAAAAATATTAATAAATTTGGTTATCTAAAGAGAAAGGGGAGGGAATGGGTGATCAGTTGAAAGATATTTTAATGCAGATTGGTTTTCATTTATGTAGATTGAAGGTAATTATGGAAAATAACTAACTTTGTTTTATAGAAGAAATCCCACACAGCCTGCAGATAATGTGTTGCTAATGCTAATACAGGCAAATTTCAGTTTTCCTTCCCTGGACTAAAAGCCACATTTTATACCCAGGGTGTTATGACATCCTTTTAATGCATAAGTTTAACATTAGAGTCATGGCATCATAGAACCCCACGATTCCATTCTATTCTAGAGTTTGGATGGGACCTCTGGGGGTCATTTGTTTAACCCTATGCTCAAAGCAGCAGCAAGGACCTTGCCCAGCAGAACTTTGAATACTTCCAAACTTGGAGATGCTACAGCCTCTTGGAAAACCTGTTCCAGCATTGAACTGCCCATAGTGGGAGAATATTTTCTTGCATGTAATTGGAAATACTCTTGTTGGAACCCATTTCTGTTTCCCCTTGTGCTTTTGCTCCTTTCCTCCAAGGAGAGTCAGGGCAATTTTCTTTATAGCAAAGTTGGAAGTTACTTTCACAGGAAAGCTAATCCATGTCCCTGTTCTCAGAAGAACTAAAAATCCTGTTATTCTCCCTGGCAAACGTTTCCTGAGATTATCTTTAAAACTTTCAGTAATGAAGATGCCACAGCTTAGGCAGCTTATTGATGCTCATTGATCTTTGTGTTAGGAACACACTCCATAATATCTAAACTATATCTTGTCCTTCAGAAAATTAATTATTATTATTTTCTTTCACTTTCTGGAAATGAAAAGTCACATATCACTAGCCTTTCACTATATTTTCAATATTTCCCACTCTATTTTCAATACTGAATTTTTATCGTGTTGTCCTATACTTCTTTTTTATTCCAAAAATAAACTGAATCACCTCTGCATTGATGGATAGATCATATTTTCTAAATCTCTCAGTATTCCTGTTATTCTTCTTAGTGTGGCTGCATCTCTGGTAAAGTTTAGTGCCCCGAGCTACATAGAGACAAAAAGATTAATTGCTTCATAAGTTCTGCAGAAGACAGTTCTGTTCATTTGGGATGGTGATTGGTTTTGTTTATAACAACAGTACATTGTAGTCCTGTCATACAGTTTGTGGTCCACAACAGACTTTAATACTCCAAAGTATTCTGTCTTTTTTTAGTCTTTTTTTTTTTTCAGCTATACATTTGTGTAGTTGTTTTTTTCTTTCACTGGGTTGGTCCTTGCTGTTCATTGATTTTTAGGTTGGGCTTGTTTGTTGTTATTGTTTTCAAACCCTTTTTTTCCAGTCTCAAGTAATTATCTTGAATTCTAATCTTGTCCTCAGTGGCGTTTACAGTCTAATTTGTGCCTTGATGTCTACACACTTGGGATTCTGTTCCATCAACCTTCCCATTAACCAAAATATTCATTGGCACTCAGGCGAGTGACCTGATAGATCTCACTTGACATGCTGTGCCAATTTGGCATGATCTACTAATATTTACTCTGGACTATTTTGCCGCAAAGCCACCTTTTGACAATTTTATCTAGACAATTTTTCTCCCATTTTGTTGAAACGATGTTAGGGAACGTGGGCACCAAACCAATATTTGGGGAAAACTGAGACAATGAGCTCCAAACATCAGTCTAAACAATTCTCTTTACTAGAATTCCGAGACTACAATGTTCCCTAGCACTTAGATCTTCCTGGTTTCAAACACACACTGTGCAGCTGAGAGCTAGCTCATACCTAAATCCATTCAGGATCTTGAAACTATACGTAGGGATTCTCACTTTCTGAGGGGCCTATTGAAACAGGAGCACCTTCACGCACATCGACAAAATCTTACCCCAAGGTGTTTATCTGTTTGTCAGCACAGCTATATCCTTCCCCTGCACAACAACAGCTTTGTGACACTCTTCCTTAAGCATCCCTGTGTCTTCACCATGGATTTTGCCAACAGACCAGTGTCAACTCCGTGGGTGATTTTCTTACACCTCTAGACAATACATGGTATGCCAGCAAAATCCTGTGGCGGAGACCTGGCTTCAATTTCTTCAGTTTCAAACAATGTGTTTGCTTTTAAAAGCCTCCTCCCTTCCCCTCGGCTCTAAATTTACACTTGTCATTTGAGTGGTGACTCATACCCTTCTGACTCAGCCGCATCTAATCAGTGGCCTATTGAAAAAAAAATATTTTTCTCTGACTTTGAAGAGCCATGTGTCAGTTTGCACACTAACCACCAATTCATACGCTAACAGCCAACATGAAGAACAATCTAGACAGTCAGCCCTTCATCTAGGTTCCAAATGAATAGTGCCCAAATGGCATATTTGCTCTGAGCTTGTCCAGTTCAAATAGTTTTGCAACCCCAAAAAGAGTTTTATTATCTTCCATTGGCAGGAAGGAAAAATGATATTGGCATTTTTCTTGCTGAGGGCTTCTTCCATGCCAGGCCAACAGATTCAAAGAAGGAAGAATGCAGCACACATTTGGGAGCAAAGTCCTGCCCAGACACTGACAATCTCTTATCTACTTGTGTGCAGATGGACTCTACGTGTGTCTGCACTAGCACTTTAGCTCAGATCAGGACTAGGTATTTTAAATTAACCCTGTCTTATACTTCCCATCTTCTCTTTCACATCACAGAGCATTCATGGAAGACAGAAACTGGATTCCACCTGGCTAAAACCAGAATGGAAGATAAACTCTAGGTGTGCACCTATTCCACTACAGCTGCTAATGCATGTACACCCCAGGGAAACAAAATAGAGACCCTCCTGAAACACATACCGTGTTCACACCAAGTGTTTCCCTCAACAGATCCATGTTGGGCTGCATTACTTGCCAGTGGGGACATAGGCTTTGTTGATCGCAGCACAATTTCTTCCCACCCAGCTCCAAGTTCCTTAGGCATGCTTACTCCTTCATCCCTGGCAGTGTGTTTCTGCTGTTTTCCTAGCACTGCATTGAGGCATTGCTGAGCAAGTCCTTTTCAGGAGCTACGTCATAGAAAAGTTATGTACTAATTGGGGAGCATAATTTTCTGTAATAATTGTTAAACCACTAAGTCAAGATTAATTGTTTTCTTGAGGTCCTCTGTATTCCTTTGGCTTTTTGGTCTCATATTGAGCTGGTTTGTTTTCTTTTTGAGAAGTCAAATAGCTCAAATGATTCTCCAAAACAGCTAATTAAATTCTACAGTCTTTGTTACAAACTTTGTATGTTTTCACTTTCCTTTTGAAATCTATTAAAATGTGTCCCTCTGATACATTTTTTCTTTAGGTGGAGCTCTGGTGTTTCCAGAACCAGTTGAAAGGATTCACTGGCACCTGCTCCTGAAAATACAGAGTTAATGAGAACTCATATAATGGTAGGGGGAAAAAAAGCCGTCTTATTTCTGCCTTTTCTTTGTGTTCTGGAAGTGATTGTCCGTGATTCAGGAAGAATTTTAACATCTTTTTAACATCCTCATATTATCCTCCCTTTCAGAGAGTTATAGTTCTCATAGGACTTTTCCTTGTTCCCACTTATTTTTACATTGAAAACCAAGTGATATTCAATAATCACAGAGATTTTCTTTCATTCAGCATCTAAATTTCAACCACTCAGCCTTGTATAATGGAAAAATTTCTACCGCAACATTCATTCAGCTTTGGCAGCTCTTCATTCCAGATCCTTACAGCTAATTTATCCTATACAATACTCAAGAGGTGAGGCACCTAACTCAGAGCAGTGGACTTTAAACTCCAGGCTGCCAGATTTTTAGTCACTAAGGAACACTGGAAAAGAATTACAACTTGAAAATTGACCACTTCATTCTCCTAAAAGTCCTTGAAACATAAAACTCTTCCTCTCGGGCCATTAAAGGAGAGGAAAAGAACTGTTCTTATTCAATGTCAAATAATTTTTAAAAAGTTGTGCCCCTTTTTCTGAGGAAGTTTTTTGAAATATATATCACAGCTTTACAAAATAAAAGGTTCAAATTAGCCAGAAAGGAACTGGCTTCACTGAAATACCTATTTTAATGTCCATTTAAAACAGCAGAAAGGGATTGTAACAGTTTCTATGCGGGTGTGGAAATATATCACAACCATCAGAATTAGTCTAAACTCTGTCCTTTATTATGAAGAGTGGCCAACCAGGGCTGCCTTTTAACATATTAATAATTTCACAATGCTTACAGGTTGCTTTAATGCAAATTTGCAGAACTTATGAAATATGGCAAGAGAGAAGGGATTCATTGTCTTGGTAAAAAGGAGCCTATTCCATGTAGGTCTGTCAACCAGATTGTGCAACAGTGAAAGTGCAATTTACTTTCTGCCTAAGGAGGATGGCAGTATAAGTCTCTAGAAATTCTGTAGTCACTTAAATTGACAGCATTAGGATTTCCTGATCACAAAAAATGTAATAAACCAAAGAAGGAGAGTGATAACATCAATCACAAGAAATGACCTTGATATAATTTCAACATGTCATTGGCAGCACATCATAAAATGCAGCAGACTAAAAATAATTGAACAGTTCACAAAAATTCAAACTAAAAAAATAAATGGTTGTTAGAGGAAAGCCAAATATTATTTACCATTTCTTTTTTTTCCCTGATAAAATCTCCTCACCTTAAAAGTTTGAAATCTTCTTGTTATTCTATGACTTGCCTTAAAGACTAGCCCCAGTCATCTGAAAATTAAGATTATGTGAAGGAAAATTCTTGTATTGATGTTATTATCTGAATTTATATTCAAAAGGATGAACCCCAGAATTTAAAAATCCTTCTGAAAGTTCACAATCTTTCAAGTGGAAAAAGTATTTTCGTAAGTTTTTTTTATTATTAATATCTGTAAAATTAACAATAAAATAATAAAAATAAGGAAATTAAGAAAGCAAGAGAGATTGACTAGAGATACAGAGCAATGTCTCAGTTTCATGGTTCAATTTTTTTTAATATCACTACTTGTTTAGAATTTTACATTTCAAAAAACTTCATGCAGAGAAGTTTTGTGTTGAGCTCTATAGTCACCAATTTTTTTCCAACAGTTCAAATTGTTCTTTGTCTTTTACTTTTAAAACCTGAAACCTTTCTCTGCCTGTAAAAGCTTCAGGAATACTTTGGAAAATAGATATTTTGACACATGTTCTTATGAATGTACATGTGTTTTTGTTTCTCTAACATCATTATTACTATTTCCTCAAATTCAGTGCTTTCAAAAAAATGGATTTTGACAGTGTACAACACACATTGGCTAATACTGAGTTATGAAGAACTTCAAGAGAGAGATTCTTTCCACTTTTGTTATGGGAAACTGAGATAATGAAGCAAAGAAAGAGGGATACACTTATGAAGGCCTTTAGGGGCTAAAGATGGATTTTCCATCCTTGAAGCTCTTCAAAATTTCTTGGTTGAAATGATCTCTGTTCAAACTTCTGTTATTGTAATATTCTATGATTTTTTCTTTCCTAAAGGACAAAAATACTGAAAAATATATTTGTCCTTCTCAGGCTGAAGCAAGCTCTAGAGACTATGCAAACCTCATTAAGACAAATAAGCCTTTTTCATTGGCTTCTTACCTATCAGCTTGTCCTAGAGTTGTGCAACTCTCCCTGATTATTTCCCTGGGAGCCTTGAGTCTTATTTGGCCTATAATACAGGACAAATGAACCTATAGCCCTACCTCACGTAGGTTTGATGAGAATGAAGGGACTGCAAGTTATGAAGCAGCACAGCAATAAAGTTAGCTCAATAACCGTAGTAATTCCATGAAGTATCCTGAGTTGCTGCAATAAAAACAAGCCTATCGAGTTGCTCAGACATTTCTGAGTATGTATTGTCCCAGTGACAGTGCAAACTGCATCTCACATTTCATGAGCATCCTCCCAGTGATGGGCTTCATTTCCTTCACCTGTCTGAAGACCGAATCCTGTAATTGGACTACTGAGAAAGATGAATGGGTTGTTTCAGTTTTCAGTCATGTGGAATGATTCAAGACAGTTTCTTCAAAGAATTCTCCTTTGCTTCATCAAAGGTGTGCAACAGTGTGAAACAGGGTAGTGAAAGGTCTGTGTGCCTGAGTTTTATGCTGAAAACTTCTTAAACTGAAGGTGGGGACCAATCCAACTGCCTGGGCCATCCTCCGCAGCCTGTTCTCCATCAGTCTGTTCTTCCCAAACAGGCTTATAGCCTTATTCACTTACCTGCCCTCCAGGAGAAGTCCATTAGCTCTTCAATATTCTTTCTGTATCAGGTCTTGACAAGCCATATTACTTTCCTAGTACCTGGTAAAAAAAAAGTTTCCAATGGATGTTCCACCTGTGATTATCTTTCTTTCTTGGAACTGTTTACCTTATGACTACAATTTTTCTTCTTCTGTTTGCTTTACAGCTCCTCTGTTTTGACATTCATGTGACAGAATAATAGCAAGTGATGGACTAAATTCAGTTATACATATTATTCATAGAAATGATATAGCTATAAGACTCTAGCCTGTAATTTTTTTCTTGAGTGATGAGAGGGCATGCTGTGGTTAAAACCTAATGTGCTGATAAATAAATTGCAACTGTCAGACTTTGATGCCATGCAGATATTGGCAGCATTTTCCAAAAGCAAAAGTAAGGCTATTTGCAACAAGTCATTGAAGGGGGAGGATTTTAAAGGATCACTGCAAATCAGATAGAAAAGACAGAAATTGGTTTTATTGATTCAAATATAGAGGGTATGATAACAGGGTGTATGTTAGAGGTACTTCAGCCAGATAATCAGCCTTTACATCAAAGTGCAGAGGATATTTAAAACTCAAATTGAAATAGAGGGAGAGAAAGAGAGAAGGGAAGAGGGAAGCTTCTTCCCTGTGACCACCCAGGAAGAGTAGAGTGCCGGGACACTGCCTCTGGGGAGGCAGAGTCTGTCCAGTGCAGCAGGTGGTAAGGATGAAGATGACAAGATATCTGATGATTTTTGTCATGGTTTTTCCCTCTCATTACGTGCTTTTCATTCTGAGCCACTCCTAGTCCCCATTGTTTCCACTTCTGGTGCCATTAGCTCTGAGGGGAGTATACTAAGAGGGTGCAAATTTTGCATATTAGCTACTGTGCACATAAATTATTGGATAATATTGTTTAATTTTTTAATTGTTGCTCTTTATTTCATTATTCAATGTTTAGTTTTCTCCAATATGAGCCAAGGTCTACAAAACAAGACGTAAGGAGTGAGGATAAAGAGGGGCAAAATGCTCCTTGTTTCCCATGAGACCCATGAGAACTCGCTCTGAAAACAGTATTGGAGTTTTGAGGTGCAGGGCAATGAGGACATTACAAAAATAAAAGACAAAAAGGGACCACTACTGAGACTTAAAAATGCATGTGAAGAAGTAAAGCTGAAAATAGCATAAGGCAGGAAGTGCCATTTTGTTTCATATATTTCTCACATGTTTATTTGTGAAATATCAGCTAAATTAATAAGCATTCCTATTCCAGTTTCACCTGGACTGTTTAAAGTGTCTTTATTACTTGACAGCTATCATTAGCAGCTTCCCTAAATGGCCATTTCAGCCCCAGGTGAATGCATATCATTATATATGTGAATGCACAATCTCATATTTGCTAAGTGGCTATAAAAAAAAATTGCCAACTTAATACTTCCACCACATTTTTCTGAGTTATTTTAACCAATTATTTTCTACTGTCCATATGTCTGTTTTCTGTAACCTGTTGCTGCTCAGGTTGTTTGTTTTGATTTTTTTTTTGTCTAAACTTAGGAGGCCCTTCAGGCAAAGAATTTTTTTTCTGTGTATTTGCAGAGTACAGTCTCACCCGAGGAACCAGGAAGTACAACAGCAAAAATAACAAATAAGAAAATAAAATATGTGATGTGTTGTCACATTTATGAAAGTTAATGCACAGCAGCCCAAGTTTACATGGTTGACTATGTCCCCTTCATAAGCATCTCAGCCAGTCTTTTCAGCCATTATGTACCCTTTTTATTAACAGGGGTCATAGATGAGCACTGGTGAGAGTGGTGGGTCCGCTCTGCACAGTGCAAGAGCAGAGTGCCCCACCAAAGCACAAGGAAATGCCTTTGCATCTTCTGGGCCATTGTTTGATCATGGGAAATAATAGATGAAAACTGGCCAGTAGACACACTAGCTTTTGTGAGAGGCATAGTACTGAAAACTGACAGGAAAACTGTAATTTTAATTAAAAAAAAAAAACAAAAAAAACCAAAAAAAAACAACAAAGTTCTCTCTGAGATTCCTCTTGAAAGGAATAAGACTTCTGTATAAGTTTTCATTCCAAGCCAGAACTGAAATGTTGGATATGACTTTCATAGAAATGTGACCTTTCATGACAAGATCTTTGCAGAGTTTGACATTTGCAAAAGAATGAGGCACAAGTGGAAAGTGGTGAAAGTGGCCGAAAGTGAGTATTTGTTAAAAGGTTTTACCTTAATGGACCATAATGAATACAAAGATATGTAAAACTATTAGGCAAACAAATCCAGATGAGATGAATTAGAGTGAATTAAAATATTGCTCAACATTGTAAGTAACCTTTCAAAAATTCATGAGTCAATCACTTAGCTTGATAAAATCCAACTCGAGCCCTGAAAATCAGCAAGAGTGAAATTTTACACAATTAAAATTTTGCAAACTTCATAAATTCAGAGGAATTCCTCTTACTTGGTAGAGTCCACATGGAAATTGGTGTAGGAATCTCACTCATGATGTCTCTTCCCTTTTAGTGCAGTCACTATAACTCCAGAAACAGCCTACATATTCCTGTTTATGGTTTTTTCAAAAAGCCTAATCATTTTCCAAGCTGGTTGTTGCTACCGGTAGCAAAATTGCATGTTTGCTGTGCATCAAAGCAGAAGAACCCAAACCTAGCCTTCTTTCATAACTATTTCTTTAGTCAGAAAAAAGTCTTGCACCCTGTAATCAGGGATGCATATTATATAAAGACTAATTACTTCCACAAAGTAAGGAAGAGGACATGAATGGGACACTCTAGAGAATTTTATCTCAAAAGATCCTATAGCGTTTTATATATTAAGATTGTTTTTTTCAAAGCATCTTAAGAGGGTTCATCTGATGAGCCTGGTGAGCAGAATTCACATGTGTATGTGGGAGATGGGAGAAGATACTCACTAACTTCAAAACTAAACTATGAAATTCATATGCATTAACTTCAAAACTACAGCAATTGGTTGCTAAATTATATTATGCTCACAAAATGCTGCAACTCGGGTTTTGTGTGACCTTGTCCCTTGGTCTTGTTCTACATCTGCAATTGGTTACAGTCTGTTTCATGCCCCCTAAACACTCCTAGGCTTGTAACAGCCTTGTTCCACTAATTCCTCTGCACTGGATTTTTTTCCATTTCATTCTCTTGATCTGGCAATCTTTACCCTGTGAGGGGTACATCACTTTGCTGTAGTCAAGTTAGGCTTCACAGTCTTCTACCCATCTGTGGAGCCTTGCAAGCTTGAAAGAAGGGTGGTTTTCTCTAAGTGTTGCACCACAGTGCTCTAGGCAGCAAAGGAAGGGCAGGGTGAATTTTACCCAGTGTCTGCAGCCCACAGATGGCCTGTGCTCCTTACAGGAGGTGCCTGCAGGATTTGCCTGTTGGTCAAAGTCCAGTCACGCTCTATTGATGCCTGACAAATTTAACATGTTGTGAATTTAAAAATCTTCTGGTGAAAACAGAAAAACAAGTGACAGCAGAAGACTCTTCCTATGAAGACTTTTAAAATTCCTGCTCCAAAGCTAGAAATGTTCTGTTAGGCATTGGTAAGGTTTCTTCATGCACAGTATCTCGTTCAAACACAATGTTTAAGCAGAATCAGCTAGAGACATTTGTCCAGAACTATATCCATTTTGGTTTGGAATATCTTCATGAATGGAGCCTCCACAACATCTTTCAAACTAAATAAATGTTTTTATATGTTCAGATGGAGTTTCATGTTTCAGTTTTGTGCCCATCAGTTTCTTCTCCTGTCAGTGGGCACTAGTTAGAACAGCTTGACTCCCTCTTCTTCATAACCTCCAGTCAGATATGTATTCACATGGATAAGGTCCATGAGCCTCTTCCTTTTCTAGCTAAATAGTCTCAGCTTTCTTGGCCTATTCTTGTATGCAAGAGACTCCCTTAATCATCTTAGTGGCCTTTCTTTGGCCTTGCTTCTGTAAGTCCGTGTCTTTTCTCAAGTCCATGTCCCGTGTCTCTGGAGTGCCAGGACCAGACCTGGCACTCCATATTTCTCCTCACTGCTGAACAGAGAAGAATCACTTCTCCCCACCTGCTGACAGTGCACTTTCTAATGCAGTGCAGGCTGGTGTTGGCTGTCTTTGCCACAGGGACACACAGGCTCAAGGTCAGTTGCTTGTTCACCCTGACCTGAGGTCCTTCTTTCAGAGCTGCTTCCCAGCCAGTCATTGTTCAGCCTGTCCAGGTGCCTGGGGTTACTCCTCCGCTGGTGCAGGACTTTGCATTTCCTTTTACTGAACTTCACAGGATTTCTGTCAGCCCATTTCTCCACTTGCCCAGGTCCCACTGAATGGCAGCACACTCAGCTGGTCTATTATCCACTCTTCCCAGTTTTGTTTTTTGCTGTGCATTAGGAACCAAACAGGAAGCTTCTCCATCAGAAATACCCAGACTATATCAGGTGAAACTTGAAAGAAGGAGGTCATGTGGAAGCAAAAAGACAGGATGGAAAACTTCCACCCAAATCATCAACAGTCTGCAAAATTTTCAGCTGAAAATACAACAGGAATTATCCAGGTCACCCTTATTACCACTGGAGCTACCAACTCTGTTTGTCATATCCTGATCATTGCTACTGGCAGAGGCAGCCAAGACAGAACTCAGAACACCCCCACGTTGTGTTCCTCCAGTTGTCTCACACTGAGCCTGAAAAAATGGGAATGACATAATTGAAATGTGCAGCATCTTGGAACAGATAGTCTTTTTGTCCAGACATTTCTAATCTTTGATGGTTTTCCCTCTTCCCTCACTATCTATTTTTTGCCATGGAAGGCAACAAGACATCTGAAAATTTAATGTAATATTATGACGTGCCATGTACAGAGAGCCCCAAAGTATTAAAATGACACATTCATTCACACTCATCAGCTCTGCCTTGCTAATTTTAAGTATTCAATCAATGAGGTAATTTATCCCTCTCTGAAGAGGCTACTCTTAAAAGAAATTTTTAGAAACATAGAATCATTTAGGTTGGAAAAGACCTTTAAGATCATCGAGTCCAGCCATTAACCCCACACTGCCAAGTCCACCACCAAACCCTGTACCTGAGCGCCACATCTACATGTCTTTCAAATAGCTCCAGGGATGGTGACTCCATCACTTCCCTGGGCAGCCTGTTCCAATAATTGATAATCCTTTCCCTGAAGAAAATTTTCCAAATATCCAATATAAACCTCCCTCTATGCAACTTGAAGCCATTTCATCTCATACTATGCCTGTGTTCAGAAGGAAGAGCAATGAGGGGATTTTAAAGATGGATGGATGTACTTCATCCAGAAGTTAAGCTTTGAACAAAACACATCAGAAGGTTGAACAAGGTGGGCCAGAAACTTAAGGAAGTGCTGAGTTGGCTTTGAGATGTGGCTTAAAATGGAGTAATGGCACTACAGCTGATCTGACTGCTGTGCACTACTGCCTCATGTTGGAGAGGCCCAAGAGGCTTCTGCCTGAAGGTCAAAGACAAGGCAGAACATTTTCATAAAAATGCTTGAAGTTCATTATGCTTTAAAGAGAAAACTCCTATTTTGTTGTCGAGTATACAATGCTTGCAAAGAAATCAACAAAATCAGATTGAACTTTAAATCACTCTTCACTTACTCCCAAATAGAGTCTTAAAATCTGCTGATAAATATGAAAGGAGAAACTGACTTTTTTTTCATGAGAATGGTGTCTGGTGCTTGTGTTTTGCAAAGGAGTCACAACTGAAGCATGGCAAATTGTGAGGAAATTATGCCTCTTTTACGCAGCACTGATTATTTGTGTCTCTGTGTGTATATATTATGTGTGTCTGTGCTGCTCCTGCTCTCTGTCAGCTGGTTTGAGAATGTTCTGTGGGCCCCTTCATCTGTCTTATGAAACAGAAAACCCCATTTAAGCTCAAGAAGGATTAGAGTATGTCTTTCCCCTGGCAAGTCTGTCAGTAAGAGCAGCATAAAGGTAGGGATACAAACTCAGGAATGTCAGTTCTGTTTTCTTCTAAAAGACTATCAGGGAAGTATGAAAAAAACCCTGTAAAGTTTAGAAAAGGAAAAAAATAATGGGAAGCCTTGTGTTACATCAGTGTCTGTCCATTATCTGTTCCAGGAGAGACAGAGCTGACTGATAAGACAGAGCCTTGTGAGGAGGCTGAATAAATAATGAGGGTCACAACTGTGGGTCTTTTATTTGCAGCACAAAGCTATGAAGTGATGAAGCACCAGCTTCCTTAATTGGTTAAACTCTTTGAAAGATTTCTTTTTCTTGATATAGGTGAATAGTCTCATCTAACGGTGGCATTAATAAAGTAGGGATGCTAGGGGTTGGATACTATATTGACAAAACCAGACTGCAGGGCTGGAATCCTACTATTGGAAAGATGAAATAATTTCCATGGTAACAGTGAATAAATTGTTCTGTGAAAAAGAAAGAGAGAAAGGAGTGTGACTCAAACCAGAACTGCTCAATCCATCTCATAAGTGAAATAAAAAGCCTGCAACATTTTAAGCAGGAAAAGACAGAAACATAGCATATGGAAAGTGTCTTAATAAGCTTCCTTCAGAAAAATTACTATTTTTCTGTGTCTGTAATAGCCAATTTTTTTTCTTTTTTGAGTTTTCTTCTTGAGTCTTTTGGTACATCAGTCATCTTTCGTCTTCCTCTTCTTTTATACAATATTTGAGATAGTTGAGAAGGTAGGTTTTTTGGTTGATCTTTGGGTTTTTGGTTGGTTTTTTTTTGTGGGGAGGGGGACATTTAAAAGAACATCCTGGACTGGGGCCTTAAGGCAGATGTATTTCATATCTCATTGTCTTTAAAATTACAGCCATCCAAACCAAACAACTTATGACACTAGCACTGACCCACTGCTGTGGCCAGCTCAGCTGACCCACTGCAGTGGTCACTTCAGCTGCCTCTAAATTCATATCAGCTGTCAGTGTTTCAGAACTACCACAAAGAGGTTCAAATCGAGGAAAAAAAATGTTAATGTGGCCTTTTTAGAGATGAACTTTCACTTAGACCCACAAAACACACAGATTTTGTCCCTGCTAGCCTGTTCTTACTATTTTATTGTCTCTCGAATGTAACACCTTTGGGATAACAGGAACAGCCAAATGTTCCCCCACATAAGTTATCCGCATGAATTAAAAAGTTAAAAGAAAAGGAAAAATAAGTTTAAACTTTCTAAATGCATTTTAGATGCTGAGTAGGTTAAAGTACAGGGAGAGTAATGAGAGATGCAAGGCAGGGAATGTATAATTTCTTCTTCCAAAGTACATTATTTCATCCTAAAAGCTGTGTTCTTACATATAGCTAAATAGCAGCTTCATAAACAGTTTTCTTTCCTCGGCTTTGTCTGGACTGGCCTGAATTTCCAAATGAGTTCATGAGACAACAACAGTGCTATGGTGCCACATGGTGCCTCTCAGGCTGCCCTTCTGGATGGATGGATGAATCTCTTTGTCACGGGTGGAAACAGTTCATCCGGGTTTGGTACCGATGAGCAGATGACATTTGTTTTAGGTGAAAGCCATGATTTCTGAGTGGTTTTGCTGTCTAATCCTCCAGTCTGCATCCTTTCCCTTGTTGTACTCTGGCTGAGCACATCCTAGCACTGCAATGACCATGCTATCACTGAATTTGATGCTGATTTGTTGAAGCTTTGTGTAGTCACTTATGTACTGTAGCCTACATTGTACATTTTCTTTTGTGTGGATACTGTTGCTTTGTCTTTGTACCTAGTGCCAATCTGGTCTTACCAACCATTTATTTTAAGTTATTATTACATTATTTTGAAGTTCTTCCTGTGAGTCACTGCTTGTTTTCTCAGTACATTTTCACTTGGCTTTTCTTGTCTGTAAACTTTGACATAATGACTTCCCTAGCCATAGCTATTGCAAATGACTCAATATATTGAGAATTAATGATTAGGAGTTGTTTTTTTCTTCTCCCCAAAATCTTCCTTTAGTTATAATTTCCTGGTTTGTATTTGTGCATTTTGCACATACTTGGTGCTATCTTTCCTTGTAAATTTTTGATCTTTGCTACTTGGAGAATTATTTTTCTCTGCATCTATAAGAGAGTCTACTCACTAGGTTTGCTCACATCTGTAGCCTTGGAGAGTCTGTGCACATTCTCCATACTTTCATATATAAACTCTTTGTCCCATATTCCTAATTCCTTATGGAGTATTTAATCTCCCAAAAAATAGGAGCTGCGTGAATTGGTGACCAGCATGATTTGGTAATGTGAGTGTTTGGTAGTGCTTCCACAGAACTTTGATTATGTACCTTGATGCAATCAAGCACTTCCGCTATTTTCCTGGGTCCATATAATACACTGTGGGTAGAGCATGTGATAGTGCAATTGTTGTTCTTACTGTTTACTTCTTTTCTCCTGACCTTTTTCCATTTCCATTTGTATTTGGCATTATGTACGCTTTCCAACTAATCAGAATATGCCAGTATGATAATTATTTATTTTTCCCTTTGTTTTTGTATTTTTCTACATTCCCCCTCCCCCCCTTCTTTTTAGTTTCTGAATCTAGATCTTGAAAATCCTGATAGATTTTAGTTTCTGAAATAATTTCAGGATTTTAATTCTGCAAGTGCAGAAAGATATGCAACATCTAGACCTTGTACAACACTCTAGATGTTCTTTCACAGTAAGCAGCTGCTGAAAGCACTTATTGTTCAGTGCTGCTAAATTAAAACACAAACCACAAACGCCTTGGCAAACCTTGAGATCCATAAACCTGAAAACATCTCGTAACAATCAAATGCTCTTGAACCTTTCTTGCTAGGGTTTATGTAACTATGGTATACTTAAGCTTGTTCATAAAGGATGTAAGCTCAAGTCTCTAAAACATTCCTTCCATGTCTTTAGAAACAGAAAGATCCTGAAATGGGCTGCACAAACTTCAGTCTGAGTGTGACTCCATAGACCTGCATGCAGACTTGCATAGTTCAAAAATTAACCCTGTAGAGCACAGGACTCCTGATGTGGAGGAGTGGAGGAGATAAGAGTACCATCCTACTCCACAAGTTATAAGGGGAAGAAAGTGCTTCATAACATACAGCATCAGCTTTTAAAATGGCATTTTATTCCATCAAAAATTAAATTATAAGGAATAACTTGATTCTCTACTGAGAGGTTTACCTGAAAATTATGAAACTGTTTTGCTGAGGATATATATTCCTTGTTGATGTTAAAACAAAACCTCACTCTTCAGTTAACTTCTCAAATGATCAGATTATTTAACATATTGTTTGAATCTGCTGCAGTATAGTGCAAAGATCATTAATTTCAAAGTCTTTCAGAAGTATTTGTGATTTCCCAAAGGATCAAGCAATTTAGGAGCTTGCATCTCACTTTCAGAGGCAACAGGCATATTGTAGCCTCAATTCCTTGATTTACAATGCCATGATGCTGTTTGCTACCTAATCCATCCTTGGAAATGAAGCTTAAGCTCCATCATCTTTAGAGACTATGACACTAAATCAGTGTGTACGTGCTCTTCCCATGGCTGCTGGGGTCCTGGTAGAGGTTTGGCAGCTGGTCAAAGATGCCTGCACCCATATGGAAGAATGGGTATGTTCTCTCCTGACTGACACTTGTTCTGATGAAGGCACAGATCACATTTTGAGGAGGTGTGTCTCTCCATTAACTGAGGCTGCATCCCTAATAAATAGTTTAGACCAGATACTTTTTGGAGGACTAAAGTTAAGTAAGAGGAATTTAATTGTCAGCCATTTTCTTCTATTTCCCTGCCACTAAAATCCAGGGATCTTACCTAAGCTACTGAGGCTAGTGTCTCTTTATTTACCAACATCATCCCCTTAATTTGGTTACTTTTTAATGCCTGTTTTCTCTTTAGCCACAGGGGTCTACAAGAAATGTGATCCATCATGTCATCTGGGTAGAGACTGGCAGCACACAGCTTGCTTTGCCATAAAGATCAGGGCAAGAAAAAGCCATCTGCAAACCAAAACAATTGCTCAGAAGGGCATGACAATGTGATTCAGTGGTCTCCTGTTTGGATATTGACTTGCACACTACCTGTGAAAGCACATAAAGCATTTGGAGAATGAGGCAGGCATTGATTACCTTTCCACAGCTCTGCAGGTTGTCCATGCAGCTATTCATCTTGTTTGGCAAAGGATTTGAGAGGGCTGTAGCAGGAACCTTTGGGGCCAGCCTGGCAACGTCAAACCTGAACACAGCTGAAAGGTACCAACAAGAAATGTTGAACTGGACATTTGTGTTTATTGATCTTAAATACCAAGTGGTGTGGGGGAAACTGTAATTTGTGTAACTATTTCGTACACCTTCCCAGTTAAGAGCTCAGAGAGACCTTGGACCCAGTTAAGAACTCTGAGTATTTTACTGTATTTTACTCCATTGTGAGTGGTGTAGCAAAAACACATGGGTCAAATCCCCCATGTTTGTGATGGCATCATCAACCACTCATACAGCAAAGGCTTCAGGGTGTCAGGTGGACAAATTTTTGCCAGGCCAGTAATGCAACTCACATGTGTTTTTCCCTGTGACATTGCTGCTGTCTCTCCTCTGCAGATTTCACTTTCCCCTGAAGGAACACCTATGCAGACCACATGGCTACACCTGTGCTACCATATTTACAGCTGAATATACTGTGATATCTTAGCTATGCTAAAGAAGGGGTAACTGCTTCTGGCATCTGCTGCTGCACAGGATGATGATGCTTGGAGCAAAAAAGACTCCCAAGGAGTCCAATGCCCCATATAGGCAGTCATGGACACACAGGCATGGACACATATATACAGCTCCCTGCACACCACGAACTACAAACTGCAATTTTAAATGACTCTTTCCTGCACAGAAGCCACCTACCTTATAGCATTACTCATGATCCTGCCCCAGGAACTGACTGGTAGTCACTGACCACCTCACATGAGGTTGAAAAACATGTCAGAACACAGTGTATGCTTCAAGTAATTGGTACTCCCTCAAATAAGCGTCCCTGTCTCGTTTCAGAAACAATCAGAATATGCAGCAATGTACTGATGTGTCTTAGCCCAGAATTTGAAATGTACCAGTGGAAAAGTTTATTTGTACCCCTTTCCCACCCTGGAGATTTCTTCCTGCTGTTGTTGTGTAATGAATAAGAAGCACAACTGTTTGCCATTCCACTTGCAAAGTTCAGCTCCAGCACCTGTGATCCCCATGGAGCATGGGGAAGAGTAGGAATTTCATCAGGTCTTTCAGTTCCTGTTCAGGTCCAGCTGTAACCTTTAAAAAAATGCCTTGAGGTGCAATTAGGTGCTGTACAGTTTGGTTTGGTTTTGTTCTAAGCTGCCTGAGACTTCAGAGTCTAATAGACCTTCAGACTACAGGGATGCATTAAGAACAAGTTTCTTGACCTTTTATTCTCCTTGTAAATCATTTAATGGAGTGGACTTCTGTTGAAATTCCTGAAGACACCAAGGCCTGTTCTAAATTTTTGCACTATCATTTAAGTATCAATCAGACATGTTTTAAACTTACTTTAAACTATTACAGACAGGGTCTTTAAAGGAAATCTTCAGTATGGCACAAAATCACTTGTAACCATCAGAAGATAACATAAGATCACTGGTAAATTTCTTTGGACAAGAGGAGATGATGAATCTGTATATGAATGTAATCAGTAATTAGTAGCCACACAAGAATTTATTGCTTTTGTAGGGATGTGTAGGCAAAGGCAGACATCAACAGGGAACCCAGGCAGAGATTCGTTGTGACAAAAAACACTGGAACAATATTTTATAACTGCTCAATGTCATATACACTTTCCCTTGGATGTTCCTATTAACCTTTCTTACCCAGGTGCTTCCCAGTAATTGAGGTTTCTCCATCACAGCTTCACTGCAGTTAATCTTATGTAGTTGTCATGATACTAAGGATTTATTGGGTTCAGAAGAGGATTTTGCAGAGATCAAAAAGTGAACCTTGCTGTAACAGAAGCCACAAAATAAGTAACAAAAGTTACTGGGAATTCCAAGTACCCAGCATACTCTATTTGTTTTAATAGGGGTCACTAACCTTTCCTTGCAGTCATCTTGTACCGTTTTGTAACACAGGAACAGGGCCTCAAGCCTCTACATGAGGATGAAATTTGCCCCTCAGCAAAGCTGATCCTTTACTACAATTATCAAAGGTGATCCTTTACAGCAGTAATCATATCTGCAGCTACGACAGCTCAAAAAGGAGAATACAGAGATGATCTTTATGCCCCTTTAGCCTTGATTCACTCTGTGTCTGGAAAAAAAAGACTTCTACACTAAAATTAGACTTTTATTGGCCCTCTGCTCAGAGCTGACTTTCCCATCAAGCAATGGATCTCTAGGGATAGTGTCATATGACACTGATGTCCTGGTTTACCTTTTCTAAATAGGGAAGTTTTTATCTGTATTTTAACTTTACCTGCATTTTAATTATCCCTTTGGATAATTGCTACAGAAAGGCAGCATGCCTTTTCCCTAGTCATTTCTCCAATCTCTGGGAATATGAGGTGATACCAAATATTAGCATCAATTGCTTGTACTGAAGTTCAGAAGTTTGGAGAAAGTTCTAGAAGTTATTAAAAAAAAATATATTTTTTTTTTAACTGAAGTATCCAAGATTGCACTTGGGTATCTTCAATTTTAAACTGAATTTTTACAAGAAACTTCAGGACAACTTTTATCTATCAAAATGTTCAAAAAGATTCATTCTAGCGTCACTGTCTTGCCAGAGCAACCACTCAAGAATTCTAATGCTAGACTGTTGATTTTCTTCCATGCAGACTGATGAAGAACCTTAATGATATATTACTACCTTTTCCAATTTGCCAGCATTCATTTTGTCTGGGAAAAAAAAAGAGATCATTCTGCTGCTCTCTGCCCCAGAAGCCCCCAGGGGTTTGGCAGGAGCAAAGCCTCCCATCTCTGGTGGCCAGTATTGGCAGTACCATGCAGACTCTTGTTGCTACAGCTCCAGTTGCTTTTAGAAGAAAACATTTCTTTGTTTTCTTGCTGAATTTACAACGGTTCCAAAGCTTTTTCAATAAACCTATCTGATTTTGGATACAGTCCTGAAACTTCTGTGCCTGAGGTTCTATTATGGTTTGTTGTCTGTAATGAATATTTGAGGAAAAAACCCACAAAACAGCTTGATACTCTGCTACCTTTGAGTTGAGGAACAGATGGCAAAATAGTGAGTTTATCCAATTTTAATTCTTCACATTTAATTTGTAGGCTAATGAATATTGAGCAATGTTGGCTCAAGCAATATGCAATGGAAATACTTAATGGGAAAGACTGCTTGCAGGCAGTAAATACAGCTAACAACCACACGTCTCAAAGCTGCAATATTATGCACCTATCTGGCATATCTGTCTGTACAATTTCTCTTTTTAGAAATATGTACTTGCAGTATTTGAGAAGCATTAGATTATGTTTCATATACTGGTCAGTGTATTCTGTAACAAGGACCATTATCAATTTACATTGTGTCAACATCTGTATATAGAGAACTGATAGAAGAAACCTTCCTCTTTTCCCTTGCCTCAGTAGCCCCTGCATACACCTATCATTTGGTGAATATAGCAAAAGAGGTCTAGTGAGCTGCAAGTAGAAGCATCTTGTGGAGAACAAATGCTGCCATTGGCTGCTTGCNGAGCTTAGAAATCAACTTTAGGGAACTTAGATTTTTAAGAAAACTTAAGTTAAACACACAAAATAAACTTTTAAAATACAAAATAGTGATAACAATACAAAGATCAATATAAATCAACATAAATTGGGGAGATTGGCTGCTTCTAGGGGATGTCTGGGTCGACTGTGGCTCTAGGAATAACCTTAACAACTTTAACTGTACTTAACCAATTAACAACTGTGCAATTAACCACCAACAATTAACAAACATGTGATTAACATATCATATGCAATTAATCCTCGTCACAGGTAGGGCAAAATAATTATGCAAAAGATCAGCCATGATGTTCATATATGACACTGGCTGTGACTCCTGAGCTCCACCCAGGTCAGAAAGGAGCAGTGACCACATTCAGATCATGCTTTTGACACAAGCATGGCCACTGATCTGACTTCAGACTGAACTGCGGTCAGCAACTAATTAGATATTAGCCATAATCCCTATCACATTTTCAATATTAGAAGTTCTTCTATACATGTGTTGTATCTTTCATCCAGGTGCTGCCATGTCCACCATGCACAGGTTACCCTCAGCAGCCTGGAGCTTTATCTACCAAAATCAAAGGTGGGCAGTGCCACAGGCCTTGGTGCTGCTTGCAGCCTCAGCCATCCTGTGTGAGGCTGGTTCCCTGGAGTGATGCCTTTAACCATCGGCCTCCAACACAGCCATCAGCAAGAAATGAGTACAATGATCTATTTCTGACAGCCTATAGACACATCTGGGCTGGCTGTGAAGATTTAAAAGACCTTCTTACACTGAACTAATGCTTCTGCCACCAGCTACACTGAGGTTCTTGAGGCTATTGTCAGTATATTGTCAATATTGTCAGTATATTGCATCAGAGACTCCAGCACAGGGGGAGTTTCATTATGGTACCTTGTAGTTCCAGCATACAGTGAAAGCCACTTGCCCAGAAATCCTTCTAGAGATGATGGAAAGAGATGAGCCCTTCCAAGATGTGATTCACTACACCAAAGTAGAAGTGTCATAATGCCAAACTGCTTCCCTGCCTGCCATTAACTCTTTCCCCATGGCTGTAGAAGAGTCCAGACAGTTAGCTGGACATTCAGTTTTCCAGTTGACTACAGTGAGGTCAGAAGTAGACAGAAAACAGTACCTCTGGGAATTTCTGACTAGTTCACTCCCTACTGAGCACCCAGACATGAGGAGGACGGACATGTTATGATACCAAAACATGGTGTCTGTGTTGGTGTTTGCCTGCATGCTCAGTGCTTTACTGCTCACTGTAGTCCATGGAGATCTAAAGAGCAGAGCCCAGGAGGTGATGCAGCTCCTCTTCCACAGACATCATCTGCACCATTTGCTGGTCTCTCATCAGCGGATAACAAGAGCTTCATTTGTTGTAGCAAGAGCTCAAACACCCAGTAGACACACAGACACTGAAATTTACTGTGAGCTCAATCTCACCCCACACAAGTGCAACAGCACTACCAAGGACTAGGAAGTAAAATAGGATCAGATATAAAACTGAACCTACTAGAAGCTGAAGAGTCCTTTAATTATATATTTTGCTTCTTACATAAGGTTGAACTTTGCTCAAAAGTAATATTAGAGTATTCAGGAAAAAAATTCCAGAGAATGAGGTTTAAGTGGTGCTGTATGATAAGGTTTCATCCAGAAAATGGAATCAACACAGAAGAGTCACACTGCCCTTTCCCTGGCGTCAGTTCAGTCTATAGGATAATTTCCACAGAAGTTCTAGAAAAAAATCTATTTTCCAAAACATCAGTGCCATATTCTGACAAATGCACTTCTTCTTTCTCACTCATGCTGTGGATTCCTATGTCTTATTTGATGAGCTCAGGTGAAAGGCCAGCCAGAGAAAACACAGCTAAACTGAAGTTGATAGTACCTTTAAAAATCTTCATCAAAATCACCTGCAGTGAAAAAGAATCTGTGTATGACTGTAAATTACTGTAAAATCAATTGCAAAAAGAGGGAAACATTTTCAAATGTAAGTTTTGTACAAATATCTGTCTTTCACCCATTTTTCCACCCCTTGCTCCATAGTTGGTGGCTATCATGTACTATTGGGCATCATTTTTTCCAGATCAGCATAAAACTATACCATGCCAGGTTTATTTCTATTACATTATTATACTGTAAACGTCTCAGATCATGTTGCTTGCCCTAGAATGACATAGTGTGACTATACTAAAAATGATTGCTCCTCCCAAGAAGCTCATAGCAATATATATTATTTCCAGATGGAAGACCCACAGTGGATTCATACAGCAATTTTCACAGTGTGAAATCAACAGCAAAGTAGTATGGACTAATGAGAGCAAATATATGTAGTCAGCATTGCCAGGCAAAGCCTACTGCTTGTGTTTGATTGATTTGGAGCTGTTCACTGACATAGCTATTTTTTGACAGTGTGTGTTTCTTCTATGCCAGTTGGGTCTGAGGCAAGTAATATACCAGGGTTGGGGTTTTTTTCCGCTGAAAGCATCTTTGCAAACACTGAAAGAAACAGGATGCTACAGATTGTAGGAAAATGAGTTTACAAGGGAGAGTGACTGCAAGTAGCAATTATCTCCACTAAGCTATTTGAAGAAGAAAGGAACATGGGAAGTGAACCCTTGCAGGCTGAAGCTGATGCTTTTGTGCTTGCAGTCCCAGCATTTCCTTCGCCCCACTGGAGCCTGTGTTGCACTTGGAGACAAAAGTCTGACTCAGATAAATCTGCTCTCAGGTACCTCATGCTGCCACTGTTAAGTGGCAGAAAGTAATTAAAGTAATTTGCTTGCAAGGGGTTGAAGGTTTCTGTATCATCGACTGAGTCAGAGGTGGTAACTGTTGTTGGAGGAAATACTGCACCTGGGGTGGTCCTGTGAGATGTGCATTGAATATGGGTCACAGCAGGTTATTTTGACAGAGGAAAAACAAGGTGTTACTGCCATCCTGCAAGGACTGCACAGAAGAACCATCAGCCTTCAGGAGGTTTCATTTCACTCTCTACAGGATTAGGGTTTCAGTCTCCAGACAAAAGCTAGTGCTTTCAGGAAGAGCCTTAGTGAGTGTCAGGACCTCCTTTAATGTGACACAGTACTTTTTATCCAAGGAAAGAAGTTAACTCTTGCTGTACCGCAGCTCAGTTACCAGGACATAGTGATCTGTTAAAGTGATTCATGGATGGCACAGTTGGTAATTAAAGGGATTAATGCCTTTACCCTCAAACTTGAAACGGAGATACAGCATCAGCTGAAAATTGGCCACGCACAATTCCCTTTTCTAAGCTCAGTCCTTCTGCAACCTGTGCTCCTGCTCCTTGGTCATTTGCCTTGCAGTTATCTGAATTCACTGAAAGGGAACCTTGGCTGCCTTCAGGGATGTCAAATGGAGACCTGCCTGAGAGGCTGCAGGCCCACCCCATGTGCTGAGGACAAGGGGGGACACAGGTTTATGGCATGTCCTTGCATGCCTAGGGCCAGTCAGGGCTTCTGAGCACTCTGCCAAGGACCAGTCTGGAGCCAGGGCCAAGTAGTTAACAGGATGGTCCAGAAGAAAAATAGACTGTTTTAGACAGTCACACACTGCTCTAGCTATTGAATATCGCTCAGGGCTGAACTGTGTTTGTAACCCTGCACTGTTCTTCTTATAAGTTCAGGCAAAGTGCTACCAGTGAATGAAGTCCTTTGTGATTTTCATTTTGTACCTCTGTAGAAATAATTTGTCTTCACCACAGTATTTAAAAATTTAAGACATTTTAACTAATGAGTAACTCTGATTTAGTGTTATTAATGAAGATTCACATTGCTAAGAATGTATTTTCAAGAGAAAATGTAAAAATTGAATTATATTGTCCAGATTTTCTATGTCTACTGTGAATTTATTTTTCTAGCAAACTGAACAGTTTATGCCAGAGATAGCAATATTTGTTAGTTGTTGTTTCCATTTCTGCTGTTATTTCCATTTCTTGTTTTCTTTCTCTCCATGTAGAACTTCCAGCAGCACAAAAGCTTCAGCACAGTATAGATGTTTTTGCAGTTTTTGCTCATGGATACTGGAGAGAAAAATCTCCTTCATTATAACAAAAATGCTATTATGAAGAAAAAAAAATTGGTAGATTACAGACCTTGAATATTGTGACCTTTTCTGCTTTATTCTGAGGTATTTAAAGTCAAGAATGTCAGTTACAGTAGTAATTAAACACAGTTTGATAGGAAGCTTAGATTAATTAAGTAAATATCTGTCATGGCAAGTGAAAAGGGGATCCCAACCTGAATAGAAAAAATGGAGATTTTTTTATTAAATTTTGCTATCTGGTGCAACCATACTAAAAAAGAAAATTGCTTATAATCATGAGAGCTATTGAAGTCAGTATAATTGGAAAGAGGATGAATACACACTAAGTATGTGTTTAAAGAGTTCTGTTGATAATAAAGCTTTTTGTAGTGTGATCTCAAGATCCTTATGCTACAAAAGCAATACTTTATACTGGAAGATTGTATCTTTACCTTGTGCAAAGTCTTGTGGTTGTAAATCAGTGCACCCATACTGCTGTTCAGGGTGTTCTATAGGGAAACCATCCAGCACTACTCCCGGAATACATCATCTACCTGGAGGATAGCCTCCAGGAGCACTGGATGCCTACCATAACAGGATGTACTTTTGCAGGTAGATCTGTGAAGAAGTGATACAAGGTAAACAGTATCTGTATGCAAAAAAAATAGGTATTCAACTCAAGGAAGCAGACTGTGACAAGGACGACTTCTCCATCTGTCTTCCTCTAATTGATATATTATCACACTAAATGTTTTCTTGTCATTTGAAATCAATGGGAAAAACTCCAGCTTATTTCTCTCCCTGCTCTGTATTTATGTCTAGCATTTTTCTGGGCAAGAACTTTAGTTCCTGTGGTTATATTCTTCTTAATGACTCAACTGGGTGAAGTGGTTTGCTCAGAAAGAAATATATGTGTGTCCAGCCATGTAATCTTTCATAGTAGGTTGAAGTGGAGAAGGAGGGCCATTGCTAAGTCAAGCACTGACCTTTACTTCCTAATGCTAGGTGAGGTAGCTGGCTAGTCTCATTTAAGCTGAAAAATTAACACTTCCCAGTATTTTTACTATCTCCATTTTAAGAACTTGATTTACCCAGGTATTGGGCTGGAAAAAACCCCAGTGAATATTGGAAGGGAGCCCTTCTTATTCCCGTGCCTTGCAGAGGTCCCTACGCAGCAGCAGAGCCAGCGATCCTGGCTCTCAGGGCACTGGCAGAGGGAAGGTGCCAGTTCCCATGGAGACTGTCTGCATTTCAGCACAAGGGGAAGGGAAGCCAGGAGGGATGGAGACACTGTGAAGAGCCAGAGCACCCTGCTTGCTTTGTCACCCATGGTCATGTCCTCTTTGTGGGCCATCCTGTCTCTCAGGCAAAACAAAGCAGGCTGTCGGTCTCTTGCTCCCCACAACTGTGCTGGATTTACCTGAGCGCACGTTCTCTGCAGCTGTGGTTCCTTGGAGTGGGTTATGCTCAGTCTTGCTTTTCCTAGTTAGTATGAGCCTCACCAAAAAATATTCAATTTGCATACTAAATCTGGGGATAAACTTAATAAAATTTTCTGTTAGTTTCAAGTGTCATCACAAGACTTCAGTGAGGGCATCACTTGAACACAAATAAAGGACTGTTTAAAATTCCCCATTTTCTTTGTGTTAATGATACATCTTTAATTCATTAAATCCTTCTATTAAAATGAAGGAATTTCTTGAATTAATGTTTTCAATTCAGTAGTTTATATGTCTCTTACATTTCCTCTCATCATTTTAATCAATATACAACAAATTGTGGGATATAAAATGGTAACATTTGAAAAAATATTTTTATTAAATATTTTGAAATTAACTTTTCCACATCTGGAATGTGAGAGTCAAAAATTCTACTACAAAGAGTGTTTATTTTAAATGTTTTTGTTTTTAATGGTTAGTCACTGTGGTCCGAAGACTTCATTTTACAGAAGACGAAATCGAAACATCATCAAGCTTAGCCTGTATTTGTGGGATACACAAAAGTTACCTGGACTGTGTAAGTTTGAAACCTAGTTAGGAAGCTTAACTAAATCAAATTAGTTAGGAAAGTAAAGCTGGAAGAGATGATGTGGTTTAGCTTACTAGACTGAGGCAGAACCAGATCCTTTGTGCAAGATATTATCTGTCTATAAGGTCCTCAGTGGAGGAGAGTCTGCATCCTCAGTAGTTACTGTCTGCCTGAATTTCAGTGCAATTATAGAGTCAAAGAATCATAAAATGGCTGGAGTTGGAAGGCAAATCATCTCATTCCAACCCCTTTGCTTTGGGCAGGGAACCTTCCACTAGACCGGTTTGCTCAGAGACCCATCCAGCCTGTTCTTCCACACCTTCAGGGATGGGGAATATACTGCCTCTCTGAACAACCTGTTGCAGTGTCTCACCATCCTAAAAGTAAAGAATTTCATCCTAATTCTAATCTAACCCTGCCCTCCTTCAGTTCAAGGCCATTCTCCCTCATCCTGTCACCACATGCCCTTGTGAAAAGTCCCTCTCCAGCCTTCTTGTAAGCCCCTCGTTATTAGGAATTTTCTATATGCTGTTTGACTTTCCAGGCAGCAAAACTGCTTATAATTAAACTGTACTTTAATAGCAACAACAGAATTTTTTATTGGCCACTGAAGAGGGCTCATGAGAAGAAATCTGATTTAAACCAAATTTCATTTCCATTGCTTTTCCCAATGTGTGCTGTTTTGGTTTTTGCTCTTAAGAAGGAACTTCACAAATGTTGTTTCAAAGATGGATTTGCAGTGAAACACTTGTCTTTAAACAATGGTATTCCTAGAACAGCTACTTCAAAATCCTGTTGGAGAGAAGGTAATCAAGGGAATACCTAACAATATCATTCTGCCTTACTCTCTCAGGTTGCCAGAGCAGGCTGTACTAATGAAGGAGGGTCATGTTGAAGAAAAATTCAAGTGAAGCAAGGCAAATTCTGTAGAAATCTGAATCTTTACTCAAAAGTATTTTGCCTGAGTAGGAACAATTTCTACAGTACTGATTGCACAACTGAAATGGTGACAAGTATGGTACAGAGTGGTAAGGGAAATAAGAAAGATTCTGAGAGCAGAAGGCAAATATTAAGCCAGAAAAGACCCCAAACCAAACCAAAACCAAAACAACAAACTACCCACACAATTTTTTTTTTCCAGACATCATCAGTGATGAAGCTATAATGAAGAAGGTAATCAGAAAGTAGGAGGAGTACAAGAGGAGAAGTACATCTTTGGTATACTTCCAAGCATTGCACAGGATCTGGTTCAAGATGCAGCAACAGGAGACAGGAGCCATTTTACCATAGTGACCATCTCTGTAGGAAACACAGAAACCAAAAAAATCTGACATGGATGTCTTTTAAAAAACAGGATCTGAACAAAGACAAGAGCACATCTTAAAAGAAGATTATCAACAACAGAAGAGAAGAAAAAACTGTTGAAAGAACCATGAAGAGTATTTAATGAGACCTAAATGGTGATTCAGAACCTACATACACTCTTAAAATTAGGATTTCATAAAGACCACACACACGCAGAAAAACAACTCAAATGTTAAAAAATATACTGCATGTTAAAAAGCACCTTCAAAAAGCACAAATAATTATAAAGGATAATGAATTCTGTATAAAATTGTATACAATCACAGTTACATGCCGGAAAAGATTTCCAGAAACAATTTGCTAAATGGCTATAAAAACCACAAAGCGTTTCAAATATCTAAAGAAGAAAGTCTCCCAAAGTCAGTGAGGTCAGAAGATGGAAGTGTAAAGTGGAACTGCAAAAAAAATTTTGTGCAGAAAATCATCATTGTGCTTGAGGCAACTTTTCTAACTAAAAGAAGCGTGACTTGTAATTTTTCAGGAGTTCAGCCTTCTAAACTTACAGTCACTACTTTGGAAATTCAGAATCTCTGCCCTTACAGGTAATAATGATCTAACATTTTTACAAATGGCCATTACCCTTCAAGGTGATTATTTCAAAATGCAATATCACAAGAAGATATGTGAGTGTAGGAGATAATAGAGGTCTGTATTTTCCAATGGAAATGGTAGGACTGAATTTGTTTTCATGGTTTTCAGCCACCTAGGTGTAAATAAGAAGGTTCATGTGTGCCCATAGGTATACACATTTCTCTTTGTAGTTCTTTCTATTTCATTACCAAGAAGACTTAATAGAAACTGCAGTTGGATAAGGCTAATAAAAACCTTGACATTTTATTTGCACATGCTACATTATTTATTCAGTTAGTTATAGAACAGCACATCTACTTTTAATTCATATTTTTCAAAGCATCTAGTAAGAGATACCAGCAGTCCAAAAATACATTATGTCTGTTTGGATAGGATTCAAGGGCCAGTAAAAATAAAAATAATAATAGCACTCCTCAAAAAAGACAGTTAATTACAGTTCCATGAAGAAGGACAAGACTGCAGAATAAGTACCTGCTACATTAGCACTCTCATTTCATATGTATCATGCAGGGTCCTTATGCAGCTGAGCAAGAGTACTTCAGACTAAACTGTCTGGCATTTATTGGCAAGGACCCTGCTTTAAAACCAGCTCCCTCTCTAGAGTTATTTCTAACCCTTGCTTATCTGTTTTCCCTACCTTCATTTCATTTCCTTCAATGGGTTTACAACATGTGATAAAAGCTCTTTCATCTGCTGTTGTTTAGCATCGTTATCTGACCTTAATTTTGATGAATTAAAACAAACAGACATGATCCTCAGAATATAGGCAGAAGGCAGAAATTTATTTTAAAAATCAGCAAGACTAGGTTTTTGCTCTCAGGAAGGACTCTGGCTGCTCACATGTCACTGTCAAAAGTAAAATGAGGAGTCACATGGAGAGATTTTTGTCCCTGATCTTTTTTCCAAATACTGCTGTGACACCAAAAACCTGAAGACTGCAGGCCCTAGAACCTTTCTGAGCCATCCCAGGTCAACCACTGCTCTCCCAAACTGTTTCTGGGCAGATCACATGTGTAAGGTCATCTCTTAGTAACAGTATGGTTGCAGTCAGAGATGGACTGTGTGGAGAATGTGGAGACCATGCTAGGTATGGACCTAGCCTGAGGAGATGGATAGCTCATCAAATCTGCATGGTAAATGGCACAAAATGTTTCAATACTAATAAAATGCATGCAAATATTACATATATCTTCAAATTATGAAATCAGGTTTAAAGATAATCCCCCTCCCCAAATAATGCACCTTTATTTTTCTCTTAGCTCTCAATTTCAAAGTTAGAGATTTTACTTCCTGCAGAATTTTTCTCTAGTCACAGAAAACAGAAACTTGTTTATGCAACTCATAAATGCAAGCTGAGACTCTTACATAATTACAGGTCTCCAAACAATATGCATACAGGAGCTGGCAAGGCTACACTGGATAATCAGTTTTAAGACAGAACAGCCTTTGAAACAAGCAGAGAATCTCATTACCCAGCTGCATAAATCCATGGTTCAGTCACATCTCGAACTGTTGTGGGCAGTTCTCATCCCCCAGTCTCAGAAAATACAGAATATAACTGGGAAAGATCATGAGTAGTGTGACAGGCATATTGAAAACTATATTATTCAAAAGAGTATATTAAAAATATCCAAAACCTGGAACTGTTTTTGAAAATATGGGACCTCTAATAAGTAAACATTAACTGGGAGTGAGGAGTAGGGAAAAGTGCCACATTAAAAAAAATGCACAGAGAGGTGCATTGGGAATGGCTGCTCACAGTCTCTGGCAAAGCAAGAACTACAGGTTAACAGAAGAAAGCAGATGGCAGACTCAGAGAATATGAAAGAAAGTGATTTTTCACATTATGCAGGTAAATACAGTTTTATTCAAATGCAAAGCATCTACATGAGTTCAAAAGATGACTGAAAAAAAATCAAAAGAAAAAAATCAGGGCTATTAATTACAAAGACACCATCTCGAACTCAAGGAGTCCCTGGGGCCAGAAAAATATTCTAAGGAAACATCATTATATTTTTGACCTTTTGTTTTTTTCTTCTTCCACGCATCTGCTTTTGTCTGCTTGGTGACAGGATATTAGGGAAAATGGATACATCCAACCCATGCTGTGAATACAAAACCTTTAGTTTGTGTTTTAGAACTGCCAAGAATCATGGAAATTAGAAATAATCAAAAAGCCCCTCAAGATTTTTTCTCTGCATAACAACTCCGGAAGGTAGGATGTAGATTCTGGTTTAGTTTCCTCCCATTATTTCTATGAAAATCACAAAGTTACCTCCTGGGCCCTGAGCCTTTTTCTCCCCAGGAAGCTCTGACCATTGCTAGGGGACCCTTAAGCGACAGGGCAAGCTCAAGTGTAAAAGACATGAAAGATGTAAAGATGCTTTACAGTATTTCATCACCAAGCCTTTGCATCTGTGCTAGTGAATTTCTTCTGAGAGTGTTGGAGACTTCCTCGTTTACAAGGGCACTGCCAATTCCAGTACAAAGCTTACAAGAGCTCACTTTAAGCCATTCCATGGGTCCCAAACTAACTCACACAGCCTGAGCATAGCTCCCCTCCTCCTGCCTTGGGCTGGGCATCCCAACCTCTGCCTTGGACCCTATGATTGTGTGAACTGAACAGTTCCTTCCACAATGCAAGGAGGCAAACTACCTTTTCACAGTCTGGTCCAGGCACACAGCTTTTGGGTTTGGTTTTGTAAGGCACATGGGACCAGAGCATTTGTATGAGGGAGAAAGAAGTCTGTGAAGGATGGACCTGATATTATGTGGGCCAGCAAGGATAAAGGAAAGAGCAAGGTCTGCCTCTGGACAAGTGGGCTGGGGGATCAGCCTCAGAGGTGAAGCTTGTGTTTGGGGAAATTAGCAGTTATTCTGATTAAAGAATAATGCTAAGACACACATTTACACTGAGAGATGTAAAAATCAGGAAGCAGCATAAAATTTCTCATTTCTCTCTTTAATCAAAAGACTGCTTCATGACATTAAGGAGGCAATCAACCTACAAATGATGTCTCTGAAGGAATAACTGCACATTGTTCATAACAAGTGCATCTTCTGTGAAAGATTGAAACAGTAATCAATTGGCACACAAATATCTCCTTTGTTATTTGTAAAGGGGAGTTACAGAATTAAGGCAGTATATAGTATATCTGACATAAAAATTGCAGTTATCTCAAAATATGTAACCTCTGGCTGGCAAGTAGGTACATAACATAGTGCTTAGCAGGGATCTCTATTCCAATACTTCCTCCATCACTTTGCAGTGCACTATTTGGCTTTCAGTGTTGAGATACATATTGCTTCATTTAAAATTAAGTCTCCTGATTGTCTCAGTGGGTATCTCAGCCAATATTTGAAGTAATTATGTCACTTGAAAAGCAGCATAGGAAAACAATATTGTGCCACTTTATTTCTCTTCACAGCTGTCTAAACAATGTTAAATGAATCAGAAGTGCCTTGCATTCAGAGCAACAATATAAATTCAAAATCTCTCCAGCACAGCAAGAGCCATTGCACAATTAGCAGGAGTCCTTCTGGCTAAATAAACATATTTTGCACTTCTGAAGCAATCCAGTGGGAATGCACACCACCAAGAATAAAAAAAAACCCAACCTTTAACAGTGTTAACTTGTCATATAATACAGATTATTCTATAATTATTTCAATATCTATCTAACAGCAGAGATGTGTTTCTAAAATTTGGGACTTCCAATGCCATCCTACTTGGCCTGCATGGAAAACCATATCTTCTTTAGGTTTTTAACTTGGCATTCATCATCTTTG
Source organism: Aleadryas rufinucha (assembly GCA_013397815.1). NCBI lineage: Eukaryota > Metazoa > Chordata > Aves > Passeriformes > Aleadryas > Aleadryas rufinucha. Next base: position 300,709 of record VZTH01015863.1, on the reverse strand, counting down.
TTGCTTCGGTGTCCTCTGTCATGCTCCAGGTATCTGCTTGCTTAAAGTAGGGTCTAGAAATCATACCTAGGTCAAATTAAACACAAAGATAAGGAGGTATTAAAATCTGACCTGACTCTACACATGGTTAAGTTCAATATGAGTAAGTATGTAAGTATTTAAGATGAGAATACTGGCAATAGTAATTGCTAGTGACACAAATTGAGCTGTGGAAGAGATTTCTTGGGGAAATGGTTTTTTCCCTTCTTTATACTTTCATATTCCTGTAATACTGTTTCTGAGATTGGGGGAACCACAATCAGCACAGTCTGAGAAAGTGAGATGTAAGTAAATAGAGAAATATCTAAAATGAAAATGGTGATACAAATAATCAGTGATGTCAGACTGGACTCGTACCAAACACGAGAGGTGCCACCACCCAAGGTATGACTGGAGCCTCAGCTCAGCATACTCCTAAAGCTAAATTTAACAAAGTGAGGAATTTTCAGAATGAAGTGTCAGTGGATCATGGTTTATCTATGAAAAAGATAACCAAATGAAATTAAATTCAACCAAATTCAAAGGTATTTACTTGGTGCCTCATTCAGAGTATCTAAGTAGCATTTTTACTGTAAGATAATATTCTATGATCAAGATGGGGTTATATGTTCATATTTTTTCCATCAATTTTTTTTCCTTAATTCTTGTTAATCAAGTAGAAAAAAAATTACCTATCTAATTTATTTCCTACTGTGTCTGTTGCTTTCTTTTTACTGGCATCTAAATAAGGATATAAATACTCTGGACAGTTGCTCCTGTTGGAGGCTGGACTTCAGGTGGACAAATTGAAGCTTTCAGAGCCAGTCTAATATGAATAATGTGTTCTGATGAAAAATACAGGTATGGCTACCATGTGGTGACTGGCACTGCTTAGCACTCATTTGGATTCCAAGCTGTAATGGAGAAATGGTGCAAAATTTGGATGCACAAATATTTATAAACGCGATGAATAAAATGTAAGCATTTTCTCTTTTTTCTGCGCATCATGAAGGAAGAAAAAGTCCAAATCTTATTACAGAAGTAAAATCAAAGGCAATTTTCTCACAAATGGGTTGTTACTCACAAAGCATTTTCAGGAGTCATCTGAGAGATGGGAGTAAAAGTTCTAATTTTGTTTCCCTATTGCAATGGGCAGGGCATTTCTGTGCTCTCTTTTCCCTGTTTATAAAATAAGGACAGAACAATAATGACTTCTTAGGTTTTATGATTCATTTAATGTTTGCATAGCACTTTAAAATATCAGGAGTAACATAAAAATGATAACTACGGGATGTATTACAGAAAACACAAATACCTCTATTTCCAGCATGTTACCTTGTATTAGTTCCATATTTTCTTGAAATATAACGTGATTTTTAGGTAATAAGAAATAGATTACTAGGTAGCATACGAAGTAAAAATTTGGCATGAAATACTCTAAAACAATAATTTCCATCCCAGGAGAAGCAAAGGTATTTAAAAGATGCTTTTACAATAAAAATAAACTATTAAAAAGTTGGCAGAAATTCTCTGGGCATAATTGCAGCTGTGCTTGTTTCAAAATGCCTATTAAATCTGATTCACCAGGACTGTACTACTAGCATGCCTCTGCCTATGGGAAAAGCCGAGGCAATAATTTAAACTACTTTAAATTGAAAATTTAGAGCTGTTGTAATTAATTGTGAATCATTAGAAACAGCTCAATTAAAAAAACACAACAAAACAAAACAAGATTGTTTATACCATAACAGATAATTAGCAAACTGCTGCAGAACCCAAAGATTTGCCAGAATACATGTAGTACAAGAGACAGAAAGAGAAAAAGGCATATCACAGGCATAATCATGTTTGTATAGCAAACTTCAAATTTTCCATCATATCCTTCAGCACTGAATCTTTCCTGGGGTTTAGTGGAGCCCATCCCCACTGGTTTTTACAACCCTCAGTTAAATCTTTGTGTTACCTACACTTGGGCTGAAGAAAATTTGGAGAGATAAAACACCCTGGCTGCCCTCTGATTTAGTTTGTGAGGAGGAGTTATGAGGATTCAGTTTGGGAGGCAGAATGATGAGGATGTACAAACTATAGATATACCTATGAGTTTAAGCCTCTTTTTTGTGATCAAGTAGATTTTAAGATTAAACATGAGGTTTTCTGTGTGTCTTAGGATTGATAAGAAGGGTTAGCAAGTGCCACATCATGCTCATACACTCATGAGCCTGGACAGGTACCCTGAGAGAAGGTTTGATGTCTGTCCCAGGCCCACAAGGATGGCCATGTGTCAACTGGAATGGGGCATACTGCAGAGTCCTAAAAGGTCTTCTGCAAAGTAATGGCCATTATTTTTCTGTTTTCTAATGTATTACAACTGTATGCTCCTATCTTCTTGGTACTATCTTGATAACAAATAACTTACTTATACTGGTGTTTTGAATGATCTTCTCCTAAGGCATACATGCACATCTAGGACAAAATCTTCTGTTGATATTCCCGTCAGGTAAAAAACCGTTAGAGACATCTCAGGTATCCTCCATCACGTCACTGGAATTTACAAAATCAAAAGGGGAAAATATCAAAGTATATGCTTGGAATTCTAGCAGAAAAATGTTACCCTTTAAAGCTTGAGTAGGTCAGCACTGATAACACAGAGGAACTACTTAAGATCAGATCTGGCAAAAAAAGGATTTTAGTCATGCTGTCCACACACATTGGAATCACATGTTCATAGAGCCTGATGAAGCTGAACCTGTATATTTAGTAGAAATCGAATGACATATGGGCTTCTTGGCCAGTTTTACAGTCGTGGAGTCACTCAGCATAATCACATTATACTTGAATATTTTGAAAATGTGGGAATCATTCTGTCAGAACAAACTAATGACTTACATTCTGCATTGCATTGTGAGAAGCAACTTGCAGCAGGAGTTTTGCAGGGAAACAGAAAGAACATATAACCCCTCTCCTTTCTCTGGGTTTGTAATTTTCTCCTGTTAGGTAAAAAGCAGCTCCAGCATTGGTAGGGAAAAGCCTCTGTGCTGGAACAACAGAGCTTATGGCTTTTCTGAGCTTATGGCTATGTTCATAACATAGTTTCTGCAATTTAAAAGAGAGCAATAGACCAAAGAGAAGAGTACCATCAAACTGTGGGCAGCTGAAGTGAATAGACTCTGTCTGAATGGTAATTTAGAGACACCTTAGCATTGACTTTAAATGTGCTTCAAAAAGTGTTGCTCATAAGGAGGAAATGCAATTAAATTTAATTTCTCTCCAACAATAGTTTACAGCTACCTATTATAAGCTTGTGAAAAGTATCAGTGGAGATACTGAACACATCTCTTGCCAATTTGAACTTCTCTTAAAAATTAAAATTTCTGTACATTTGCACAGTATTATTCTGTTTCTGTCTAGCAGCACTTTCTATTCTATTCTAGAGGAGCTGTGTTCTATTATTCATGGCTAATTTTAATTACCGTATCTGTAATTTCAGCCACATCCTAATTTACCACATTGATTATCCATTAAGATCCTGTGAACTGTAAACTGTTATTTCCATCTCTTCCTCAGCAATCATCTCAGTTATTCACTCAGTCTTCCCACTGCAGACTTTTCCATTCAGAGATGAAGTTGGTTGATTATTTATTTTTGTAGTAATAGTGTCCAAAACAGTTAATGTTCAGTTGACTGCACATTTTCCTCACTAGAACAGTGATGGTTTCAAACTGCACTATGTAAGACTGAAAATCTGTACAGTGAGAGAGAAACTCAGTCTCTATGCTCATTCTCCTGCTTGCAAAAATAGTCTGGTTTTGATTGCATGGAAAGCCATACTCAGAATCATGTTCCTTTCACAGCCATTTAAAGTCTGGGAAGAGTGGTCTGTGCATGGATGTGTCAGTCCTCAGCAACCATAGTCACTCCTAAGGAAATTGTAGAAAAGCTGTCAAGTTTGGGGATTAAAACTGCTTGTTATTGATGGCTGGGAAGGAAGACCATGCCTGTGAGAGACATGGGCTGCTGTGGGTTTATTCTGCATTCCTACCTGCCTGAAGCTTGCTGTTTGTCTCTCCTGCTCTCCAGCCTCGGCTGTCCGCTGCAGCTCCCAGCCTGGCATTCTTGAAGGAAGAAAATGACCCCAGGCAGAAGGGATATGAGGTTGTTGCAGCCCCCCATGGGTTAAGCAGGTTCCCCACAAGCAGGGCAGCATGAGCTGTTGTGACTTGTTCAGGAACAGACCTCTCCTGACTGCCCATTTTCTCAAAGTCTTGGTTCTGGGAGATATTTCCTTCCCTCACACCCTTAAAAAATCTGACTCCCTCTTTCCCTGCAGAATGTACACACATTTGTCAAGACACCATTGTACCCTCTTCATTCATCCTTGGGAAACAAACTTGTCTTTTGTTTTCTACCGTTCCTTTTCCGCAAAGTTTCACCTGCCAAAATTACAGTGTTTCCTCACCCACTCCTCTAATCATGTAACCCTTATATCCTGCTTCAATTTCCTCTTATAGCAGAGTATGTTCTTGACTTCTAAGACTCCTTTGTTCCATTTTCCTTAGGCTCGTCTTTACTTTCTCTCTTGGTCTCCTTTCCCAACTCTGGGCTTATTTCAGACAACCCTAATTATGGGAACATCTTTCCATTTACTATCCACCGGATTCCATCCTTTCATGTGTTCATCCTCAGGAGCTTCCCACAGCTCATTGGATCCTCAGTGCCTTTAGACTGTGGATAAATCAGTGTGAGGACCCAGTCTGGCCTTGGAATGCTTCACCTGAGGTGTAGCATAGCTCTGGCACAGATTTTTCTATCTCACTTTGGGTAAGTCATGTATTATCAGGACTTTCATTCCTCATTTGAAAAATAAGGATTATGTTGCTTTTTTTTTTTTTTTTTGTTTTTTTTTTTTTGTTTTTTTTTTTTTGTTTTTTTTTTTGGTTTTTTTTTTTTTTGTTGTTGTTTTGTTTTGTTTTTTGGTGGTTTTTTTGCTTTCCCTTGCCATCTACTTTTTATAATGCAGTCAGCCCAACAATTTTAGAGCTGGGACAAGGACTTCTGATGAGCTTATGGAACTAATGGCAGTTTTTATTTCAAATGCCCACAGGAGTGCAGAGGGTAGGGTTTCTTCCTGTTCCTACCTTTACTTAGAGGCAGGTGCAGAACTGCATTTGAAGCAAAGGCCACCCTGTATCCCCATGTAGATGGGACCTGGGCCATGGACATGAGCTGAAACACCCCCTTGGTCTGACCCTGCATTAGAGCAGGATCTGGCTGTGCCTCTGTGTTTCCCTACTCTCCCCCTCAGCTCAGCAGCAGGTGTCTGTGAAGGATCCTGCCAGGCTGAGTCCTGCTGGGTGCTGGTACTCCTCTGACACAGAAAATGAAAGTTATCTGTATTTTTCAAATGGGACAAGTAATTTTAAATTTCTATAGTAAGTGCACTAATAAGTGAGTGAGTTTTGTCTGTCTAATAATCCTGCTTTTCCTTTTCCTTTTGAATGGACTTAGGAATTTTTAGCCAGTACATATACAAATTCTTATCCTGTATTCTTCTACTGACAGCAAAAATATAATGGTATTATTTCTACTGTATAAAGTAGAAATAATGGTTTTGGTGGACAGAGATTTGACAAAAATCAAGCAAAGGAAATTATTGTGAAGCACAGAAAGGCCAAATAAAACTTTTTCAATTCACCTGCTATGAAAAGATTCTCCTCCTGATGTTATTGCCGGAGCTATAGAATCAGGAATTAAGATTTCTTTGGTTGTTTTAATTGCCAACAACCCACTACCCTTTAGAGTTTATTATGAGTAAATAACTACATTAGGTATTTACCAGCTCCATTTGGGACACAGACAAGTCTTGGAGGTTCGGATAGTGAAGCTGATTTCAAATGTTTGCAGATGCACCATCTGTGGCTATCAAAACCCTCTGTAATACCATATGTGAGACCAATTCAGATACACTACAAAACCAAAGTGGGAGAGAGGGCATAAATTGTTGGAAGCAAACATTTATCTGAGGATAAATGAAAGGCAAAATAGCACTGAATGGAAAACATTACCACTTGATTTCTCTTGGAAAATGAAGGAAGAGCTATGCTGATCACCAGTATTTCCAGCTTTCTGGGTATCAGCAGGAAGCCAGTTATTATGAAAAGTCTGAGTATATTTGTCTCAGGTCTATAATGCCAACCTCCATCATGCAATTACTTGATTATAATTTTTTTTGTGTGTCCCCATGATGCATTTCACACCTGTGAAGGTTCTCCATCAGCATCCCAAAAGCTTGAGCACGAGAATGCCAAGAAGCTTGCCTGACTGACGTTGAGAGAAGTGACCTGGCCATCCTCTTCACCTTGTTGCAAGAAATACCTGAATGGGGAAATGATTATTTTCTGTAGATGAACAGGTTCTTTTGTTGTCCAGCTGTAAGCACAGATTTTTAGTAAATAGGCAATATGATCATTCTCCTTCGAACTTGATCAGATGAAGTTTAAAGCTATTGTCATCCTGACACTGTTCCCTCCCTCCTCCTCTGCTAAGAAAGGACTCATGTCCCACCATTACTTAAGAACCCACAGAGGCACCCACTGGGCTGGGAGCCCTTGGCTCACTGGGCTATTTGGACACTCTCTGTAGGGCTCTGCCAGGTAAAATGTTTCTATTTTAGATTACTATATATAGTCTGCTAAACTGTGCAGAAATGTCAGATGCCAGCATGTGCACATGCCTCCTGATATAGCCTCATATATAACATATTGAAAAAGTCCTTTAGTGAAAATGTCAGCACATCTGATGTGGAGGAATAGGAGAGATATTTTTTTCTTTTCTTTCAGTAAAGTTTGAAAAAATATTTCGAAAAAGTAGAAATTAGTGGTGTGGGACAGTATCAATGAAAAACACATTTTAAAAGCATTTATATAATATTTGAGTCAATGGGGAGTGAGATCTAATTTGGATTTGAAAGGGAAAAATTCAATAAAAATTTAAAAATTGAGAGGTTTTTTCAGAAAACCGATTGCTTTGCAACATCTAAATAATGACATGTCAGACATCTATGACGTCTTCAGACAATGGGATGTCCTAACATATCAGTTGAGAGTTACATGGCAAACAAAATGTCAGTGGGTCAGAGCACTTAAAAGGAGGTAATGAACTTGTTAACACAGATAAATCAAAAGGGAGTCTCTCATTCAAAAACAAGTTTGATAACCAAAAAGCATGTGTTCCCTTACTTTACAGCTGGGAACTGTTTAGAGCTCTTCATCAAGAATATGGTGTGGGGTAAGTAATGACCATTGAGTAGCAGATGTTTTGCCCTGAAAATACTACCCTAGCATAAAATGAAGATCCATTCTTTGTTTTGGGAGGTGTGAAATATATGAGCAGGAAGGCAGAGCAGGGGCTGCTAAGGTGATATAGCCCCTAAGCCACCCTGCTGCCACATCCCTGAAGCTACAAGAGAGTCCTGAGCTTTTGTGCTTATTTGAAGGGAGAGACAGCATCTTCCTAACAGTGGGAATAAGGGTAAACTTGGGGCTAATCCAGATGTCATTGCCAGGAGTGCTGACCATGCTCCCTTGCTGCAGGAGTGGATGCCTGCCAAGTCTTCCTTATGTCAGACAATACTCGTAATATTTGTGGGATGAAAAAGATTTCCTCCTTGGACCTTTCCTTTGTGGAACAGTTCTTGTAGTGTTTCTCAGAAAAAGAGGGAGTACAAAATTAACAGGAAGCCCTGCAGAAATTTCTTAGCCCCAGACACTATGAAACATAAGAATCCAGCTCAATAAAAACTTATCTTTTGAATTATAAATTATTCTCAGAAATTACTGATTATCTATAAATGCTTACAGTGCTTTTCTTTGTTTAATACATTCTCTGAACATTTGGTCACAATATTATGTATTGTTTGTCATCAAAATACTTTAAACGAAAGCATTAAAAAACATGATTCTAGAATCCAACAAAAGTGTTCCTTGCCCTGATGCACTGATTGCTCACACTTACATAGAAGGCTTACCCAGAAATTAAAGAATGCAAGTGCTTTCTGAGTGGGGTGTTGACTAACAATGCAAGAACCTCAACTTTTCCAGGTCACCAACATCCTCAGTTTAGGGGACTGTCACAATAAATTCCTTAATTGTGTCAGGTCCACTGAGTGAGTAAGGAGATGAGATTTTGCTGTATTAACTCTCTTGGACAAGGACTTAAACTAAACTTACACTTTGCCTAAATTTGGCACAATTTAAGAAAGTCTGAAAGGCTGGGGAGAAAGCAAGCTTTCTCTTTCACAGCAGAACATGACTCACAAGAGTCCTGAAAGTCCTAGGGACGTCTAAAGTCATCCAGACTCATCCAAACTCATCCCTGGTACCTAAAGGACTTCCCACATGTTTTAGATGCTCCTTGGAAGCTTGAAGATCTATGAAATTTTCTTATTCAGTGAAAGTCAAAGGTTATTCAGAGAGATGATTACATTTAGTCCAGAAAAAATTATTTAAGCATATGTAAAATTTTCTGATATGGTTATTTAAAAATTTACAAAAGCAGGCCCAATATATCTTTTTCCAGGTTTCCAAATGGCTAGAATATTTATCTTAGCCAGGAGAAACATAGTTTTTGTTTTCCCTGCTTGAGGCATTTGAATCCAAAGCATGCACATGACCACAGTCACTGCAGGAAGAGGCACCTTCTGTAACATCCCTTGAAGCTGAGCTACTGCACAGCTAGGAAAGTCGGAGAAGCAAAGTGTGGCTGCATTACCTAGTGAGGAAGTTTTCATCCAAGATGATACAGTCCAAAGATCTTTTCTTCATGGATTTTTCTGTATATATTGTACTAGATAATCACTGGATTAAATGACAGTAGCAGTATATGAAACATTTCACATCATTATCTGCTTTTCTGAAATCTCATTGTCCTTATCAGTAGTTTCCACTGCAAGGTGAGCCACATGAAATGAAATTACATATTTTGAGAGGTGTTAATATTTGCTTCCATCATGTTATAATGTTTTTTATCCTCTTCTTCCAGTGTATTTGAGTGTTCAGTCTCTGTCCCAGCATGTCAAAGGGAGCCCACAGGGATATGAATGATGCTTGATAGCCCTGGTCAGGACATGCAAGGAAACTTTGCAATCTGCTGCAAAAATGAGGGAACTTAATGAATTTTTCATGTACAGCTAAATTTTATGCTAAACTGAGTGATGCTTAATTCAAAAGAAAAATACCACAGGCTCCTAGTTTGGAGGAAGGCAGAACAAATGGTCACTTTAATATTTAGACATTCATTAAAAAAAGGAGAAGATTTTTAAATCAAAATCACTGGCCTATGTAACATGTGCATGAAGATTAAGATCATATCTGGAAGGAGACAATGAAAATACAACAGTATTTCCAGTTGAGGTGTAAACATTTATGAACATCTGTCAAGGAGATTAAATTGGATTCTAGTGAAATCCCCATCCTAGTTCCCCTCACTAAGTGAAGTTCTGAGCAGCTAATCCTGTCTGTGTAGTTTATTGTGAAGACATGACCCCTAATTAAGCAGCTGCAGTAACAAGACACACTGAATTACACAAGCAGTCAGATGTGGTCTTTTAACAGACACACCATAGGAGGTAAAAGACTGAAAAGAAGGTCAGCCATGAGCATCCCAGTCCAATTAGCAGGATGAGAACTGAAATGTTATTATTAATCATGTTGTCATCTTAAGACTGAAAACAAATAATTGAACAAGGCACACTCATGGTCCTTACCTAGTCTCAGCAGCACTCTCTCAAGACGTGCCAAGAGCTTCTTGGCATTTTCTATTCAAACATGAGGATGACTCAGACACCAAGATACCACAAATAAGAATAGGGATCATAAGAGAGTTGGGCCAATGTCCGATGCCAAGAAATCTGACTGTGAAGTGTATCAATGAAAGTAGGTAAGGGACACTTGTCTAGCTGTATATACAATGAGAAAAGATTTATAGGAACATTAAAAGTTAAAGATATATTGAGGTCATTCTAGCCAAAAGGTTGGGAGAAGTCAGAAAGGCTTTTACAAATAATACATGGAGACATTTTAAGCATCATAGAAGCTTACAGGTAAATAAGAAGATAAAATTGATGGCAACCTGGACGCTGATATTTAAAGACAGCAGTTTGATAAATTGTAAAGCATTAAAGGCTTGGTCAAACCAGATATTGACAAAAGGAAGTCTAGATATCATCAGTGGAATAAATATTAAGAGAAAATCATCTGTATGTGTAGTGGATGATATTAGAAACAATAAACAGCATAATCAGATGTTGAACAGCTGGTTCTCTAAGGCTGTTACAAAATTATCTATCCAAAGATAGGAGACGAAGTAGATATATTTTATTTACCCATTTGATATAGAATCCAATGAATACATGAAAATATATTAAAAATATAATTGGATAAAACAATTGCTAAATAATCTGAAAGATGAATAATGCTGTGATAAATGCCAACTGACCAGCAGGGGAAACACATTCTTTGTTTGAGACTACTATCAACAACTTGACCCCTCCTTTTGAGAAGAGCTTGTGAGGAAAAGCCTCTATTTCAGCATTACTCCAAAATCAAATGACACAGACTAAAGGTGATTCTGCGCCTTTAGTGTGAAATGTACGTTGCAATATGAACGGATTATTGTTCAGTGCAGATTGCTGAAAGCAAGACTGTGCTCATTCATGAAGAGCAAAGGTGTTCATTCACTGTGTCAGTAGACAGCACATCATTCACTGACAGAGCAATCTGCACAGACTATGATCCAGATTATGCATAACAGAGAAGTGATGGCCAAGAAGATCAGCAGAGGCAGAGAATAATGAGGATTACAGTCCAGGTGACTAGCAAACTTATTACACTGAAAGCAAGTCAAAGGTGCATGAAATGGATTAAGAACTGACTCAGAGATCCGTAGAAATGCTGCACAGGATTTAGGTGTGCTGCACAATGTGAACGCTTCTGCTTAAAGGCATATATAGTCTACAATAAAGTTCCTAGGAGAACAAGCCCGAAGGTGTCCTTAAAAATTTGCTGTCTGCTTGGGGTTCCTTCATTGTGGTTTTAGAGAGAAATATCTCCACAGGGCTCCATGCTCAGGTTTTTCCTGTTTTCCCACTTCGTATTTTTATGATCTTATGCAAATTTAGCTGCTCTGTCTACTGACATAATTTATACATCCAATGTTTTAAGTACATCAGTTGAAACTTCACATATATCTCTGGCATGTCTTTCGTGATACCATGTTGTCTTGTCACAGCTAGCAATGCTGCGAGAGACCTTTGATTTTTCTTTCCCCATCTTTTTTCTTATTTTCTTGTAGGACCCCTACAGACACCATCACACACCTTACTTGTTTCTCACATCTACCAGTAAGAAATTGCCATGGCCCTGGCTTCACTCTCCTGTTTAGCCTGTGCCCAAAGTTCTTTCTCCATAGCTCTCAGGCTCTTAGTTCAGTATCTTTTTCTCTCTAGCTACACTGGCAGAGGCAATCCCAGGCTGCTCACAGGTGCTCCCCGTGACCACCATCCCAGCCTGATGCTTTGACCAAAAGTTCCTTCTGCAGAAGAACGCTGTTTTTGCTCTGCAGCTCCATTTCCTGATCCTCACACATCAGCAATTGACTTACAAAAAAGGCAGGGTGTGGTCTTGTCAGGTCTGTCTCTCATAGTACCCATAAATAGATCAGATCAACTTAGTATTCTTCCTTCTCATCTCTCCCGTAAGTTCTTCTTTGAGTGGATCATTTCAGGGAAAACAAAATGCTTGACAAGAGCAAAGATTTTTGACTCTTATTCTGTCAAATATTCTCACTATTCCCATAAACTTCCCTGTGTGTACTCTTTGTGTAAAAATTACCCCTTGTGTAACTTTTGAGTTGCAGTCTCTTTTGGGGATGTGTGTTTGTGGAGCACTTCTCACAAGGAGTTCTTCCCACTGAACTTGTTTCTAAATTCCACAGGGAAAAACCCACTCAGTGGGAACTGAACCAGCGGGACAGCAGATAGCACTCTGTATTTCTGGAGCAACCACATACACCACAATACAAAATAGCATGGAATTTGTCAATCTGTCAGTCTAGGGTTTTGTTCACCCCTCTTCACCACAAAAAGTGTGCACCTACTGCACATTGCCAACAGCCCCTGAAGACACACACTGTATGGTGTCAGCGAGACACTCAGGAGAGTAACAGTCCTAAAACGTGACTTGAATGTTTCTTTTTACTGTGTGAGAAATGACTTTGATGGCTGCTGTCAAAGTTGTACACATATCCTCAGACACTCATTTTTTCTTTCATTCAGGGTGCTCCCTAATTAAATTTGCCCTCCTACAACTTTGTCTAAAAGGTATACATTAACCATTTTTCCAAGAGTGCCTTCAGTGCACTAGGTTTGCATTTGCTCTGGGTTTTCTTGCTCAGCAGAAAGCAAATAGAAGTGCTTTAAAACGAGGATGGAACTCTTTATCATTTGTGTATCTAAAGTTTACAGTCCAGTTTTGAAAGGGATAATTGAAACTCTAAAGGGGTAATTCTCACTGATGCTACTGAGAATGTACTTTCTCTGGCACATAATTTTAAAAGGTTGCCCTAATGCATGTCTATTTTAAACACAGATATGAAAATAAATCATCCCTTTTTTCCCGTAATACCTGTACAACAAAAGCTGATTTTCTGACATGCAAACCTTCAGCAGCTGTCTGATCTTTTAATCTGTTACATATGCTTTGTCTGATGCTCTCCGTCCAGGAGAACACAAAACTGCTGTAGACATCATTACAATTCTTGATCTGCAAATTCAAGACCTGTGCCCCTTTATACTCCCAAAGTGCACAGGGGATCTTAGTCAAAGCTGCTTAGTAACTAGGGGATTTAGAAAATATACTGTTCACACTCCTCTGGCCACTGAGCTGTAGGATTTTGGAAGCAGCTCACTCTTTCTCTGCTTATCATTTTAATCAATTAAAAGGGTTGTCCATCCTGTGCTAATCTCCCTTCAACTCTCACTAGATCAAAAGACTCCAACTGATTATTGTTGCAGATTAATAGGATATCAGACAAATGTTAATTTAGATGTTACAAAGTCAGTGTCAGTATTCTCTGAACGTCTCTAAGGTCTGCTGAGCAGAGATGAAAATAATTAAGAAAGGAAAAGGAAAAGGAAGAAAGTTTGAGGTATGGCTATTTTTGTTTTCTCCAAATCCCAGAAATACATGAGAGACTGTCCCTGCAGCTCTGCTCAAGGAACAGATATGGGAAAGAAGTGTTTATGATTTGTTTGTTCAGATTCTGACAACACAAAAACCACAATCCAAACCCTATTTTTTTCTCTTTTCCTGTCACACAGAAAGGAGGAGTCAAAAAATACCTCTGATACTAGTAGGTGAAATGTTAGATTAAAGGACAGAACAGTAGCAAGTCTGGATGGTCTTGTAGAGTCCCTCATAGCCTAGTTAGAGAAGATCATATTTGCATAAATTTAGAACCTTTATTTTAGGGAAAAAAGCCTCCAGCATTGTTCCACAGAGAGTAGGCATAAACGATCAGTCTGTCATGCCAAACTAAGTGGTAGCTTGGGGGTGCAGGTGTTCATCTGAGCAGTGTTAGCTGACTGGTACACTGGAAAACTTGAACCCAAATGGCACAATCTAATCTTGATGATATTTTATGAGCAATAATGTCAGCTCGCCATTAGCCCTGTTTCCATTCCCACCTGTCCAGATTTAGCTCTGCCAGATTATGGTGTTGGTGGACATCACTTGAACATGAGCTCCCCATGTGAGTCTTGAGCTAAGAAACACTTGATTTTAACAGCAGGACCATCTCTTAGAAGACTATGGGGATGGTTTCATGTTTGTGCAATGCTAGTGACAGGACCAATACTGATGGTAGTGTCCACTCGTGTTGACCCTACATTGTTGAGACCACAGTGAAAATTGAAAGTGTTTAAAAAAGAGTTGCAAAATTATTTCCCATGTGGCACCAATGCCTAAGAGAGAGATGGAGAGACTTATAATGTTTTTTTCAGGAGAAATTAATTGCTTGCTTTCTGTCTGCAGATATCTGTCTGGGGAATAGACATTTGATTGTAAACAGGTCTTCTGTTCAGAAGAATAAGGCACAGTGAGATTCAGTTATCAAAAGTAAAATATAAATGAAGAAGTTTAGAAACAGGGTCTTTATTTTTCTATCTATGACAACAACTAACAGATGGTGTGTTCTCCATCACTGAAAGGCTTAATTCAGGGTTAAGTATATTTCTAAAAGTTATGCCATAGTTAATTCAATAACTCATTATGAGTTTGATGCTGAGATGCGTGCACTGTTATGGGATACAGATCTTTGGCAAGTATTAAGCATAGTATCTGGTTGCTTTACAGCAAAGATGTGTCCTTGCTTTAAACCTGTTTCTCAAATATTAGGTCTAGAGGGTATATGGCTGCTAGACACCTTCTACCATAATGTACTCATGTTTGCATTGAGAATTTCTAGCCCATGACTTGTGTACAATATATAAATAATATAAAAAAATATAAAGTAGGCTTTTGATAACTAAATATAATCATATTTGTCTCTTGCTCTGTGGATGTTACACAGCTCAAAGCAGAATTCTGCTAGGATAGTGTTTCTTTCCTTCCAAAGCACTATAACAATGTAGGCTGCACAAGGACACTGGTTCTGCTCATTGTACACAAGAACCATGTGGATACCATGGCAGAGAGTAGTTCAGAGAACTTTATTACCAGAGACACTGATATATAAATTATCTTGAGAATACTTTGAGTGAGTGCTTCTTTTTTACACCTCTTTTTGCAATGTCCAAGTCATGTCCTTTTTGTTGGATTGAATATTTTAGCAGTACTTTTGCACATCAGCAGAATATGCAAGGTAGAGTAATCCTCAGCCAGGCACAAGATCCAAAGAGACTAGCTTTTTGCATCCAACAGCAGCCACAACTGTGGAGTTTACTTTTCAGTACTCAAAACATCAAAGTAGGTATGTATGAGGAACTCTGCACCCTTAGGTCACATCTTGTCTAACTTATGCCAGGCTTTGGTGTAATTTATAGATAAGCACATGTATATATATGTTTTGTAGTGTATTTTATACATTATATAATATATAACACACCATTCTATAAAGTTTATATGTAATATGATTATTACTGATAATTTTTATTTCAATATATTCCCTATTTATTTTAAATGTGCCCTTCCTGCAACTTAATTGTCTTTGAGATCTTCTTGTTATGAGACAGGAATGAAAGAATTTTCTACTGTTCTTCCTAGATATTTGTTATACACACAAAGCTGTAATATTAGGGTGCAGGGTTTGAAATAGGAAAAAGCTCTGTGCAATTCCACCGTGATCAAATTCTTTCAACAGATGTCATGTCAGTGCAAAAAGAGACAACCAATACATATATCAGCTGACATGTTTTTATCTCTGTTTATCTAATGAGCTCTGGAAATTCTTTATTCTGTACTGGCTTGCAGTGGAGGCATTCCCAACAAGTACACAGTCCTGAAACAAGCAATCGGGGTAGTGGGCATGGTACCATCCTACTGTTTGGTGAACTTTTATATTCCTTTAATGATGGATTCTGAATGTCAGGGTCATCTGTCTTTCTTGAAACAAGTTCTAGTTTTCCCATGTGGTGACAGGACTTCAGTTTGTACAGAAGCAGGGCACATGTATTTGTGCCATTTCCAAGCACACCTTTGTAACATAAAGAATGTTTTTCTCGGAGGTATATGCACGTTTGAGTGCAGATCGCTCAGGGAAATGCCTGATACAAATACTTAGGTCTTTTTGGGAATAAGGATTGCAGCAGCAGATGCGGTCCTGTGCTCCTCATATCCTGTAACCCTGACAAACCTGTCTCAATTGCTGGGTCAGGGAGACTGTCCCCTGGCCCTGATGTCCCAGAACGGCATTGTGTAACTTAAAATGACACCAAACTCTCCAGGTTAGACATACCTCAAAATGCAGGATATAAAAATTTAGATCTCATTTTCACTAGGCCCGGGTGGCTTCTAGGACTTTTTGTCTGAAGTTGTCAATGTTTGTTCTAATCCCATTTTTGCTATTGTGCTAAGGCCTTTAATACTTTAATTATCCAGCTGTGATTTCCTCTTCCTCAATCCCTGGGAGAGACTGACCTAAACTGAGAAGACTAACACTACGGTGAGAGAGATGAGCTTTAAGGCTTGCTAAGCTATGTCAAAGCTTCAGAGCATTTAAGTCTGTATTAAAACCAAATCTCTTACCAAGTGAGCTGTCAAGCCCATTAAGAATGATTCAATTTCATTTTTCATTTATAGCACAACAGATTCTCCAACCTGAAATGCACACTGCTCCTACACACCTAGCTGCTAATAATGTTAACTTTTCTGCATGTTATAAGTAAAAATGCTAAAAATTCAAAACTAAGCTAACAAAACATCTCCATATTTAAATTCAATCACAAGGTGCTGTTTGAAGTACTTTCTTGAGAGATACTGGTCTAAGCTTTGTGTAAACTCACAAACACCTATTAATCAACACCTGTTGATAACAATACATCATCAGGTGAAACACTTAGTGCCCTTCCCCTTTATTCCTTCCAAAAGAAACAGGTCCCAATAGACTACAGTCACAGCCTGCTCTGTACATTGAGGACATCATTCTCATTAAAGTCTTGACAAAGTTTCTTGATTCAAATGATGAGCTGGAGCAGGCTTGGCACTGCCTCATTCCTGAGACCACATATCCATATATCCCTGGAGACAGATGCCTTGCAGCAGCACACTTGCAAATGTTTTCTTTTTCATTTTTCCTCTTCCTCATTTTATCTCTTTTTCCCCACTACAGGAGTCTGGTTCCTTCAGTAAGCCCATCAAGTATTGGGACATAGCCAGGGAAATGCCACCAAAATCTTTAACTGAAACCGAAGTTTTCCTTCTTTTGTGTTTTATTTTGCTATCATTCCTTGTTGAATTTGTGTCACCCCTAGCAGAGGAGTGAGAGTGTCTTCACATGCATTTCAGAATTGTTGGCCTTCACTCAGAAGTGAGGACTGTGTTAACTTAAGGTTAGAGATATTCAGGCTGCTGCAAGTCAACAGAAGCTTTAAAAGGCACAACAGTCATGTAACCCAGCACAATCTCCTTTGACCCAGATGAGGGGCTGCAAATTCTAGTTCCTTCTTTTGATTGCTCTGGGGAAAGTTTTGTTAGTCTGACATCAAACAGAAAAATAATTCCAAAATCGATTTCTTTCAGAAGCCAAGATCCACAACCTGTCTGCCTCTGAATTCAAACAGCCTCTTTATGTTTTTCAATTATTTTTCCCTACACCTTTTATTACCTGAAATAGAAACAGCAAGAAATAGCACACCAGCTATAATTGTATACTACACTGGTCAGCATTTACTGTTATTTGAAAAGTATAATAGAATTACAGTTAACATCTATAGTGAATCATTCAATACAGTTTCATATTGTGAAAAGCCACCAAAACACACAAGCAGGAGTTACAAATAATACTTACACATGGTGGGTTTTCCTCTTCTGGTAAGTGATACAGGAGTTCAGGCTGGGGAACAGGAGAGGACCTAGTGGCTTAGAATAATGTACTTTCATGCAGGCAGGGACAGCTGTGATAATCTCAGTGAGCTTCTGTATCACAGGCCCAGATTTCCACACACTAATGCCAAGGCAGTACTTCCTCCCAGCCAGCAAGGATTTGGAGGGAGAAAAGGTGGCGAGGTGCAATAGGAACAGCTGTGCTTTCCACAGCAGGAGCAGCAGACTCTGGACACCACGGTGGTGGCTTGGCATGCAAGTGCCCTCCCTGCACAGGCTGGCCTTAATACAGCTCACCTCTTTATTTCAGAATATCAGCTTTTCCATTCCAAACTCCCCTGCATCCTCTGTAGTTCTTCATAGCAGTACAAAGCAGGGATTTGCAAAAGTTGCCAGTCTGGTCTTTGCCTGTGGCATCCTAGGCCATCCTCACATCCACATGAGGCCAGGAATGGTGCTGGGGCAGCGTATCATCAATTCCAAGTAGTAAAGTGAAGGGGTAGCTGTGGTTGCTTCTGTCTGCTGCAAGAATGCATCAGGATTTTTAGCAGTAAGTACCTAATCCATCATTAGGCTGCTCAGTAACTGACTGATTTTTAGCATGTTTAATGTTCTGGGAAGAGTCATCTGGAATTGTTATGACAGAGGACAGATTTGTGATTCCTCAAGGCTAAGGTCATATGTGGCAATCATGATGAACTGGCACCAACTCCTGTCCAGCACAGGCCAGAGACCTTGTTGAAGTGCAGAGCAACAGAGGGTGGACACACACATGCCTCTGCAAACCACTGAATGATGTTTGCCCCTG
This sequence comes from Aleadryas rufinucha, assembly GCA_013397815.1. NCBI lineage: Eukaryota > Metazoa > Chordata > Aves > Passeriformes > Aleadryas > Aleadryas rufinucha. The sequence goes on along the minus strand of VZTH01015863.1, from coordinate 282,292 downwards.
GCCAGTAGCTTCCTGGGGAGTCACAGCGTCTATGAAGGACTTCCTATCCAAGTGTGATGCATCTGAACATAATAGTCAATCCAAGTCCCACCTCAGTCAGCTGTTCCTGTGCTTAAATTACCTTCCCTAAAAATATGCCCCCCAGTTTTTGGCCTGAATTCTTCAATCCACCAAGTCTGTGTTTTGTTCTGCTTTCTTATGGTTTCCTGGCTCTGACATAGGCTTTCCTAAATAATCTTGGGTTACTCACTTAATCTCTTTTTACATTAATTCATTGTTGCAAGGGGGAGTTTACATCTCTCTTTTCTAACCTCTCTTTCATGTCAAGATCAAAGACTCCCTAGGGCACTGATCTTTTCTGCATCTTGACACAATTTCTCGAGTGAAAGAACTTATTTCAGCTATGGCTTGTATAGTTGTGCTACACTAGACCCTAACAAAAGTTGCTTTTTGCATTATACATGTCAGCATCTTTGCAGCTTTCATGTTATTTATGTTGCAAATTAAGAAATAGAGTAGGTAGCTGCACAAAGTCTTGATTATTGCAATAACTTTTCTTCTCCCAGCACACACCACAGCATTCACCCAGCTGCCTAAAGAAGCTTCACATCTTGAAAAATTAATATTTCACCGTCTTCCTCCACATCATGTCTGTGCAGGTGCTTGGATCTGGGTCTTGCAGAAAACCATCCTTTCCAGGAGAGGCAATGGAACAACTTAAAGGGCTGAAACCTCCCAATTGATCTCATCTGGGTGTTGGGTTCCTGCTTGCTGCTGTGATCTAAGGACTAGAAAGCCCATCACTGTACCTCACAAGGTAGAAGGATCCTATCCCAAATACTGAACTAATTTGTGAGGAAGTCAGGTACATAAACAGACAGTAAGAGTATCTCTGTTGACTGTCTGTGACCTTTGCCATCACTTAGTTCCTGAATGTCCCCACTAGATCTCTTATTTTATTGCTTTTTTACCTGTATGGCCAGTAATACAAACTTCTACGAAAATCCCCTCAGGCTTTGTTGATCTATCAGATGTGTTAATCAAAGCACAGTTTTATTACAGAGACAGGATTAAAAAGAAAAAAAGCAAACTACTAGTAGAAAACAACTGCATCATTAATTATGCCACTGAAGTACTACAGAGATCTTTATAGGAATTCATGGAGGTGAGTCTGTGAGGCTTTGAGGACTAAGTGGTATTTTATGTCTTTTTAGGCATCCTACGGAGCTGGAAAACCAGACCAGCTTTCAGGGACACAAGCCATGATGTATTTTATCCTACATCAGCTGTAGGTCTGGTCACTTCAGGCTGACTGCTGCAGAAGACACTGTCCCGGTAGCTTACCCCTAGATGGCACTGCTTGGCAGCCTGGCTCCAGCTCCCATTCCTTTCCTTGGCTTCACAGCCAAGGTTTCGACTTCCCTCAGGGTTGGTTGGAGAATAGGACAACGAGATGAAGGAATTAAATTTCTGCCACTCTTGGCTGAAGTGGGAATATTCTCTTGATTGATACTTCCAAGTAAAAGAGGAAATAAGTTTTCAATCAATGTGTTATAAGGCATCAGGACGGTGTCTTTTTTTCAGTGCATGAAGCAGGTATTTGTTCTGACAGGGCTTCCTGCTGTTAAAACTAATGTTCTAGAGGCATCAAGATGGGAAGGTGCATTGTTATAAACTTCTGATGCATTTTATTCTGCTGCAACTGTAGGGAACAATGTGACACATTTTTCCAAGTTACCCCCCTTTCCCTTATTAACATGGTGCAGCTTGCAGTTCGCTTTTGTGTGCTTTAAATTATTTATCAATATTTTAGGGAATTTTACACAAGATCAGAAATTCCTTGTGAAACCTGATAGCAAAGCGATATCTGAATATTTAAGGTGTTTGGATTTAACTAGATGGATTTCTCGTGAGATGATGGCAGTTCTTCAAGCCCACATGAGTAGCTGGGTCAAGTTTTGAAGTCTAACAATAATCCTAAGCAATTTTCCATTTTTAAATGTCTGTAATTATTTCAGGTTTAATTTTTTTACTTGTTCATTTACAGAGAAAATGAAGCAAAAGAGCTAAATATCTTTTTTTTAAGGGCTAACACCAGGTATTACCCAACTACCAGTAACACTTGCTATAATCCTTTCCCAGCCTATGCCTAGGTTTCCTTTCTAGCCACAGAATACATTTGTGAGAGTACATGTAGGCACATGTGATTGCATCCTTTGCACCTTGCAGAAGATGGTCAGTCATTCCTCCTCGTGGTTACAAATAGTAGCAGGAAGGCCACCATGCTTATACTCTTAAAAATAATAATAAAAAACGCTCTGATTTTTCTAAGAGAATGCATCAGTCTGGGCTGACTGGCTGTTTTAGAGGTCATGCTGAGTCAAATCGCTCTGCTGGGAGTTTAACTTTCTCTATTACCTCAGCCTGCCACAGTCCACTCTAAAATACTGAGCCCATGCCAATAATCCAGTTACAGGAATGGTCTTTGGGGGTTTTAAAGGACTTCTACTGTTATTTTGTTTCTATCAAAAGAGCAGCAGATTGCATGTAAATTGAAGGACTTCCACCCTTTTCCAGCTCTTTTCACGCAAGTTTTGATCACTGAACACAGACAAAAGGGCACCCAGGCAGCCTCCTGGGCCCAGTCACTGAACTACCAAAGAGTCCACAGAGACCCATGTGTCTATACCAACCAATGTAATTATTAATGAATGAATAGAAATAGATTGTTAAAAGTGTCCTATCATCAAATTGTGAAAGTCCAAATCTGCATTTAAACCATTTGGTTTAATTCAGTTCAGACAGCTCAGATATAGCATGATAGGAAAGAGCTAGGAAAAGGTTTGTGTTGATATTGATAAATGCACAGATTCTCACATCTTCCAAAATACAGCTCTGTTCCTTGTCTATCAACCTACTTGGTAATCTTTCACACTTGGCAATCTTTTTCAACCTTCATTATAGAAGTTCAATGTGGTACCAAATATAGACTTGTAACACTTGGATATGGGCTGGAGTTCTTCCATGATCTTCTTTGGCAATGAACTGCAAGTTAAAGGATTATAAGGCTTAGTAAATAAAGCAGCAGTCTTTCACCTGCCAGCCAGATTTCTGTCTTAGTTTAACCTTGATTTATGTGATGACTTTGGTTTTAGTATGTTTTTAAGCAGATATGAATTTGTGTAACCTGGAACTGTTGTACTACATCCTGGATAAAGGGAGAAGCTTGGTTCTGGAGCCTGAAAATGCAGGCCAAGATTTAAAAGAACACACACTCTTAAAGAATAGATCTATACATGTAGGACAGGGTTCACATAGGCACGGAGGTGTACTTCAGATACACCTTCAAAGGAAGCTATGTTATTTATGCATATCAGAGATGAATTTTAAGTAATCAGGAAATGTTTTTAAGCTCTGAGCACCACTTTCTCAGAAATTCCTTGCCCAATGTTGCACTGAGATACTTGAGTAACTCCCTGTCATACCTCAGGGATGGCATCCACTACTCAGTACTGCAGGTGCTGCCGTCCCAGTCTTAGGATCATGTAACCTCCCAGTTACAGGGGTGTAAGCACCTAGGAATTTGTTTATGAATCTTAATGTCTTCAACTGCATCTGGATTGAACGATACAACTTTGAGGTCATGATATTTGCCCACAGGACTATTCATATGCCAAATTTCTCTTGAGTCTGTGACCTGGAAGAGAGGAGGTTGATGACTGCTACCAGGTGGGTTTCTAGCCTAAGGAATGAGCATCACACAACCAGCATTGTACCAGAGTGTACTCACCTTTTTATTTTTTGGTTGGTTTTGTTCAGTATGCATTAAAAGGTGATAAAAAGAGTGGACTAATTCTGAGATTTCCAGTTAAAGGTATAAAAATGTGATAGTGATTGTAATTCTCATGTCTAGTAATGAGTGTAGTGTGTTACTGTAACTCTTTGGGTACTATCTTTTTACTCAGCCAATAAATACCCCCACAGCAGTACCTGAGAACAGCAACAGTACTGTGATCATGGGACAAGGAACTGCTGTTCTGTGACAAGGACAGAGCTACAGTTCTCATGCTAAACACCACAGACTAACCTGCTCATGTGAGAAACTGTTGTCAGCATAGTTTGGGGAAGACAGTGAAGCCTCCCTGCTGTGGAAGTGGTACCCACCCTGCCTGGTGCTACTGGAGATGGACCTTACAATCAGAAATAAATGGCTCATTTTTTCTTCAGCACACCAATTTCAACCAGTGCCATAGCATCTGTGAAGGAGAATTAACCCGAATATTATTTTGGTCAGCCTCTCTCATTTTACCTTCAAAATTAAATCTACTTGCTGAATAAGACAGAATGGGAAGTTGTTTAGGGCTGTTCAAAATCAGAGAGCTTTTTTTTTGTGTGTGTGAATTTGGTGCAGCTTTGACAACATAATTTTGTAAGTTATGTACTTAATATTTTGGTGGCTCGAGGATATGATCTATGAATTTCTGGCAATTTATATTTCACTAATTTGAATATTTTTAGAGCTTGTGTTTAATAACACCTTGTTAGCCACAGGCCTACTGTCTGAGAGAAAAAATTTAATTATTTGTTAAGTCCTCTCCCTGTTCCACAGGCATCTCTAGGCCTCCTAAAGTAATCCAAAGGATATCCAGATATATTCAATATCCAGGATATTGAAATGCAATGGGTCAATAAGTGAGCACTCAGATGTACTTCAGCTTACAGGGCTGATGCAGTGCCATCCATCCAGCTGCTCCGTGCCAAGTTCCTCCTGCTGGGAGCCCACCCGCACAGCTCGCTGCCAGCTGTGGCACTCTCTTCCCACAGGTGCTGCAAAGTCTAATCCAAGTGTGTCTGAGGCCTCCACAAGCAGCTTGACCTCTGGTCTGAAGCTTTAAATAAAGCTGGAATACTTCCTTTAAAGAGGAGAAAGGAAACAGAGAAGGAAATAGAATTCAATGCAGTTTTTAAGAAATTATGATAATGCAGTAAAAAGTAACTTCCAAAGTAAGATGCTGTTGAGAGGCATTGGTAAGATAGGACTTGTGGATAGCTTTGCATCTGATTATCCATCAGACTTGCAATAGGTCCAGAATGAAGAATATGACAGAACTAAACTTTCATGGCTGATATTTAATAGCTCATTTCTATCTGGCATCTGCAGAATGCTTATGGGGATAATAGCTCTTTAACAGAACTGCTGACAGTAGTTAAAAATAAAATAAAGGCAGGCAGAGAACCAGAGGCAGAGAAAATATTTCTATGGGTTTGGGTTGTATTTTAAAGAAAACAAAATTGCAGAAATATCTTCATGTTTTCTCTTAGGGCTGGTCCTGTGCTAATGCCAAATCTAGGCTGAGGAGGTATTTCAGAAAGTGCTGATTGGCCCAGACCAAAGTCATGCTGACAACCAGGGCAAACATCAGTGGCCTCAGAGCACTTCTACTGCTGGTTAATTCATTAATATAGATACAGCCTTCGTGCCAGTTCCCTTCTCTCGTCAAAACAACATAAGGGAAAGACCTGATGCTGGGTTTACCATAATAGGATTAAAGAAAGCTCCTCTCAGAGACAGTGCATCAGAAAAAGCTTCCGTATGAGCTTCTGCTTGCCTGATATTACTACCTTGATTTGCAGCCCTCTTCTAATATTAGGAAATTTTTAGGTGTCATGAGGAAGCAGTTTCTGCCAGGAACACAGTGAGAGAGGCAGCCCTGCTTCAGCTTCTCTTACAGCTTCATTTTGCTCCTCTGTGAGGGGCACTAATTTGCATAAACTTTCCATGGGACCCATGATGGGAGAAATGTCCTCACATCCTCTATAGCTTTCTTGGTCTCCAAAGACCCTTTCCATACCTCCACCACCTTCTCCTCCCCACATCTGCATCCCTATCTATCACAGAAAAAGCTTGCTAATCCACTTACAGGTGCAGAGGCTGCACAAATGAACACAGCATAGGACATAAAATGGAAAAAAATTATCCTCCATCACAGAAATGTCCAGGACCAGCTTCACATTGGGACACTCAAGAAACTGTCACAATGGCAATTTTTTTTTTTGGTACACATTTCAATAAATTAATCCAGACTCTTTCAGGTCTTCCAGGTCATCCAGAGTCATCCAGATCTTCAAATTCAAAACTTTTGGTCCCAGAAATTAGAATTCTACAAAAATATTGTTCCTGTTTTTAAAACTAACACCTTGTGAGATATAAAGAACACAAAACCAATTAGTGCATTTTCTTTTATAAATCATTTGAACCTTCACTGTTTTAGCTTTAAAATCCTTGAAATTCTTATTTAAGACTGGCAAGGTCTCTGGTAAATCAGCCTCTAACAAACAATCAAAAGTAAAGGAAGTTTGTCTGTATTTTTCAATATTTCTCTGAACAGTTTTGTGGAAAAGTTTGTTGTTTATAATTCACAGTTCAAGCTGTGTGAGCGTCTGGGCACCACTTCTTTCACGTCTCTTTTGAGTGGCCAGGGGAATACTCAGGGCTTGGGGACACGTTAAAGGGTCATGACTCAAACCATTTATCCCTCAAGAAACTGCTGTGAGTCTGCTTTCAAGTCTTTGAGTCTGTCAGATGCCTGATACAGGCAGTACAGCAGCTGACCCCGGCCTTCGGTGTGCTAGTCAGTGAGTATTTTCAGGTATTAATTCTTAAGACCTGTGGGATTAGAAGGATAGTTTTCACATCTTCTTGAAGGAAGATATAAGGGGATGGTGTAGGCAATATGCAGGGTTTCATTTCAAACTACTTTGCTTGTAAAGTTGCATTACCTTTTCGAGCGAGGTACAGCTCAATGCAGAATTTTTTGCGTTCAATACAAAATTATCTGCCTATAAGCTCAACATAAGTGTTGTATGTATCATACATGTCAGATTTGAAATATCTTTTGTACAACATGATTATATACATGTACAAAATTCCTATAAATACAAGCCAGATGTATTCAATAAACATGCAAGAATACAGACCAACTCTTTAGAAAATTCCATTCATCTCTCATGAAAGAGGGACTTTTTTTTTTATAAATATCTGAAATACTCTCATGGAAAGAGGCAGAGAATCAGTAATTTGCTGATGACAATTTTGTAAGTCTATTTGTTCATGGCTATTTATACACTTCTGCTAAACAGAGCTATAGAGAGCTAAGCAACCAAAATTTACACCACTGTGTTACGCTGCGGTCCTTCAGACAGCCAGAGTCAAATTCTAGTTCACATCATAAAAATAGTGCCAGCAAGGATTGCATAACCCTGTAATCTGCAGCCACAATACCAACCTGTGCTGGCACCTGTGCAGTGGAGCTTTACCTGCTTCAGACATAATCCGGAAACACACACTAGGTGGGGGATTTGCAGTGCCAGGTCACTGAGGGATCTCTTGCTTTTCCTGCCTTGGAAAGTCATCAGTCTAATGAGTAACTCCACCTGCTCTTCTCAGGAATATTCCCAGAGGAAGATGTGTGGCAGCGGCTGCAGCAATTGTAGGAAGTTGGTGGTCACCAAAATGCTCCCGCAGAGAAGCATAAACCCGACAGAATCTTCTTTTTCAACTGATTTGTGTGTCCCAAGTAACTATAGATTAATATGAATGTAGGTGAAATCTCATGTTTGTGAGAAAATGCAGAGGGGACACAGTTCTCCAAAGAGTGTCTGGGGAAACAGATCCTCACCGCAGCTGCTGGTGTCTCAGATGTCCCAGCACTGCCCACGGCACAGCAGAAGGGTACCCGGTTTGATTCCCTCCCATCATTTGTCACCTCACAATAGGTACCCTGGGCGGGGGGCATGACACTCTGGGAGCCAGAGAGTGATGGTCTTATTACTCCATTCTGCAACTGCTCTACACAGTGCAGATAGTTACACATTTTGAAGAATAAGGGCCACCAAGTCAGTAACCTGTATCAATGGAGGTGTAGCACCTAGAAGGGAAATAGACTGTCTTAGGCATTGCTTCAGCAGGAGGGAAGCATGAACTTTGGGCAGTCACTGAAACCAGGCTAGAGCTCAGTATGGTTTTATTCCTGAATATTTCTGAATGACCAGCACTATATACATATGCAGATGTTTTATTACTGTAGTCATGTTAAAAATAAATATGCTACTTTATGAAATAAAACAAAAGAAAATAATTTTTAATAGTTGAAAAAGAGCAGCAGATATTGTTCTTTGCGAAAGCATTTGGCATGACTGTACTGCTTCCATTCGCAAAGCCAGTGTATTTATAGAAGCCTAAGACGAAATAGAAAGTTAAGTCCAGGACTGATTCCTTGATCTGAACTTTGAAACTGAGGTCAGAAAATTGCAGTGTCAGTCATGGGGAATGTCTGAGCAGGTGATGAACAGCAGCACTCACACAACTCCCCTCTTCAGAGGTGAGTTGTTCTCAGTCCTCAAGATCTCACAGACTGCTGAGCTCTCTCATTACCAAACTTTTAATTGAAAATGTGATAAGCTACTCCCTCTCTGTAGGAAGCTACCAGCACTTAGGAGATCACCGGGGTAGAGTACCTGTCTCTGGGGATCACTGTGCACTGTATGAGGCTTTCCTTGAGTGAGAGCCACAGTTAATGATGTGGCCCCTCTTCCTGCGAACAGCAAATGCCTGCAAAGGAGGATAAAGGAATGAATGACCTGTGGCTTGGCAGAAGTTAACTACTCAATCACAGGATAAAAACTGAGGCCAGTGTAATCAGGGGAATAAAAATAAATCTTGGCAATAACTTCCATTTGCGGTCTGTGGCTGAGACTCTCAGATCCATCAAGAGTTTTAATCATCATACAGAATGTTGACATTTTCGGATCTGAAAAAATTGTCCATGGCTGAGAAAAGAAGTAAACTGATTATGGTCCAGGATTGATTTTGGGCTGGGGATGTTTATGAATATATAATGTGGGTATTCAGAAGGCCTGACATAATTCTTTTTCTTTTAAAAAATCAGTGACTTTAGCAGAAGAAGTTTTAGAAAGCTAACAGATATAACTCTTTATAAGTCTTCTACAGAAACATTTTTAAAAGAAAGAAGGGAAGGCTTAGTGGCAGGTGTTCCTCAATCTTCATATTTAATGAGGCGCAGGAATGTTAAGCAGCAAATATTGGCATGAAGGGATTAGGGCAGCAGCTGTTTAAATACAATGGACTGAATATAGTCAAAATAGTGATGCACTATTAACCAAATGCTGCTATATTTCTAGAAGGAACAATCTGCACAAGTGTGTGTAACTACTTGTGTGTAAAAACATTCTTAGATAACTTTTCACTGGACACCTGGAATAACAGCATGTGAAGTCACCTGACATCCAGTCAGTGCTACACCCATTGATTATCCTGCTCCCAGAAAGCCTGCATGGATTTTTACTGTTTTTCATTACAGAAACCTTGCCACAACCTCTTCTCATATATGTCCTCTACAGTCTGAGTCACTGCACACACCTTAAAACATGAGAATACTTGATCTGAGTTCAGACAAGGAGTGTCTGCCTGGGTTCTGAGTACTGGTTGTTTACTGAGTATAAGAAGAAGACAAGCAATTTTTCTTTTGTTACCTTCTCTGCTCACAGAAAGCAGCAGATCAGAGACTTCCTGAGCAAGACGTGGCACCTGCATCTTTGGAGCTTTACTGGACACTTTTTTCTATTTTCATATAATCTGTTGTCAAACTTATTTGTACTTTTGTATCTAAGATATTTTTTGGCAATGAGTTTACTTGATGTGCAGTTGACAAAGCTTGACATTCTTGTTTTGAACCTGTTGCAGACAAATTACATTTAGTGTGCTCTGGTTTAAGTTCATGTTGCCTGAAAGGCATGCTGCATCTCTGATCATTCTCCTGGTTCATCTGTGACTGTATCTTAGAGGTGAGATAAACAGAACCCCAAATGCAGGAATGTGATCAAGTTTGTTTGTTACTATAACGACATTTAAAAGCTAGAGCTCTATGTCTTGCCTGATAGCACTTAACCTTGTGTTTTCATTTTAAATTATAGGGAGTACTGAAATGACATTTTCATAAAACAACCCACAATAAATCTAAGATCTATCTTTTGACTGAGTAATTGTTAATGTCACACATTTTTTGTGAGTGCATTTCTTTGCAGCTGTCAACAGTTGTTCAGTTCAATATAATCTGCAGCTCTTTGTGATCAATTTTATTTTAAACCACTCTAAATAATTTTGTAAAGTCAGAAAACTTACATATATTTATGTCTTGAGACCAGTTTATGTAACCCCTTTTCTGGCTCATGTATGAAAGAATACCCATCAATAGCAATCCCAACACAGTACTTTTTAAACCCATCATTTCTTCCTGTCCTCTTTTGCATCTTCTGGGTAGCTATTACTTTTGCTGGGGGCCTTCCTTTTTACCCCATAGCAACCTACTTTCTCTAAAACTTTTTTGGATATGTATATAATCAAAAGCCTTTCTGAAATCCAAGCCTGGAAAATAAACCACGCTAATATTGATAACCAATAGTTTAATGAGTTCTCCAGGTACTGAAACAGGCTTGAGACCCATGACATCGTCCTGCAAAAACTATGTTAATTCTGCCCTATTAAATCATATTAATTAGTGTATACTGCTGGTAATGTTATTTTTTATAGTTTCTACTAATCTCCCCAGTTCAAAAGTACAACTTCCTAGTCCATAATTTTTAAGGTTCCCCAGGAGTTCTTATTAAAACCTAGCCTTGCATGCACTATCTTTCTTTCCTTTTGTACTGAGGCTAATTTAAGTGATAGGTTATCCACCACAACTGAGAGCATGAACATTTCAAATCTGTATTATCTGAGACCCACTGCGCAAATGCTATCAGCTCTGGCAGTGCTCTATTGATCTTTTTTAAATTGTCTTGAAACATCTTTTGCTGGTAGCTCTGACCGAGATGGTTCCCTTACTCTTTCTCCTGTAAAGAAAGGTTGTGGGAGTAAGATCAGACTCAGGCTTTGACAAATTTACTGCTCATGGAAATACTGCACTTAGCTTTTCTGCTACTTCTTTATCTTCCTTGAACAATTCTTTTACAAGTCAGCTATCTTTTGGTCCTACAAGTGTTCTAAAAGTCATGCCATTTCTGATATGGCTGGAAAGGTTTTTTACTAACATTCATATAGCAAATCGAACAATCGGCTGTTTGTTGAATTCGTTCTGACCTGTCTTGAAGTACTTTTACATTCAGCATGCCAGAGTATGTGATTCTTCTAGTCTGGAGATTGTTTCCACATTCCTTACCCCGAAAAATATCTTTTTTCTGCTATACGACCACAGTCTTTCATGACCTTTTAAACTTTGGTTGGATAGGAGTATATATGTGAGCTTCTAAGCTAATGCTTTTATGTAATCTCCCTGCCACCTATAATCGTTTTATTCTCTTACCAGGACTTTTTCATTTCCTTTGATGAAACTACATCATCTTCATGCAGTTCCCAATTTTGAAGCTAAGAGATACTGGAGTGTGGGGCTAGGAGTTTTTTCCGGTCTTTTGGGAGCTCTCCTCAGTTCTACATGGCTTCTGGGTATAAGTATATTGAAGTCAGCATTACAAGATAGTTGTTTAATAATGCTTCAGACTAGAACCTGTGAGATGATCCCATGAGGACCACATCAAATCATGCTTCTCTGTTTATGAGTTTTCTAACCAGCTACTCCAAGAGGTAGTAACTTTAAAATATCTACTATGTCCAAAAATGTAGCTTCAGTATAATGTCCCATCAGGGACAACGGTGCAGAAGGAAGTGGGGAGGAATGAGACCTGTCTTTATTAGCATGTTTTCTACCTTTTTGGATTCTCCATTAACTCCCTTAGCAGTCACAATCCAGATACTCTCTGCCCTGGGTGATTACAGGACATTTTCATACTGTCAGTCTGAAATTGCAGTTTCTGGGGATCCTGTGCAATTGCTGGGGATCTTTTGCAATTGCCATGAATATACTGATAAAGAATGTTGTGCATGGATCAAACTCACTCACTTCCCTCCAGAACTTCCTTAATGTGTAGCATCCCACCCGTGCTGGAACAATCCATTTTTAAACTCCTATTCTCTCATGCAATTTATATACTGTTATTTCAATTCTCCAAGATTATCTTTCTTCTATCAGGTTTCTGCAGTGCCTATGTACTAATAGCCACATGTCCTTGATCTCTCTTTGAGTTGGTATATAGACCCCCTTCGTACATAGACTTGTTTATGCACTTTAACTAGCTTGGGTCTGCTCAGTGGATCACAGTGGGGTTTGGAGCTGGGATATGCCAGCAGCAGGTCCTTAATCATTTCTCCCAATAGATAGTTCAGTGTCAGTGATATTCCCCACTGCGTACACAGAAATGCCTGCTCAAGTATACAGATAATAGCTTTCCTTTAAATGAAAAGAAAAAACACACCCTTGTGTACTCAGCATATACACAGTTCCAAATGCTTACTGTCCTGTGAGACAAAGGATAGTCCACTCCCCCAGCTTCTAATCTGTGTCATTCTTCACATCTGCACCACTGTGTCTTTTAAAACTGTGTTTCAAGAAAATCAAATTTAGACAAAACGTTCAGGGGAGATGGTGGTAGTACTGTGTCCCAACAAAAGAAACAAACACAAAACACAGCACAGGAAGCAGGAAGTGGGCTTTTGAATTCAAGGGAGAAAGTTTTCTCAAAGGGTTAGATACAGAATTATTGGCATGAGAGATATTAATATTGTCTTGACAGGTGTGAGATGGACAGACAAGCAATGGTGGGGAAAGAAAGTGAGAGCTAATATACAGTTGTAGCTATTCGAGGTGTAGAAATGTCATCCCAACGTGCTGAAGGATGGGGAACTGCAGAAGGTCCCAGAAGCAGCATCAGGAATAACACCAGTGCTACTAAACAAACAAAGGACTTAAAAACTTTCTTTTTAGAAAGGAAGAGGTAAATAACAATGAAGCCACTGAAGTAAATATTTGCTTCTGTCTTCTCTATTTTTATTGGCTTCATCCACTAGAAAGCATGGCACGAGAAACACAACTTTCACATTAGAAGGTATTCAACTACTCCATGAAAACAGGAATTACCAAAGCACATAGGAAAGATTGTTTCACAGAGATCATGTGAAAGATACTGCCTGTTTGGTGGAGGCAAGAGCTTCCAGCAGGAGGTATAAAAGAGAAGGATTGTGGAAAGACATAGAAGGTGCAGTCTCTGCTCTCTTGAAGATGGGAAAGATATATGAGAAGAGTTGTACACAGATGTGAAATTAAAGGGTGGACTTTAAAGTATGACAAGTCAGATTTGAACCTGATGTGGAATGAGAAGACATTAGCAGAGATATCTCAGAAGGAAAATAGTTTACTCTGAGTGGATACAAGGTGGTGTTTTGTAGTGTTTGGGAGGAAGATAGGCTCAGCTGCTTGCTAGAAAACAGAGCTGTGTTCATGATGATGCACACTCATTTTGGGGAGTGGCTGCTACCATGGGTATGGGCATAAGGAATATGTAGGAGGAAAAGAAGCACCTATGTTTTCTGATGGAATACAGAATATATCTATATATCCCTTTACACATATTTACATATTGCTATGTGCTTCTGTGTTGCAGCCCTGGTAGAAGCCTGGACCTCCAGGTCACCAGCAAAAGGCTTGGTGGTGATGAAGGGGGAGCTCTTCTCATGGCCACCTTTCAGCATGCACAGCAAAGTGTCTTGAATGGGTGCTTTCACCCCATTTCATTCACTACCACAGTTTTCCAGGAATGTCCTGGTCAGCTGTTGGGCTGGCATTAACTCAGTGACTTGCTGGGGGCCAGCAGTGCCTCCCCCCTCACTGGTCCCTGCAGAGGTTCAGCCAGTGGGGCTGTCAGACTCTGCCTCTGCTACGAACAGCCCAGTACAGAAAGGAACAAGCTTGCGTCTCCATGAGTGGAGGTGAGAAATCAGCCAGGGGAAAACAAAGTTAATGCATTAGTTTTTCCTGTGCAGGGCTCAAACCCAAGAAAACAGTCCAAAACTGCACCCTGCAATGGATGATGTCTATTATTTAAGAGATGTATAAATCACCATTATGTATCTCACAAGGGAAGACAAGGCATTTTTTCCCTCATTGGTAATTATATTCCATCCTGTCATTTTGTTTAATCTACATAATACTACTTCTGTGAATTTTATGCATGTAGCAAAAACCTAAAGATACGCCAGTGTCTTTTTGCATATTGCTGACACTCTGCTTTTGAGTGGATAAAACAAAGGTAATGCTTGGAAGCCTCTTAAGTAATGCATGTTTATTTTTAGGTATATGTTTATCTAAAGAAAAGTTAGTTTTCAAGGCAGAAAATGATTGTTTTGCAAACATCTGCTTAAAAATACCAAAAGGCTGTTTCTAAAGGCTTGATAAAAATGATGAAACTTATAGGTCTAACTCAGATATGTTTTCTAATATGCCAAAACTGTTGATCTCTTACAGATTTTATGCCAGAACTTAAAGAAGTTTTTAATATCACAGCATTCACCAAAGGGCAGTGACCACTCCAGAATCCCACCACTATGACAGAGTGCATCTTCCAAGAGAACCTGTGTGCCAACATGTGAAAGGGAGACTGATCCTGACAGAAAGGGACAAAACAAGGAAGAGCACTGCATCTAGAAAAAGCAAGACCAGAAAAACAAAACCCCAAACAACAGCAACCAAGAAACCCACCACTAACAAAATCCACTGAAAATCAATGACTAGCTGCTGGATTTTGAAAGCTGAAGTTAGAGAAACAATTGACTTGTCTCATATTCCAGCAAAAAGATTAGCTGACCTATCAGCACTGAGGAAAGAAAACACAATAAAACCCTCTTATCTTACTCATTTCCACTGAGAGCTGTCTGGTTAGGGGTGACAAATAGTCAGTAGAGTTTGTCTAACATCATTGTTAGGAATTAGAAGTAGGAAGGTGCCTGCTAATGCCATCATTTTATTTTATAATATAAAGATGCAGGCTGAAAGGAAGAATGTTCTTGTCAAAAAAACCCCAGCTCATACAATACCTGCTATGGTTATAGTTGTTTTCTGCTCTTAAGTCAGAGGGAGCCTGTTACATCCCTTTACACAATTCTGCTGCCATGCAACCATTTTCAGAAGAAGAGCTGATATTGTAAGATTTTAGCTAACAAAGGCAGTAGGAGTTTGACATAATAAAATCTAGTTGTAATTTTCCACTGCCCCCATAGCTAGTGCTCACTGGATTTGAAAGTGCTAGTTCTCTTTCACTGGAAACAGCTCAGAATATTTCATTTCAGTTTCTCCAGTCTGAAATCTGACTAATGGGAAGGATTTATTTCTGGATCAATATTTTTTTTTAGTCTTTTTTATAAGCATATAATGCATGCAAATAAGAAAAGAAAAACTTTGAATGTTACATTAAATAGTCTGGATAGAAAAAGTAAATATCACCAACATTCTGTTTTGACTTTAGAATTCAGAATGAATTATTATTTTGTTAAATAACTACTTCTGTCTGCAAACCAGGCTCATGTGAGGTGTGTCCTCAGTGAACCATGGTGACATACATCATCAATGACAGCAGAGGTGATATGTAAGGGAAAGTTTTTGTCCAGCCAGCACTATATAAAATCTTTTTCATGAAGGACATAATCACCGTCAGGTGAGGAGAAGAGCCATAACCTCCCTGTGAGCAAGCACTGCAGAGAAGTCTCTGGGAAGTGGGATCAGTGCCTTCCTCTAGGGCAGCTACTAATGTGTACCCCTTGACAAATTACTTATCTTCTCTTGTCTCTGCCTTCTTCCACTACAAAATAAAGATAATAACATTTCCATATTTCACAGAAATGCTTTGAAGTTTAGAAAAGTAAAAAGCTGAGATATCCTGGTCCCTTTACGATAAGCCATGTGAGTGTATGAGATAGATGCTACGGCAAACAATATTTTCAGCCCTGTGAGTTACCATCGTTGAGCTAACAATAAAACAACTGACCTCCTCAACAGCACGAGAGACAGCACTATCAGGAAATCTGTTGTTTCCCTGCTGTTACAAGAATATATACCTCTCAAATCAGAGTATGTTCAGGCTGGGTTTGAAACTGAAACACCCCATAGCAGCATCGTAGGTGAAACACAGGAGGTTCCCTCTTGAGCATCAAGGGGCACTTTTTTACTGTCAGGGTGACTGAGCACTGGCACAGGTTTTTCAGTGCCCGTGGAGTCTTCATCCTTGGAGTTATTCAAAAGTTGTCTGGACAGGCTCCTGCACAAACAGCTTCGGGTGGCCCTGCTTGAGCAGGAGTGCTGGGCCAGATGACTCCTGATGTCCCTGCCAATCTCAGCCATTTTGGAATTCTGTGAGATTTCTGTAGCAGATGTCAGATCCAGAAAAGATAGCAGCAGATTTCCAGCACTCTTCAGTTAATGCACTTAACTGATGGAAAAACTGTATGTAGTTTTCCTTCAGGCAAAAATCATTTGGGGAGATGTGGTGTGGTATTGGCAGGAGAAACCTAGGAGTTCAGATATCAGATTTTAAAAGGTTGTTCTACATTTACTAAGAAAGAGACATGCGAACTTAACTGGGATATACAGATTTAGGAGGCTTTATGACTCTTTTGCAATCACCGTACTCTAAAAGCAGGTGAACATTTCATACCCTTAGGAACTGTACTACTGGTCTCATTACCATTGCAAAGCTAATCACCATTCCCATCTATCCAAAGAGAAATCTTTTCTAAAAAAGGAAGAAAATATCATATTTTCTGTAAATTATTAAATTATTTAGAATACTGAGAAAAGGCTTTGCTGGGTTTATTTTGCTTGAAAACTGTTATCATTGCACGTTTCAGAATGCATTGTCTTTTAAGTGTAAATAGCTCAAGAGTTATAGGCCCATATGTAAAGAAAAAGAGAGCTCTTTCTGCTCCTGCATGTCACATTTCAATATAAATGTGGTCTCTTTGAAGACAAATAATAAAATTATGCAAAGTCTAAATTTATTCTTTGCTTAGGGATTGCCAATAATATGATACTGACACTTAACAATAAGCTAAGCATCTTATGTATTGGTGTAGGACAATTAAAATTTTGGTACTCTTGAGCAAATCCCACAGAAAAAAATAAATGAAAAATGCCGACAATAAAACATCAACCTGACTAATTATTTTAGATGCAACTTAATGAAAAATACAGAAGAACCAAAAAAGAAGTACATGATTTACCTGCAGGAAGGCTATTCCCTCATTGTATGAGAAGTAAAAAAGGATACAGTTCTTTCTGGGAAGGCACTCATCAGCTTGTCCTAGACTTTGGGGTAATTTTACAATATTTGGCTGAGGAAATAAAATTCAAAAAGGACAGTGCCTATGTGAAGTGGACGGGAATTTTATTTATTTATTTGTTTTAGTACTTTCTATTGTCTGGTATGCTCATGAAGACATACTACTTTTTTTAGCAGAAAACCTACTTGGTGAGGCAGCACACACATTACATTACTGCAGTGTGGCAATCTAGAGCTGAGGCTGCCAGAACCCCTGGCTGTTCACACTCACTGTATATTAGTTCCCTCCCTGGCTTTCTCTTGTGTCGGTTCTGGGGGTGCTCTGGTGGGGTGCTGTGACTCCGAAACCAATTTTAACANTGTGTGAAATTCCACGGCAAACTTTTATTCCAGCCCTGCTGCTCGTGAATGGGGTCAGTGACAAGGCCACTGAAGGCTACTGAGTTGAAGGTTAAATACAGGGTGGGGAAAATATCAGGGACCAATGGTCTGAGGGCATGGGGCAGTACATAGGCGGGGTTAGGGTATGGGAACTAATAGGGAACCAGTGAGGGAGGGACTAAGGGACAAGGGTGAATGGGGAAACAAGGAAGGGAGAACATTCTGGATTAGGGCCATATAGGGTAGAAAGGGGCAGGGGAAGCCAATGGGCCAATAGGAGAGACAGAGCCAGGGTACATTTCTGTAACAGAACAGGGCATTCTGAGAGAGGCCTTTTTAGTCACTTTAACCTGGGGAGAATTTCTCCACTTAGGGCACCTTTTCTTCAGGGAGTTCTTATAATCCCTGGTGCTATGGGCTCACTGTCTGCCACACTGTTGGAGAGAGCAAAGTGTGGGGACAGCTCAGGCCTCATGCACTCTGCAGATGTACTTTGCTCCACAGTATATGTCCATCTGCCTCCAGAGCACACAAGATATGTAACAGAAGCCAAAGCATGGTGCAAATCCCAGCTACTTATTTTAAATAAGACCTATGAAGTATCTGCATTGAACAGATTGCTTGGAACCCTTATGTTATGAAAAAAGACACAGCTGACTGTGGGCAGTTTGAGAAGCCTTGGCAGTACACACAGTGCACCGTGACTGTGTTACATCTGCTGTTGGATGATGAGCAAATGTGTCCTGTGCACTACATCCCAGGAAAGAGGAATGGGCACCTGCCCACATGCAGGTAATATTTCCAAATATACCCATGAAGTTGTGCTGACCAGCTTAAAAGAGAGGAATTTATTATTTCCAAGTGTGTAGGAAGGGATTTCTCCAGGTTGTGGGGAAAGTGTTTTGTGTCCTGCAAATGAGAAAAGCTATGGCACTGTGTCCTGGCATGGATAACCTCACCATGAGAACCCTTTGAGGAGAGATCTGGTGTGAGAGCTCAGGTTCACCAAAATTGTCTCTTGGTTTAGTGGCTTAGGATACTGAGCCCTACTGAAAGTCAACGTACTCAAGGTCTTAAATGGATGAGGTGCTACTGCCCTGCTCTGCAGAGAACAGATTGCTCAGTACAGTCTTCTGATGTTAGTTCTGCTTACAAACATGCATTGCAACCTCACACCATAATCAAAGAGTCTATTCTTATTGTTAAAAGACATTTGAAAGTAATCAGTGCCAGATCAGATGCAAGGACTTCCTGGACTCTAAATGGACAGCAATATCCTACTTTGACTTTGTTTTTTTCAATCTTAGCATTTGTACAGAACAGGTTGCTCTTACATTTGGTGACTGTCCAGGGGCCAGGCTTTCTATAAATATAACACACTTAATTCATAACCATGCAGCTAATATGTACTTGTTATCTAGGGGATTGAATTTATGCACCTAACTCTTTGTAACACTAATTGCTCTGTTGTAGGTTGCAAGGTAAGTCCTCTGTGCATAGGGGAGAAAAAAGCTTTCTCACTACCTGCAAATCAATAGAACACAAGATTAAATTTATGCAGAGAAAAACTCTTTCTTGATCATATAGAGCTAAAATATAACCTCAAGGATCAGTTTGAAGAGAAGATAAAGTAGAACAATACATCCCAGAGAAAGCACTTTGAGGCATTCTGCTTCTTGGAAATGCTTGGAAGCATTTCAATGCCTGAGAGTCTCACTATGTGAGAAGAGTATACCTGCACATAAAAGGTAGACAGCCCATGTCTTAGTACCCAGCATCTTTGTTTGGTGACCTGGTAAAAGTGATTAAAGAGAGCCTGTCTCCCCTCAGTCGGTATGGACATCTGGGGAATATCACCCATAGGGCATTATGGGACAGAACAGGAGTGGTGAGTATCTTTCTTTAACCTCAATTTCTTTGGTCAAAGGTAGACTTTTGCAAGACCCCTCAGAAACAGATAGAAAGTAGCCTCTCCCGTTGCATCCTCACACTTTCCATCCTCTCCTCTCCCCCTTTGCATCCCCATGTAAGGACCAGGAAGACTTCAGCTTACAGGGATTCTCATGTATTCACTGACTTCTTAAAGAGGAGCAATAAAACAAGTGGCCCATCACACAGCAAAATCAAAATAATGGAGGTGACAGAAATTATAACCCACATTTCACTTGGACCCTTTTGGGACCCTTAGTCACCTTTGTTTCTTTCACATCCCATCCACACACTGAGCTTTCTAGAGAGAGCAAAAGGGACAGTAAATAAAAAAAGGCAAATTCTTCCTTCCTCTCTTTCTTTTAATTTCATACTCTGCTACTAAAGTACTGTACTACTGTACAGTAGTACTGTCCTGTGCTACTAAAGTACTAAACTACTTCTGTGACTCAGAACTAAAGCCAAAGTGCAAATTTTTAGTTTTGATTTTAGCATACAAAAATTACAGATATTTTTAACCAATATAATTTTTTTGCAGGAAGTTAGAGAAGAAGATTTTAAGATGATTTAACATCCACTTCTCCATTTAAGGAATTACTGCAAGTCAATTAAAAGAATCAGTTAAAAATAGCTTTCCCTTGATAAAGGAGATATTTCTCTCATTAGGACACATTGCTATGTTCTATAACCTTACAGGGAAACAGCATTATCAGCTAAACTGCCCCGGTTTACTTTCTTTTGTCTAATTCTGTAACACCCACGTGTCTTACAGGGGAACCAGTTATCGTAGGTGTGGTGGAGTGTTTTACCAGTATTTGTCCTGGGACTTGATGTAGATGAAAATAAAGAAAATGTATCCAAACTCAGGGGAAATGAGCAAATTATCTGTTTAGAAAAAAAAAGGCTTATGCAGCTTTAGGACAAAAATCAAAACAGTTTAATTTTGCAGATGGAGAGAGAGAGACCATGCAAAGCAGCAGAATTTGGAGAAAGTTACTTGTATAAACCAATATAATTACATGGAAACTTAGAGAGCTATGGCCCTCGAGAGTGCTCCTTGAGCTACATCCCTAGAGAGGCGGCCTAAAGGCTTCTCAGAACAGGAGCCCTGCATTGAGAACATCTCCAAGATGCATGGATGAAACATGGATAAAGGCACACAGGCCAGTGAGAGCCTTTGCATCATCAGATCCACTTATGTGCTCCTGCAGACTATCAGTTTGTATCACTCAGTCCATCAGTATATAAAATCCATTTTTCAGCTAATCAAGCTGCTGGATCCTGCTGCTGGGTCTGAGATTTCTGTCCAGAAATGGCTGCACAGAGCAATGGCCAGGTGTGGTACCTGCTGCTTTGCGGAGGTTTTCCCCTGTGCCCTTGTGCAACTGCTGAGGGCTCTCTCCCATTGGGCTGTGGATGGAGAAGATGCTCCTGCTCACAGAGTTATAGTTTGGGCTCCGTTATCAGGTTACCTGAAGCTCTAATGTATTTTTTGTAACAGTAAAATCTGGTAGTGAACCGATTTATTTTCCAGTAAAACTGCAGATAGTTTAGAGTGGGAGGTTTTCTCTGTGTTCAGATATTTCCTTCTAAAACTGAAATAAAATATTTCTTTCATAACATTTCAGTTTAGCAGGTAATGTAGAAGCCCTCTTCATACTTAACTTTGCTGCCCCTTCTGCAGCAGAGAGAGAAGTTTGAAAGGTGCAAATTGCAGGAAGACATGCAACGCTCACAGGCTTTCTGAGAGAGCTTTGAGTCCTGTGGGGGCTTGACGTCTTTTTCGTACAATCTCAGAGCAAGCAAGTACATTGAAATGAGCACACATGAGAAGCCCAGAGCCCAGGGAAGCTGCTTTTGATGCCACAATGCAATCATCTGTACCTGTTCCATCTGCAGTGCCTCACTGGGCAATGCCTTGCTCCACCCATCTCCATTGCGAAATCTTTATCCATAGGGTTTCAGTGGTTTCTCAACCGAGCCCATCCTCTCTCTTAACTGGTGCATGGCACACAGAGTGATTGCTGCTGGTGGGAGAGAATGCAGCAAATGCAAAACCGAGATTTAAGTTTGCCATTCACAGAAGATCTCAGTCATCTCAGTCCTGTGCCAAAAAAACCCCAAGACCTTTCTGGTAACACTTAACACCGAGTTTATTACTCCTCAGGCTACCCAGGCAGAGCTTGCATGTGGACAGATGCTCCAAGATGGGCATGCAGAAGGAGCTCTCCCGTTCTCTGCTGCAGCTCCTCCCAAGATGTCCCCTTGCCCAGACTCTCTACAGACTACAGGATCTGCTCCTGCACTATGCACACTGTGGTTACCTTTAGGAAAGGCTGTGGGGAAGTATGATCATCAGCCAACAGAAGGCACTGGACTAGGAGCTGACCATGGAACCCTAAGGTCTGGCAGAACATTGCCATATTTTTAGAACTCCCATCAGAGTATCTGCACACATTGTCACCCACGGCTGACAGAGAGTTTTTAGATGTGCCACATGAACAAGATGCCTCTTTGACACACGCAGGTTTTCTGTCTTGGTCTGCACGCGTGGAGACCTTGCTGTAGAGCACAAGAAAAAGCATTATATTTCTGCCCATCAAACAACCAAGAGCAAGGAACCGCCTTTCCTCTTGTTACAGAATATTGTCATGGTTTCATGGAAGAAAACAAATACATATTTCATTTTCTGAAAAATATAATGAATTTTCATTTCCCCAGTTCCTCCTTTTACAGTTCTTGTGAGACACTGGAGCACACTTATTTATTTCCTGTCTGTGTTTACAAAGACTTGCAAAGAGTCATATAAGATTTTCAACATCTAGAATTATGATTCCAGGGCCAGGATGTTTTTCCCTGCTCCAGCAACACATAGCACCTGTAAAACTATCTTTAACTACCCTGCTCTTGGGGATTTCTCTTACATGAATCCAAGGTTTGATAATTGTTCTGGATTAAAGCATGCTGTTCCCCAAAGAACCAGTTCTTGCAGCCTCATTCAGAAGGTGTGCCATATCACTTAATTGTCATAGGTTCTAGTGCTGAGTATTGCAGCAGCTTTGTATCAGAATTTAGATTTTGGGGAATATCTGCAACTAACTCAATTCTCCTTCCAGCAGTAGAAGATGTCTCTGTGTCAGTTCACACAGTAGCTCACCAAGAAACTTGTAACAAATTATTTCCAGGGCAATCCTTCTGGGTCAGCAGTTTGCAAACAGATTTGCAAACACAATTGCAATGTTTTATTTCCCCACAGGCGTGAGGATAATAAACAAAAGAATCCCTGTACTCAATATGTCTCTCCTTCAGAAATTCTTCATATTCCTTGGAATCTGGTCTGAGACACCTTCTTTAAATTTTAGTATGGGCATTTGCTTTTTAAATTTTTTAAAGAACCATTTAGTTCATGCATTCATTAAGTTAGATGAGATTTGGTCTCAGAAAGGTGGGGATTATGCCTGACAGAAAATCCATGAGTAAATAAATTCTTGCAAAGAACACAAGTTCAGATGCTGTTTCTGTAAATAAGGGAGCAAGGTCCAATTTTTTGAGGTTATTTTAATTATGAGTGAGTTCAAGGAAATTAAGACCCCTGATGCTAAGAGCCATTTAAATAGAGGCCTTTTGAAGAAATAGCTACAATGTCTGTTGCCTGTTTCCCACAATGTTCTGCTAACAGCAGATTCACTAAAATGCCTTTAAATTTTAAAGAGTGAAGTATTAAAATGAATAAAACACTACAGAATCCCAGGTGTCCAGCTAAGATTCCCTGCAGCAGAAAAACACCCAAACAGAGCTGATTTTTTCATATCTTTGATGTGAGAGAAGGCATAATGAACGCAACAATATTAGTTTCTAAGGAGACACATGCAGAAATTAGCTCCATTTTGCTTAATAAACTGTTAAACAAAAATGGTTTTGATGTTAGACTTGGTGAAGATGAGATTTTAAATCTTTTTATTCGTCTGCTCTCGGGATGTTCTTATCTGAACAAAATAAACCTCATCTCTCTAACTTAATGAGGCTCTTCATTTCAGGATCTTAGTTTGTAAAGTGTGTATTAGATCTAGTCAACATCTGTTAAATTAAAATTGCTATTCAATTACAATTAAAATTTTCTAGCAATTTTTCATTTTGGTCAGTGTTATAGTCTGGTGCTGACAAATAGATAAAGTGACTCAGATCAATTCATGCTATCTTCATATAAAATATCATTTTCTGGAGCTTGTTAAAATTTTGGGTTTGGGGAGTTCATTAGCAACATTTTCCCAGTGAACCATACCCTTTTTAAACAAATCTTTGTGGGTTTTGAAGTCATTTTCTCATGTAGAATTGAAATCTTTGGGAATCTAAAAAAAGAAAGAAATCAAGTGGCATTTAAGCAGCTTAAATACTTATTTCTCCAAACCTAACAAGTGAGGGAGATATTTCCTCACTCGGACTTCCTTTCACGTATGGAAAACTGGAGCCATTTCCACAACAAAGACAACTTCCTGCACAGCAGATGCCCACTCTTTCCTGCAGGATCTACAGGGCAGCAAGGCCAGTGGGGGTGATGGGTCGCCCCTTGGGACACAGGGTTGCCCATCATTCCCATTCCCAATGTCAAGGAATGGCACACTGTCAATAGACCTGCTTTTAGTCCAGTCCTTTAGTCACTGTGAGGGGATTTAAGAAGAGGTCAGGTGTTTCAGCACCACACTGAGATGGCAGTGTTGGCACACTCTGCATTCCAGAAGTTTCTGCAGCATTTTGAAGTACCTTGAGCTCAAGTAACTATGCAGCAATTGTCAGGGCTAGTTTTACCTTGGTTATAGTGACTGGTTATAGAGTTGAAAAGGTTAGTTTCTCTAGCTCATTCCTTTCTAATGCCTGTTTTGTCATCAGGACATGTGGATTATTTGTTAACATATTAAATATCCATTTCTGTGGGAAAATGGGTTCATTTAGGATATATCCACACCTGCATCCCTGTCCATGGATGCATGCTAACTGTATGCTTACCGCTGAGCTAAGCCTTGAGGAGGTGCAGAGGAACCGGTGTTTTGGTTCCAGCAGTAACTTCTGCATGGAGCTGCCCACAGAAGTTTGCCCTGAATCCCTGGGGATGTTAAGCGTACCAGAGAGCCTATAGTAGAGCTGTGACACAGCAAAGGGATTTTACAGACACCAAGCCACATCTGGCATCACAGCTGGTACCTTGCTGATAGGGCCTGATGCTTTACTCAGCATTCACCCCTTTCTGGAGATGGAGGGAATATTAAAAGCAGAGATCTTTAACACATCAGCCAAAGTTTCAAACAGCAGATATCCCTAAAGCTTGTTAAATTCCTTCTGAAATATGTCATTCCAAGTCTAATGCCGCTGTCATTCTCATTTTTCTTCATAAATAAATAAACAAATAAACAAACAAAACCTTTAGGCCCATGGAATAACAAGTGATGTCTTTTCTTTTAATGACTGCATTTTTCCAAGTCAGTGGAAGAAAATTTGCTGTGTTCTAGTCTCTCTGGCTCATTAACTCCAGAAATCTGATAACGGTTTTAATGTAAAAGAATAATGTTAGGTTCTAAATGGGGACAAAATAAAACATGCACAGGAGTAAATTAACCTGTTACATCCCCCAAAAGATTACTTGCACTGACCTGGAATTTGCACAGTGCTTTACAAACAAGTACACAAACTCGTGGTTCAGCTCTGAATATTGAAAATGAATGGGAAATTCTGTCCCTACAGATAGACCCTATGTTAGGTGTCTTCTGATCTTGCTCATTCTCATAGTGTCTCCAAATCCTGAGCAGTGCACAGTGGCTGCAGCAGGTACAACAGGGCAGAGTAAGACTCACCAAAAGCACATCTGTTTCTTGGAGCATCAAATGCAAAAGCAAGCAGCATTTTCTTAAATCAGAACAGTCACAGCTGTTATTTCCATTCCAACTTCTAGTGACTGTTAGTCAAGAAATCTCATGTTCTAACATATGTTTTGAGCTCCAGTTTGGGTGTAAATATGTGTTAGAAGAACAATCTCTTGGTTGAAAGGTGGCAGTCCTTAAATGTGATGAAAGTTGATAACTGCCAAAATTTTATCTTCAGAATTAGCTTTGAAGAACTGTCAACCTTAAGGAGAGTGGATTAAGGAGAGCTATGGAAGATTACAGGAAGTTTCTCAGACAGGAAGAACAAATCCACTCTGGGCATCATATAAGGAGTATGACAGTTTGAATTGCAGAAGTCAAGAGGTGATGGGTACAAACTGAAACACAGGATGTTCCTTCTGAGCACCAGAAAACACTTTTTCACTGTGAGGGTGACTGAGCACTGGCACAGGTTGCCCAGAGACACTGTGGAGACTTCATGCTTGAAAATATTCAGAGGTTGTGTGTACATGGTCCTGGGCAAGTGGCTCTAGGTGGTCCTGCTTGAGCAGGGGGCTTGAACCAGATGACCTCCAGGGGTCCCTTCCAACCTCAACCATTCTGTGGTTCTGAGAGATCAGAACAACTAGAAATGAGCTAATGTAATGATTACTAGGTAACTAATAGGTATGCATTTGCAATGCACATGAGGAACTGTTCCCACTGACCTTCAAGTGTAACCTTAGCCAGAGTATAACTATAGGTCAGCAGCAGAACCTCAAAACTGTAAAGTTACAAGTTATGTGGAGAAAGGGGAATTGAAGAGAAACTAAAATAACAACTGGAAATAGATCTGTTGTATCCTCAGGAAAAACCCCGGGAACTCATTAGCCAATTAAGGTTTTATTCAAAACACAGTTCTTACTAAGGACTGTGGAAACAATTTTATTTCCACTGTTCAAACTTGGTAAAACTGTCAGCTCTGCATGGAGAGTGTGGTTGTCCAAATACCTTCAAAACATTTCTGTTATAATCTGTCATAATGAGCAAGAAAAAGAAACTATGAATGAAAATTTGTATTTGCAATAAGAGTAATTCTCTGAAAGTCTGAGCAAGGCTCAAACAAAGCAGGTAATCTCTTCATCTACTCTTCATCCTTGGCAAGGTCTAAGCATACTTCACAGGGCAGCGTGTTCCTGCGGGCTATATGGGCAGCAGCAGAACATTTTCCACTCCTAGGGAAAGGAAAAAGGCTAGTGCATTTATATGTTTTCTTCAGGGTACTGTTGAGGACTTCAGAAAACATTTTGCCATAAATATTCCAGAAGAAAAAAAAAACGCAGTTGGAGGGGTGTTTTTTGTTGGTATTTCTTCCCAAGTGGAAGTATATGAAATACTTCATCATACTGAGGGCACTGTTTGGCAGTGGAAGGAGGAATCATTCTGTAAATCTGGTCTGAAAAAGAGTTCATATGTTGGAGAGATCTATGTAGTGGAGGCCATCTGTGGAGCTGGACCTTAAGAGGCACCAGGGAACCAGCCGAAATCACAGGATGGGTTCATAAGAGCCTAAGGAACAGGGAGGAAGACAGCAGCTGTTGAGTTTGCCAGCTGGAGTCTTAGGGAGGTAGGTAGGGTACACATCTGTGTTTCTGAATGCTTATCATCATCACATGCTTTGTCCTGAAAGATTTCCAGTTGCTCCAAAATGTAACAGAGATCGAGCAATCTCCAAGACACCAAAGTACACAGGTCTGCAGTGAGCAACTTTGTGCCTGTCCTTCCTTAAAGGCAGCAAGCAGGACTAGCTTTAGAGACAAGATGCACCTCTTCCTGCTGGTGCAATTGGATCATCAGCCTATATCTGAGGCACTCATCACTGCAATGTAATCCCTTGTGACACATGAATCCTTATAGAGGGAAACATGACTCATTTTAGGAGTATCCTAGTCCACCAGGCTCATTCTCTACATTCATAGGGGTGGGAATTCCAGGTTCATCCCCGGATAAAACACCCTGCTCTGAAGCAGGACACTGATGTGATGACAAAGCATATGGTAACTGTGGAAAGGCAACACGATGCCATGACATTTGATGCCTCTATCCTCTATCTGCAAGAGCAGGAACACCACCACTGGCAGAGGTGTCAGATTTTTCATCAGTTAGAAGTGCAAGGTCTGAAACATGCTGCTAGTTCTGTGTCAATACAGACCAGCTTTTGGAATTGAGATGTGCACGTCCCTAGTATGGGCTATATCAGCTTTGCTGCTGGTCTAGCAGCTAAGCAGTGCCTCTCTCTGCTCCTTTCAGAAGTGTATCACCCACTTTTGGGGAATTTGAATTTAAAAGAAACAAGCCTGTGTCCTGTCCATCATGCAACTGCCCAACACAGGCTTGGTTTGAAGGAACAGCACTTCTGAAGGTAACAACCGTGGATGATCCAGAGGTCAGTATGTGCTAGTGACCATTCCCAATTAATAATAAACCCCTTTCAGCTTGGTTCAGGTGGGCAAATGCTCCTTCAGCGACAGACAGTCAAATTCCTCTGGCTCCCCATATCACAGTGAATATCACAGCACCTCAGGGAAACCCCACTGGCAACAAAAGTTATATAAAGCTTGCAAAAACACTAAGAAACCTGTCCTCCTTTCTTTTACAGATCAAGTGGTGATGTCTTCCACTCAAGAAAAGTGATCCATGGGTAACTAACTACTTCCTCTACCTTTTCAGCAAAGAAGTCAGTTGGATATTGGGCTTATAATCCTTGAACTCCTTAGTGTGGCCATGGGCAGAGAGAGCCACAGACAGGAGATGACAGTCTGTATCCTGAACACAGATTCTGCCCTTTCCCTACCTTGCCATTGGTTCAGAAACCAGCCAAGGGTTTGGACCTGTCATAGCAGGAAGCCACAAAGCACAAGGACAAGGCACAGCTTCTTTGGCATCCACTCAAACTTTGTAGAAGAGGAAATGCTAGAGCTAAAATCATGTCCAGTATGGTCTCCCTCCAAGCATCCCAGGAGTGTTGGAGGCTTCAGAGGATAGATAGAGCAGAGGTACTACCTTCAAATCTGGCTCTTTCTAGTTACCTAAAATATAAACCCAAGATTATTAAAAGCGGCTACTGACAGCGTGCATGTGTTTTTGAGCTATTATGCTAAGGTGACTGAAGGAACTTTATTTCTTCAGAAAAAAAGGAACAGCAACAAAAGTTTGGGTTTATTTTTTTTTTTAATTTAGTACATGGAAACTATAATTAGCAAACTAAGCTTCAAAATTGCTGAAGACTCTCCATAAAGGCAAACAAATGAACAAAGAACAAACTTCTGTTTGAGAATGTAAATTTTCTTAAGCATTTGGGTAAATAAAAAAAGGGAAGAGGTCCTTTCAGCCAGGTTGGCGAAAGGAGCTTACTCATACAAACAGAGATTTCCTCCTCCTACTGGCTTATTTTTCTGCTAAAAGAAGCATACAGGGAAGGATAGGATGACAAAAACCTGCTTTATCACTTTACCAAAAAAAAACCCAAAAACAACAAACCACTTGCCGTGCTCTGGAAAGTGGGATGGGTGAGTGGTGAGTGAAGGACAAGGGGAACTTCTGAAAGCCTCATTTTCCCAGTCAGCATGTGGCAGACCTTCCTAGAGGCTTCTCTTCTCAGTTTACCATGGCAAAGGAAAGAATTGTTCAGCAGCTTCTGAATGCCCTGGCAAAGTAGGCAAGTGTAGTGACCAAAGGTGGAGGGAATTGTGAGTTATTTATGAGACAGTTCTGTACCAATCTCTATTTTACTAGCACATGATATCCCAAATTAGATATATCCTAGAGGCAGCCAGGCACTAAATTAAAAAGAGGATCAATTTCGTACAATATACCTTGTTCAAGTTGTATGCCAGTAGGCAATCAGGAGCTCCCTGGAAAGATGCCTTCTTTCTTACAGAGAATTGGTATGAGATATACTTTTTAAAAATTGCTTCAGGTTTTCAGAAAATGGTGATGTTATCAAGCAGCATGCTGAAGAATCAAAGATGTTGTCTTTCACATGGGATATAGTTCAAAGGTGGAACTCTGCCACAGGGTGTTGGGGAGACCAAAGTATCAGTGCATTCAGCAACACAATAGATTGCTGGAGAATTTATATACTGTAATATAGATGCAGCTTTCTACTTCAGAGGTCTAGAAACTACTCTTTTTTTTTTTTCCCAATGGAAAAATTATGATAAGGAAAGAGAATAAATTAAGGATCAATATCCAGGAAGATATACAAAAAGAAGCATCAGCCAATGATGTCTGCTTTTTACACATAGTGTTCAAGCTTTGCGTGACTGGGTGGTGCTGGAGACACAGCTCTCCAGACAGACTTTTCATTCATTCTTCACTTTGTATATTTTTATTTTGACAAATACTATGATTAGATACTTGTGTGAATATAAGACACCACTTACCTTGATTGTTTCATAAGTGCTCAGCCACCAATGACTCAGCTCACTTCCAACCACAGGTAAGAGCAAGAAGGAGCACGTCATAGACATCACTACTTAGGCAATGTTGATAGCCACATGTGAAGACCACATTCCCACTATTAAAGGCCTCGATCTATAATGTGAGCAAGTTTGCCCTTCATTTGAGCAGTCTCTTGAGGTTAACATGGCTGCATAAAATTTAGAGGGAGGGCTTTTTAAGTACTTGCTATCAGAGCCACAAGATTTCCTAAAAAAATTCCAGGATTAAGCTTATCAAAGTTCCACAGCTACCTAGTTAGCCTTTGATATGACTTGTCTCAAGAAATGAGAAAATTCACTGAACCATTCAAGGCCTTCATTCCCCCACAAAAAAAAGCCCCAAAGAATGTGAAATTGCATACAGGCCAGTCAGCAGGTTTGGTGTTTGTGTTTGTACTTTTTTAATTGGAGCTAACAGCTCTGCCTGCAAGAAGTCAGCTGACAGAGATCCAGTTCTGCACAATTTACAGTTTGTGGACACACAGATTAGAGCTGACTGCAGAGTATGCACA
Source organism: Aleadryas rufinucha (assembly GCA_013397815.1). NCBI lineage: Eukaryota > Metazoa > Chordata > Aves > Passeriformes > Aleadryas > Aleadryas rufinucha. The sequence continues at coordinate 251,875 of VZTH01015863.1, read as the reverse complement.
AGCATTATTTTTTGTGAAACCATTTGCCTGACAGCTGCCTTCTCAAGAGGAACAAGATACAAGCTCGTTCCGGTTTACAATTGATGGAGGAAACAAGAAATCCTTTCTGGTGTTTGGGTGGAAGCCAGGCATGAATGAATGAAAATGTAGATCTACATTTTTCTTACACTGACAAAGGATATATGCCTCTTTCTCTACTTTAGTGCAGGGAACAGCCTGTCGTCAGCTCTTTGAAAATCAAAACAGATTTTTGAAGGAAGCTTACCACTTATTGATTCAAGAAGTGCATTAAAGACCTATCAGCTGCACAAGACTTGAGGAATCTTCCCTCAAAAATCTTCTGAAAATTTAAGAAAAGAACTTGGGAAACATATGAACCATTCCCCTAATGAATGATTGTTCAAATTACAGTGAAATAAAAGTTAGTGGGCAAATAAATAAAGCTATTCCCACCATTTCAGAACTCCCATTTTGCTAATTATGAATGTTTCAACTTCTGTACTAAATTTAGGAGCTCTGCATGAAATCTTGGCTCTATTGAAATTAATGGGAGTTTCTGTCATTTCGAGGAGGTTCTAAATTTAGCTAAATGAATTTTCTCCTCAGTAGTTCAGTGCCTTCTCATGGTTTTGCTGACACTAGCCAAATCTACATGTCCTTGCATTAAACACTAACAGCTAGTGGTTTGTTATTTCACACTGAATGCTTGTTTGAGCATTAATTAAATTAAATGATAATATTTAATTATCATTTCCCACACTCTACTTTGTTTCCATATGAGAGAGGCCTTTACAGTTTGACAACTCTGAATGTGTTCCTACAAAACTGACTGAATATATTCAGTGTTGAATACATAAAAGTCTCAGTCATAAAAGAGTTTAGAGCCTCACACAGCAGAGAAATCTGTAAATTATAAAACAGTGTAGTTTTGTCTGTCCTATAGTGAGATAATCTTTCTAGTGGTAGTTGGAATATCCTTTCAAAGTCTCCTAATCAATTTTTATGTATTTTAGACCCCTCCATTCTTGTGAATGGGAGATCTTCAGAGATGGAAGAAGTTTGGCAATTGGCTTATTTTGCATTTCCTTCTGAATTAGGCTTGATGAAAATTGTAAGTTATGTCACAAGCTGCTATGTGTAAAAAAATCCTTTCTGATCCTTAGAATTTCCACTGGTGAAGTTGGGGCTAAATTGAGTAACAGAAAGCAAAGACTTGGGGATGTCCCTAAGTAACCTGCACAAAAATAGACAAGTAAGAGACAGCAGTAATGACCAAAATGTAATATTTTATTATGCAGAGGTAAAGAACCAGACATGGTGGGGACAGCCTCAAGTGAATTGTGTTCATTTTTATAATATATTATTTTTCTAACAGGAAAAAGCAATACAAACTGTCAACATTTTAACACCAAGACAGCTAGCGTTGATGAAGCACATGTCCAGAACAACTTGTGAGAAAAGGAAAATGCAAGAGGGATTTCCTGGGGTTTTTTTTGAAAGCTGCAGAGAATCATGAAGTTTCTCTGCATCCTACAAAGAATAATTGTGCAGAATATCTCAAATCATCTCTAAATGAGATAGTAAAAGAGTTTAAGTCCTTTAGGAGGTAAATCAATTAGTGCCACAAATGCATCTGTAATGCTGCTGGGATTCAATCTGGTACCTTTTTAATTTGGCTTCAGATCTAGGATTTCCAGTTTTTCCCTGCCTGTCACTGAAACAGCTGCATGCCTTTCCAGTATTACTCCTTCTCTCCAAAGCATTGCAGTTAGAAAAGGTAATATCAGTTTCTTTCCTTTGCAGAGGGTACATTTGGGATGAGGCAAACCCAGTATTTAGTGATATTTCTGAATTTGTGTGTTAATGGCTACCCCAGGCAAACATGGAAAACCAGCTGAAATTTTGCAAATCTGTCTTCCTGTGCAGCCAGAAGACAACAATGGACTCCAATATCCCAAGAGGTCCCATATTCCCAAACACATGCTGTGCACTCAGGCAGGCTGTCTTCAAGGCAGCTCCAAGTGTGGGTGTGTGGCAGGCAGATCGCTGCTCCGGGTACCGTGGGCAGAGCCATTTGCCTCAGTGGGAGTTGTATGGGCAGGTGCTTTTGAATTCATTGCCTGTGAGAATGACCTGCAGGCCGCTCCTGATGCCTAGTGAAAAGACAGGCACAGTTTCCAGACTTTAGGCTCTATTTCCACACAAGATAGACTTATGGATTATAAAATAGGAACCCACTGTAAGTATTTAAACAACTTGGTTCATTAAATACTTGAGTCTCATATTTCAGAAAGCTGAAGAGATCTTGGAGGACATGATACTCCTGTCCCTTCTGTATACTTCTCCCAGTGTTGGTTATCATCAGAGAAGGATGATGGGCCCCATAGATCTGCAATATGACTCAAATTCTGGCATTGTCTGCAGATTTCTTGTCCAAATATGAGGTGGAGGAGCACAGAGCCTGGTGGTGATCAGACCTGGGTTTTGGCAGCATTATCCTAGCTGGCATTTCAAGAGGAGTCAGTAATAACATAATCTGTGTGTCTTTTACAGATGAGCAGCAAAGGTGAGGGTGGTGCTTAAAGTAGCTGCCTCTGAGAAGTTTGATATATACAAAATGCAGAGGTGGAGTTAAGGAATTAGAATTAATCTAGGATGGATGCTTATTGATCCAAGCTCACTTCTGTCCAGGGCTGTCATCCCTGGACTGCCTGCACCTTCCATTAAGAGATCCAGTTGTCAAAACACACTGGTCTAACCTGAATGTCCCACCATCCTCTCTTTAAAGATTTCATAAGAGTCAGAGTCTGTCAGCTTGGAGAATGAAATTCATTGTTCCTCCTTCTCCATAACTTGAAGCTGTCTAAATGAGTAAACTGAATAAAGTCCTGTCAGTTTTCTAGCTAGCAATTTTACCCAAAAATATTTTATCTGCTTTGGTAGTCAAATTTCATCCTTCTCTTTCCTTACTCACCCATCATACAAGGAGCAAATCTTGACATCCTACCTTATCCTAAATATCTTTATCACATATACATCATAGCAGAGAAAATGGAAGGGCTATCGTGAAGGCTAAAGGCATTTAAGTACTAGGAGTCTCCTGACAAGAGAAGCTGTTAAGAACCCAAGGAGACATTGATCTTTTTATACATTGAGTCTCTTGCAAATTCAGTTTATTGACTTATCAACTGATGCAGTACACATTAGGGATTTTCCTGCTACAAGTTTTCTTTAGAACTGGCAGATTCCAGCAAAGTCAATTTTGGCTTAATTCTGTTCACCCAGATGTAACATCAAAAATCTGTTGAGATGTTCAACTGAACTCTGTGTTCAGTAACAGCTTCATTTCACACTGGAGTTTGATGGTAGTAACACCAAACCTCATCAGATAAGAACCTTTAAAGACATAAGGTGTAGGTTTGCATTCAAATCTTACGGCTTGGCCTATCACACATTAAAAAAATACTCACTGGAATATTTCACCACTCATGTGGTGAATGTGTAATACTGGATAATACAGAGCTAGCTGAACTTCTTAGGTGAACAATTTATTCGCTCAAATATACAGGGTTTTTGGGCTTAAATTCCTAAAGAATTTTTTAAAACACCATATATATTAAAAAAACCCTAAATTTATAAATTTAGAAAGGACATTTAAAGCCTGTTTGTCAATGAACCCTCCAACACACAGACTCAGTATATCATTCTGAAGCCAACTTAAATCTCAGCAATTAATTCAGAATGAAGAGATTTTTAACTTTATTTCAATATGTCAGAAAATATAAAATGGACACTGAATATCGCATTTAAATTATTCTACTGTTTTGCCATGAAAAAAAAAAAGGGGGATTATTGTGTATCATTAATGAAATTTGATTCTTTGTTGTAAACATAAAAATTCCATCTGAAATTATTGCTGTTTAAAAAATTGAAATCAACTTTCTAAGCCTAGCCTAGGAAAGCTACAAAAACTCCTGGTGGGAAACAGCTTCACCCGAGCAGATATAACCTTAGCTGCTGGAGTATGCTGTAAAATGCCCCATAAGATCCTGCACACAGTGAGGCAGCCAGGAGGGTGAGCACTCACTGTCCCACAGCAGTGTCACACAGCCACAAATATCCTGAAAGAGACTTTTAAACTTGTGTTTGGCCTTTCCTGAATATTTTATCCTGTTGTGGACTTAAGCACCGACCATTGTGAACAACACTGAAAAGACTGAGTTGTAAGACCCTCTCCCCCAAAATGTGCTGAGAAATATTTATAATCTTGCAAGACTGGGATGTAACCAGACCCACATTCTTTCTCACTGAAGCTTTAACTGGACCTGGGAAACAAGATTTCAGCATAGTGCTGAGGTGTGGTTGTATATAGCATGTCTGTGTTAAATACAGAACCCCAAACCAAACTTACTGCACAAAAACAAGCATCCATGGCATGAAATACAGTTGTTAAAGACTCTCCTCAAGTGGGAAGTGAAAATCCTCAGCTGGAGCTTATGCAAAGAAAAGAGATTTTTCTGCATATCCTGTTGAATTTCTTTAACAAGGTTGAAGTTGAAGACACACTGGATTTCCATAAATCAAACAGACTTTGGTCAAAGTGTTGTGAATGGTCAATATACTCCTTTATCAGCCCCAAGCTGTGCAGGTTCAAATAAGGCAAAAAAGAGAGAGCAAAAACACCGAACAGAAAAATCAGTATTGCTATTGTGCCTGTTTATTGTTTGGAGCAAGAATTTGAAACGTTAATCTTATTCCTTTTAGCTGTGAATGACTCACTTTTTGCCAAAGAACAGCAGTTTTGAGCCATTTTAAACAGCTGATGTCATCTTTATCTTGATAAATCAGGAAGCATGAAAAGAGATAAAAATCAAGCTCTCCAGAGAGCGACATTAGGCAAAGAATGACATCCACACCCCCTAATCTGTCATACTCCACAATCATACACAAATGTGGGCAATAACAGTGTTTGTGTATAGAGTGAAAAAAGATGGATTTTTAGGATGCTTTAAGGGAAATGCTTTCATTCCTGACTTCTATTAATGTCACGTATATTGAGATTGCAAAGACAAAGCAACAGACATGGACCCTATGAAAATGGGATTAACAGTGAATTGGATTAATAACTTCCTAGGAAAACAGACCTTTTCTCTATGCTATTTAGGGCTGCCCAGCATTCAGTAGTAGTAGGTGTAGTTTCCTGGCCTGGCAGAGTTATTCAGAGCCCACAGCTGACAAGCTTTGTGGAGATGGCCAAAAGGCTGAAGTTATTAGCTTAACTTAAATTTACGCTGAGGGACAAGGTGACCTTCAGCAACCACCCTCTTCACTGAGGTGGATACAGGGCACTACTTGTCCTCTGGCAAGAGGCATTTGAGGTCAAGCATAGCAGCAGCAAGGACCTGAATCAGAGTGTCTCAATTGCTGGCAAGAGGCATACTCCATTTCAGGGTGATGTAGACTATGTGACATCCAGTTTGGTGGCAGTCTGGGCTGTCAGACACAACACAGTTTCTTTATTTTGACCTTCCTGATCACTCTCATGACTGCCTAGGAACCCCTATGACTGCATAGGGAGCCCTGTTGCTACATGGCCATGGTAAGCTCTCAAATTCATGCTAAACATTTATATTACATAGCTGTAGAGGGCAGCCTGAATCCAGCTCCCATTTCTCTTCATTGCATGAAGAAACCAGGTCTGGCAGTGTTGACTATCAGGTGTGCTGCCCTTGAATACAAGATACCACACAGACACCTAAATCTTCAATACATCTGAGCAAAAGCCCTAATTTGCCTCGTCTGGAAAGCCCTGGGCTAACCACAGATCCAATAAATAAGCAGATGACTGCTGCTAAGATAGTCTGGTCTCTAGTTCTTTCTGATTTGGGTCTTTCTATTGAAACTGTCAACAAAAGAGCTAATTATAATGTCAGACATTTTTGTGCTGAGACTCTCTCTCAGGAAGGAAATAAGGAGCATTTAACATTGCTTTGTGGACAACTTCTAGAGGACAGAAAGGTGTGATTGCGACCAATCTGGATCAGATTTGATTTACTTACTTTGAAAGAATAGCATTTGAAGTCCTAATTACAAGACTCAGACTGTATGGAAACCAGGTCCATTTTACACCAGCAGCTTTGTTTGGAGGCTTGCAGAAGTGCAGAGGAGGGTGAAAGGTTTGAAGGTCAAGGTAAAAGTAGAGGTCACATGTACAAAGAAATACAAGAGGGACATTGGATAAAATAAACAAAATAAAAATATCCAAAATCAAAACAAACCAGAATTCTCTTTAATTTTTCCTATTTTCAATAACTCTTATTTATTGATTAAAACTGAAAGGACATTAAAGGAGAATTAAAGGCAAAAAAGGACTTTTCTTCCTAAATGAGAAATATAAGCAATCCTGATTATCTCTTGTTTTCTAACCTTCCAGGAAAACATTGGATTTAACATAATATATGATATAAGCTCTTGTTTATGAGAGGGTTTCATGCTGTGCATATGAACATAATATCAGGGTCAACAAGGGCAGGAGCCAATTTGATTTGCAAACTTTCCTCCTGCTAAACTAGGACTTAAAGCAAGGGGGCTTTGTCCTCCAGGTTCAAGAGCAGAGCCCCTGTCTCCTATAAGCTTCAGCTTACCTTAAGTCTTATCAGTTCAGCTGTGCAGCAGTCTTGTGAGATCCCATAAAGACCTGGAAAACTATACCTGTAATCTCAGGATTCAGGCTGGAAGACTTGGAGTAATCTAAATGTGAAAGATATAGGAAATCCTTTGCTTTAACCATCACCCAAAAGTATTCACCATACTGTAGACAAACTTCTTCATCCTTTTTGGCAAGTAAGTAGGTTAGAAAGTAAGACCCACAGATTTAGTATCCAAAAAAGCTCATTGAAGAAGTTGTATTATTTTAGTAAAGAGCAGGAGCTCAAGATAATTGCCTCCTTTGCACTCCTGCTTTGGGGAAAAAAATACTAGAAATCACACACTGCACTTGGAGATCAGAATCAAAGATCTTCATAACTAAAAAAAAAAAAAAGAAAAAAGGAAAAGGAGAAGAACTAGACTGATTTACTAGGAAAAGAAACAATATACGTTGGCCACTGACCAAAATGGCACCTCCTGTTGCACTATCTTGCATTTGTAATGCCTCTCCCCTACTCTTTTCACATCCCATGACTCTGATGATGGTGCTAACCTAAACTTTGGATATCATGCTACGCATGCAGTCTCTGTAACTACTCTGTTAATACTGCAGCTGTTTTTTCCCCCTGAAAAGAGACATCAGGGCAGGGAGACAAAATGCAAACACATCAGTTTCCTGTACATAAACCTGGAAAACTTTTTTAGCAGTGCAGCATGAAACTTTGTGTTAGAAGGTGAGATGGAAATCAGCCTTAGCTGTGAAGATTAAAAGCAATCAGGGAGTTATCTCTTCCAACAGCTGTTGGACTCTGAAAATCTTACATCAAGAAGGGGGATAAATAACTTGGTACTCAGCTTCCCTATCTCATTGTGCTGATTTACTTTCAGGATGTAACAATTATTTTACGCTGGGTGAATGTGTGCAGATTGTGGAAGTATTTCACTCACAAATTCCTTAATAAGACATTACATTCCCCAGCATATTGCCTCACCCTGCATCCCATCCTGATTACACGTGCTTCAGCTTGAGAACAAAGCTGGAGCCAAAAAAGGGAGCTTAAGCTTGTATTTTTCTCATTGATACTGTGTTTAAAAAAGTCATCCCTTTCAGTGTGAAACTTTTGCTGAAAAGAGTCTAATGAGTGGGTAAGGAACAGAGATCTAGTTACTGGCTGGATGCATAAATTCATGTTCTCTGTTCTGGACATATTTCATTTGTTGATTCAGCTCCTATTCTATTATTCCAAAGGGGTCTCCATCACCTTATGATTTATCTCTTAATAAGAATTTAGGGAGTCATGTATCATTTATACTCTGTGTAAGATTCTACATAAGATTCTAAACATTCTAAGCAAGGGTCTAGCTGTGTTCCTTAATGCCTTGTGAGTGTTGGGCTGCCCAGGATCAAGGTCTGCCTGTGCTAACACCAGTGTGGAAAACTCCTGAGGAGGAGGGCAGCCTCCCATGCACTCCTTGGTCCCTGGGGGTCGCGCAGATGACACAGCTGATGAGCCAATCACAAGTCATAGTGTGCTTGCTGTTTCAGCAAAGCCAGATGTCCCTGCACTTCCAACCTCGTTCTGGCCTCCTACTCACCCTCTTTGGTATCAGTCTTCATCTTTATCCTGAAGGAATTCTTCCAACCTTCTCTTACATTTAGGATCATAGTGCCCATTTCTAATCTGCAGGTACCCTCCGGACAGCTGAGTTTTAATATCCATAAAGTGCTCCACAAAACTGTTCCCAGTGACAAACTCAGCACTTCAACTACTCTTCCCGAAACCAAACCACTACTTCTTCTCCAATAGGAACACAATTTATTACACCAGGAGCAGAGCACATCTTATTTAAAGTTTTACCACTCATATTCTAATAGACACTGAGGGATGTATTGCTCTGCAGCCAGTTAGGTTTACACCAGAGTTATGCCATTTCTCCATCACGAAACAGATTGTGGCCACGTGGTGTTCAACTTAGCCTCCAAGACAAACTGTGTATGGGCAATAGTCCCCAGCTTGCACTGGCCTTCAGATTTCTTGGAAATTGTGTAGAAGAGTGCCAGCTAGCCTGGGCTGCAATAGGGACAGTTTTAACAGTCTAGCATAGTATATAATAAGATTTTACTGTCCAGTGACATTTGCTGACACCATTTGACAGCACAGACACTGCAGGGAGCTCTGTTAGCTGCTGGCCAGTGGAGGAACCATTCTCTAGAGGTCCATGGAGGGCATGTGTGGCTTCAATGTGTCTCTGTTCCAACTGTAAAACTGAGAATTCTTCCTTTCATGGTGAAATTCTTCCTGTTTTCCTATCTCTTTCCTTCAAGAGACTTTGTGTGGAGAGACAATCTGGATTTAAACAACTGGACTTGAAAATCATTCAACTGTATACGTCCATTAGAACAAGAGGAATAATTGTCTTGTCCCTTCATCCCTGCTGCTGAGGAATCCTTCTCCATGGTCTAACAAAGTATTAATGAATGTTTGAATGAAGAAAGAAAGATGGTACTTGCAAGGAAGCCAGCTGCACATTTACTCAGTGAAGGTGTGTGTTTCCCACTAATGTTCCCATTGAATTGGGCCATGTCACATTTACACAATGAATATGAAAATGGTGTGCATTTAAGATCACGACTTCTCTGCCTTGCAAGAAGTTTGATAAAAAGCTCCATGCACTACTCCCTCCCACCATCCACTTGTGGGGGTCTCATACATGTAAAAATCTGTTTCTATTAACCTGTCACATATGACAGTTCCTCACACCATCCCACAGCCAGGCAGCAGAAAATTCTGCAGAGCTGAAGATGCAAGACACTCAAGCCTCTAATACGCTTTTCATAATTTCAAGGAAATTTAACACTCATAGAGAAATGGTAGAGACAACCGGCATCTTGCACTTAACCTCTGAATATTGATGTCAGGGTCAGCTCCTGTATAGGCAGACTCACCAGTTCCTACCAACCCTGATGCAGAAAGAGCCACCTCTGATCTAAGAGGTTTGGTTACATCTCTGGGCTCCACTTGAGGCTGACAGATTTGGGGCCAGCTGTGGTCATGGAATTTGTAATGTCAGTCTCCATCCACATGGAAAGGAACATCTCACAGAAGTTAAAATCCAAGCATTATCTTGTGCCAGTTTTAAATACCGTTAGCAAGAACTGGGTGTGAACCAGCTATTAAGGGACAAAGGGTTAGTTATACACATATCTATATGTTTAAAGGGGAAGAAAAACTTTGGTTGATTGTGCTTATCTGATCTCCACCTGCCTTCCTTGAATTTTTCCCATGGCGGTGTTGAAGCAGGAATTTGCTGTCAGTCCTCATTAGAAGGCTGCACCAGCTAGTACATGGAAGGCATATATTTTTCTGTAGGAGTACACTTGCTCCTGCTCCTCCTTTGCAACCAGACTGCTAATGAACTTACTGCTTATTCAGTTACAGGGCTCCTCACGGAAAGCTGGGAGGTGTTTATGGCTTGAAAGGCTCATAAATGAGAATGGTAAAATTATTCCTGCTGACTGCGCAGCAGGGCCCTGAGAATACAACTAGCTCTAATAATACTGTCCAGACACCTCATGCTTCCAAGTAAAAGAGCAAAGTACCTAATTGCAGCAATACACGTGTCCAAGATAAGGCAAAATATCCCTTAAAAAGGATTTTCCAGCAACTTGTGTCTTCAGCAAGAAGTAATTTACACACACTCATAATTCTACTGTATTGCTGTTTTTTTGAAGCAGATCACTGCTGTTTTAACAGCTTTTGTTCTGCTTGATGATGACATCTCTACTTCCCAATTCTACTTTTTGGGAGGGATGTGGAAAGATCTTGTGCTCTTTAAATGACTAACTTTTCTGAAATGGGATGCCTAATGAGTCAAGATTCAGACATGAATTTCTGTATGTCACTTCCCTGACTGAGGGTTTTGCAGATCCACAGAGTTAACTGTAGTTTTGCTTTAAAACTTAAGAGTTCAATTTTGATGTTGAGCAGTGTTCTGGACTTAGACTGTCTATGTTTTCTTAAAGGAAAACAAATACAGTAGTAGAGCACAAATGAAAACTACTCCCACTGTACACTTGTAGAGACTGAAGACCATTAATTAAAAATCATGCAGAACTGATTAATGTTTCACACCACTGCAGCTGCTGCAATGTGAAAAATATTACCATATTTTTCAAACCTTTCTGGAGCTAAACAAGATCAATTACATTATGAGGCAGCAGAATGTAATTAAAGCTCTGAAGTACCTTACACTTACTTGTAACACCTCAAGGTTGGTACTAAACCAGATTCAATTGAATGCCCAGAGGTCTTTGAATCACAGATTCATAGAATACTTTGGGTTGGACAGGGCTGGCCAACCTGGTCTTGAATGTTTCCAGTGATTAGGCATCTACCACCTGTCTGGGCAATCTCTTTCAGTGTCTCACCACTCTCACTGTAAAAGAACTCTTCTTGATCTGGTTTAAATATACCTTCTTTTAGATTAAACCCATTACCCCTTGTCCTATATGAAAAGATCCTACTAAAAAGTTTGTCCCCATTTTTCTTATAGGCCTCCTTGAAATATTTAACAGCCACAACAAGGTTTCCCTAGAGCCTTCCCTTCTCCAGGCTGAACAGTACTAATTCTCTTACAGGAAAGGTGCTTCATCCCTGTGATCATCTTCATGGCCCTCCTCTGGTCCCACTCCATCAGGTCTATGTCTTCCCTGTGCTGAGGACCCCCAAGCTGGACACAGTAATCCAAATGGGCACAAGGGCAGAGCAGAGAATCATCTTCCTCAACATGCAGCCCATCCTTATTTTGATGCAGCCCAGGACACAATTGGCTTTCTGGGCTGTGAGTGCACGATGTCCACTCACATCCGTCTTTTCCTCCTCCAGCATCCCCAAGTCCTTCTCCACAGGTCTTCTTGCAATCCCTTCATCCCCCAACCTGTATTATACCAAAGGTTGCCCTGACCCAGGTGCAGCACCTTGCAATTGACCTTGTTAAATCTCCTGAGTTTCCCATGATCCCTCTTCTCAAGCTTGTCCAGTTCTCTCTGGATAGTATCCCATCTTTCAGGTGTGTTGACTGCAGCACTCAGCTTAATGTCACCTGCAAACTTGCTGAGGGTGCACATGATCCCACTGTCTGTGTCATTGATGAAGATACTAAACCATGTCATTCCCAATAAAGACCTCTGAGGGATGTCACTTGTCACTGGTGTCCATCTGGACATTGAGTCATTGACCACTACTGGCTGGTGACCACCAAACCAGTTCCTAATCCAACAAACAGTCCAATGTACAAATCCATCTCTCTTCAATTTAAAGAGAAGGATGTTTTGGGGACCACATCAAATGCCTTACAAAAGTCAAGATAGATGATAACTGTAGTTCTTCCCTTGTCCACTGATGTAATCACTCCGTTATTGAAGGCAACTAGGTTGTTCAGGCAGGATTTGTCCTTGGTGAAGCCATGCTTTGGCCAGCATTTTGTTCATAATCAGTTCTTTGTAATTAAGGAAATCCTATTGCTATGAGGAAGGTAAAAGAAATGTTCTGTCCATCTGTTTGTTGTCTTCAAACTGTATTCCTTTAACCAGTTTCTCATGGAAGAGGTGACTGTACAGAATTTTACCTCTGTTTAGTCTACTAATTAACCAGATGTTTGCTAGAAGCATCGAGTGAGTCCGTTAGGGAGGGAGTAAACAGATCTCCTTATTATTTTCATTAAATCCTTTTTGTTTTGTATATGTATATATACACAAAGTAGTTTTACAACTGGTATTGGGATCTTCTACTTTGATGTTGCATTAATGTTGACATCGAGTTCAGTGGCTGGAGAGGATATATATTTGCATGACTACTTCCACTGAAGTAGTGTGACTTATGAACTGTAATGTACATGTACATGTATGCATCGTATGGGGCACTGTGGTTTTCCCATCCTTGGAACCATTCAAGGCCAGGTTGGGTGGGGCATTGAGCAACCTGGTCTAGTGGAAGGTGTCCCTGACCATGGCAGGGAGGTTGGAACTCGATGATCTTTAAGTCCCTTCCAACCAAGTTTTTTATGATTCAATGAATATATATATGATTTTAAAAGTCACTGCTGTTGCACATGGTACCTGGAATAGAGCTCAGGGTCTTCATATTTGGAATTCAGCAAGCTGATGGAATAGGTCTTCATCCAGAATAAGGAGGTCACACACATTAAACCCTCTGAAAAGACCCATTTATACAATGTTAGCCACCAAAAGAGGAAATTTGAAAAAAGGATTTTGCATTGCTTTAAGTCTTTTTAAGAGTGTTAGAAACTCTGGGCTCAGTTTTCCCAAACAACTGAGGCAAACCCTCCAAATCCTGCATTCCAAGTCATACAACAGCACCTCAAGGCCTTCCCTCAGCGTGGCTTTTTCTTATATCAAACTGTCCCATTCATCAACAATATGCCTCAAAATTATTGCTTTCAGACTTTTTTTTAATTGGCTCCAGGATGTGTAAAAGATTTGGGTTTTTTCTCATGCCACAGAAGGATGTTTGTATATGGTAAATTAACTTCTGCTTCTAGTCCTCTGTTGCCCCTCTGCTGGGATAAAAATACAAGATGCATGCTGCTGGTGCTTGACTGCTGTTGTTGATCATTCAGTTGTTTTCCTGCTTCACTTCAAGTTACTTGTAAAGGATGAACCAAACCCAGCTGTTACTGAATTACTTGCAATTAAAAGAGAAAATTTGTGAAAGAGTGAATGACACAATGGCTGACACACAGGATGTGGTATGTCCTGAAACCTTCTTACCTGTGTTTTGGATGTCATCCTTTGAGGTTATCCTCTAAATTCATCAAAGAACACAAAAATAACACAGGGCTGGAAAAGGTCTCCTGGACACTGAGTCAAAAGGGAGACACACTCCCTTTTTTATTTCAGACAGGGTGCTGCATGAACCTTTTACTGCCCTACTGAGACCTGCACCTGCTCTATTGCATCATGGTCAGATGTCAGGCACCATCTCACAGAGCCACCATTTCTTCCTTGCAATACAGTAAATGCCAAGTTTAAAGTTCATAGGGATGGGAAGATAATTACCCAGAAAACTGAAAAATTACAAAGGCATCATGTTGCTTTTGCTACTCAAGGAGTTCGCCAGGCTAATAAAGAAACCTAGTGCACTAATTTCTCCTCAAAATAAAAGTAGCAAACTGCAGGAAGAAATAAGTGTATTAATGAGGCCAGCAACAGCTCAATACCCAGAGCAGAAAACATCCAAGGGAGACAGTAGCACTGTTGAAGAGGAAGATTACATTTCCACCACCTGAATAAGATGGTGAATTCAATGGATGCCTGTTCACTGGAGAACTGCAGAGGACCTCTGTTCTGGATCTGCTGTCACCTGGGATAGCCTCGGCCAGTGAGGATCTAAAAGAGCTCTTCCACCTGACTTCTGCTAAGTGTCCTAATGCAGGTGAGCAGTCAAAACACAGATGAGCTCAACCAGTGTCACTAGACAATGAAAAATTTAATCTCCATTCAAATTTGTTTGAGGATCTGCTCAGCCAGATGTGTCAAAAGTCTTCTGAGGTTTCTGATAATTAACATTATGCATAGAAAAACACCTGGAAATATTTGCAGATACACAGTCAGAGTGGGGTCTTTCACACAGTTCCCAGCAAGCCAGGGTCTGCTCAGGGCTGGGGACTTCAGGGGCTGCCTACAGGCATGGCAGGACAGCGCCAGGCAGCCCTCAACCATCACGATGCCCCAGCCAGGGAGCAGGGCAGCTGGGGCAGCCCCAGCCCCAGACATCAGGCACCTCCTGGGCATGGGCACAGGCTAGCATGTCCTCCAGCAACATTTAGGAAGTCACCACAAGAACAAAGGGGTTTGTGGGCTCTGCCTTCACTTTCCCTTTTCTTCCATTCCTTTCTAAATGGCCAGGCCATTCCCTGACTTCTGCTCCCCTGGCTGGCAAACCCTCTGTGAGGAAACGCTGCAGGAAACCCTTCGGATGAGAGAAGGTGGGATGGAAAGCATCACTCAGTGGATTCTACTAGCAAGTCCTGCTTTCTCAGCCTCTTCAGGCAGCTGAATCACTACAGAGCAGCAGCTCACAGCTGGATTGAAAAGGCTCCCTGAGGACCCGAGACAGGCAAAGAGACCTTCGCAGAGCTAAGATGAGGAGAGGGTGGGGTCGACATCTAAAGTGGAGTGATAAGAGATACTCATTGGTGAAGAGGAAGGATGCTAAATGGTTTATTTACAACATCATTTCCTCTTGACTTGCAGATGCTATCAATATTTGTGCATGTGTGATATGCTTCTCTGTTTCCCTCCAATTATTTCCATCTTCTGCACCGTAATAAACAGATTTCCAACAATTAGAGAGAGCTAGCAGGAGGATGATCTGCCTGCACAGGGCACTGCTCTGTGATTTGGGACTGAGCCTTGCTCAGTCACTTGTGAAGAGCAGTCCTAGACATCCTGAACTTGGCCCTTTTTGCTGCTATTAGTTACCTGGCAGAGAGTTTACAATTGTTCTGGTATGTCTGCCCTGACCAAGTTTGGTTCTGGACACCCCTGTGAACTCTGGTAATCGAGTATTCAAAAGAGCATCAGAGACACTAATTAATTCTACTTTGAAACTGCCCCAATCTTTTTTCTCTGCTCTTAGACCAGCAGCAGTAAAACTAAGATTTGTTACAGAGACAATAGGAATTTTAGCAAGCACTCTTACTGAATCCTTTAAGGAAAGACAAAGTGGAAGAACACAATTGAATGGCCCAATTAACCTCAGCATAATATTTCAACTGGCAATATAAAATGCAAATACTAGAAGTTCCTCATCTCATTCAATCCTCTGCCATGATTACTTACATTTTAGAGATGACCAGAGCTGAGATGTAGTTTAGATACTAATTTATGGAGCTTTTTTTCTGGCAAAATAATAGTGGCAGAAAAAAATGCAATTTGAAACTAGCCCTCGGTCTAGGAGAAATTCAACTTTTGGATATAAATAGCAGCAATACCTGCCTAACCTAAATGCTCATTTTACTTTAAACTAGTTTAATTTAAGCAATAGAAGTTACACTTACTTTTAATGGGCAGCAGCTGTTCATTAAATTTATAATGACATTTGGGTACCCTGGTGATAGACATTCAGAAATATCATATACATAGAGACAGAAATTCATTAGTAGCACTACCAAGATGGCTTGGAAGTGAAATTAACTTGAAAAGAGACACTTGTTTCACCTCCATCTGCAGTTTGAAAACCGAGACTAAGGCATATAAATACTTCACAGAGTGATATTAGCCAAAGTCCATTCTATAAAAAATCTGAAGAATTTTTGTTGTGAAGACATACACATGTTTAGGATTTTTCTAAAAAATTATCATGGTACTGCTACCACTGAAATATACATCAGTTTCACTTTCATTTATATACAGAGATATACAAATCTAATATAGAGATTTATATATTACCACCAAGGCAGTGGTGAGTGCATTAGAGTTTATGCATGTGATGGTATTTGCCTGTCAGGGAACTGCTCATTTCTAAGGGGCTCTGGCTCTGTCCTTGTGATGGCAGGTGGATTATTTTTAACAGCTTCAGTAGACAAAAGGGTTGACCCACACATTAGGAACTAACACAGAAAGTAATTACAGAACTCTAGTTACCGAACAGCTTTAGTCTTTTATGAATGCTGTTTCTTGGTCCCTTGATTATGCATTAAAATCCATCTCTAAACTCTTAGCTTGGGTCTCTTTTTCATGTCAAGTCCATTTCTCCTCTCTAAAAGTAGTACTGCTAGGATCTGTACCAACTTACCTATACATATAATATACATGCTTTACAGGCTGGAGAACTCAGCAGGGGATCAGTACTAAAAATGTTATTCCTACATGCATTAATAAGGTAGCCAAGGTCAAATAAGGCTGTGTGTATGGACTCCATGGCATTTCAGGTAGTCTGCAGTGACACCTTTGCAACCTTTTTTACTTCAGTGGGATTGCCAAATGTTATTGTTTGTATTTCATTAAGCAAGTCTGTTGATTATACATAAGAAAGGACTAGAACATGACTGAATTAGAAGAAAACTTGTAAAGTGACACACAAAACCAAACAGCAGATTTGTTAGTTTGGTTCAGCAAGAATTGATGATACAACCTCCATCTGTATTATTTAATTGTGTGGATCAGTAGGAGAAGATTTATAAACTGAAAGAGTCTGAGCACCCAACATCCACACAGCACCTGTCACAGGGTTTTGTTTTGCCTTTTTCTCCAGAGCAGCTCTCGTCCAGTCCTACAGACTGAAGACCTGTTTGTGGTTGCAATGCATTAGCTACACTACTAGAGAGCATTTTCCCCTTCAGTATCATGCCAAAGGAATCCAATTCTTGTTTCAAAAAGTGTTCCATGACAGGAACCAAAGCATGGTAATCACGAGCAGAGACATTTGTTTCAAAACACTCTTCAGATCCAAAATAGTGTATTAAAGTAGATAAAAAGCATATAAAGCAGATTTTTTTAACATATAGAAGAGACAGCTCACACTGGAGCTGCTCTGAGGACTGCATTTGAATAGCTCTGATAATTTAGAAGCATTATACCCTCACATAGTTCTCTCTGTGCATCGCTCATTTTTTTTCTGTTAAGTAAGTCCTCCTGTGTTAGGAAACTCATTAGCAAATTCTTTGCTGAAAGTAATGCTTATGTAAGTTGAAGACAAGCACATTATTAGAAGAATGTTTTGATTAATTTGCTGTTCATTAACGATACACCTCTGTGGCTGTAGAGTATGTTCTCTTTTGAAGACAGCTATAAAAATTATACACAGCTGCATTTTTTTTTGAGAATCTAGTGTTCTGAGAACATTTAATCACTTCTAACAAATGTTTGGTATTTGTTTACTTCAGGTCCCCATTTAAACTCTGTAGCACACAGTTGCAGAAGGACTGGCAATCTGAGGTCCCAGAGGGCTTCTTCCAAGAAAGTTACAATTGCAGAGCCATAAAAACTCTTCCTGGTGTTGAAAGGTGACCAGGTTTGTATGCCCTGCAACCCATAAATCAGAGGTAGAGAACATATATCAGCTTTAAACAGAAAACCTACTGTAATTACTTTTTCCAGCAGGTCAACTTGGATGCTTACTATGATGTACCTTAATCTGGATTGTGCTTGCTTTACTTCCAATGTCATTGCAAATCCAAAACTTATTTCCTTAAATGATATGCATCTTTTGGTGACCTTTGTCAGAATACTTAGCTTGTGTGGCTACTAAACTGGAGATATCTTTCTTTTTATCATATTAACAATTAGTCTTTAGTGTGAGGAAAAAACTAAATTTGAGTAGCTTTGCATTTTTTTCCCTGGGAAAAAAAGGAGTTTAAATGAGGGCTTTATTTCTATACTGCATCTGTGCACTTCTCCATTTTAAGGGGTATTGTGGTGATGAAGACATCATTGGTGTTTTGACATCTACTAGCTACAGGTGCTATATCACTCTCAGTAAAAATAGCTGCCCTAGTAACAACACTGTGCCAAGCTGGTACTAGGTAGTTATATTTGGCCAACATAACCTGCTACTAGATAGGGTGTTCTTCACTGCAGTGCTGCCATGCCTGGTAATAGAAAGGCCTCTTTCTAATTGTTTCTAGGGATAAAACAAAACAGTCCTTACGCACTGTGTGTATCTCTAGATTTCTAAAGAGCTTTATGATACTTAGGATGAGAACACTTCTATAAATATAAGTAGGCATACTCTCATTTTCTCCACAGTTTGTCATCTGCCTAATTTTTTCAGTAGATTTGCCCAAAATATTATTTTTCTATCACTTGGTTTCAGCTAAGCCTGGTCTGCTCAAAACCCTGCTCACAAGTTTCACTCAGCTGCTGAGCAAAGATTGGCTGGAGTGACTTACCAGTTAATAATTGATTAAAAGAAAATGGCTCTTCCTCCCAGACATCTTCTCACTTTGCCAGCCTCTAACATCAGATAAGTGGGAGTTGCAGTGGTCTGCTGCCACTGCTTCCATTCCTGTTTCTGCTGGAGCAAAGAGGGCAGAGAGTACTGACCAACAAAAAGAAATCAGAAACACAGCATGGTATTAACAGCTCTTGATCATTAACAAGAATAAAGGGCCATATTTCAGGCTAACAGCACAACATCTGCCAAAAATCTGCACAGAGCAGTTATAAACACAAATGAGTACTTTGTGAGCACACTTCAACCAAATAACTTGAGTGAGCAGGTAGTTTTCCAAATACCTTCCTAGCTTTAATCCCAAGGCAGAATGCTGTGCACAAATCAAGCAGCTCAATACCATTACCCTATGGAAATGTGTCCCCAGAGTCCAATGTTCCCTCTTCTTTCCCTAGCACCCCCAAAATGACTCCTGTTAAAACCAGAACTCGTTGCAGACATAAAAAGAGCTTCAGGAGTTTTGTCCTTACATTTTCACCAAATAAGAAGGAAGAAATTCGAAACCATGATGCACAGAGAAAGTCAATAGGAACATCATGTAGCTCTGTGGAACATTCTTTCCTGCCCTGCTGTTAAATCAAGTTAAATATTTGTTTCATTTCTTTCTCTATAGACAGAAAATATTTAAATGCCTTCCATTTTGAACTATTGTTATTAAGACTAAGAAAGGGCTAGATACACAAGGGATCTTAGACAGCTGTCCTCTAGCCCTCTGATATACAGCCCTGGGAAGGGAGCCTGCCTGACTTACACGGGCTGGAAATAGAGCAGCATTTCTAAAGAGACAAAACTGGTAACCCAGGGGAAAGCCACCTAAGTCAGCAAAGCAGAAAAGTCCCAAAGAGGTGTTTTAAAATCCTCCCTTTTTGCACCTGTTGGCTCAAAATCTCCTCCCATACAGGTAAGCACTGAGGTCCTCTGGGAAACGGAGGTGGCCTTTCAGGAATCAGTGTCGTACCAGGCAATCTTCTTCTGACTGTAGGAGTTACACTGGGCGCTGGTTAATGCTGAACTGGTGCCACAATGCTTGTGAACCTTGCTCCAAGTTTGTTTCTTTTCTAAACTCATCATAACACAACTCTTTCATTCAAACCTTTGATGGGGATCTGCTTCCCCTGTTGGTGTCTGCAGCTGCCTGAGATGCATAGATCTGCAATTAGCTTCTGCTTTTGTCCTAACAGGGTTGAACTCTGAGCATGAGAGGGCCCTGTCTACGCATCCATCTCCATGCTTCTTTGTGGGCTGCAAAAAGGGCATCTCCTCCCTGCCACAAAAGCCATTCGTTTTTACATGAAAGAGGGGAACAAACATTTTCTCTGTCTAGTGGCTGAGGAAGTTTACATGAGAAATTAGACACCTAAAAGTTACTATGGGGCTTATACCAGGTGATTTTCAATAAAAGATTACCACAGATAATCTGAGGAGTTAATTTTTATTACTGTTCAGGAACTAAAATGGATTTCATCAAATGTTTCACCTTTAGTATTTGCTGCAAATGAACCCATTTTGCCTCAATGAGACCATGCTAGCGCAGCACTTCACACTGGCAGGTGTAGCTTACCCAGCTTCTGTGGTCCCAGCTGGAGCCACAGGAACGGTTCAGGTTTCTCTGCATGGCACTGAACCGTGTGGCATTGAACTGTCGTAACTTCTGCATAAAGGGGACTTGCTCAGAGAAGTTTTGTTTTCCACCTGAGCCGTCTCACTGACTAATAAAGTCCTGCCAGCTGACATCCTCTGTCCTTGCAATGAAAAGCAGGTATGCTTCAGCAGGAGTGGGACCTAAATTCGGAGTATTTTTCTTCTGAGCAAATATTACAGTAATAGTCATGAGTCTTTTTGACCCTGCAGCCTGCAGTCAGACAAGTTCATTACCTTAAATACATATAATAATTTCCAGAAGAATGCAGTGCAATTTTCCAGAGGTCTCAAGAATGATTAGGAACTGTACAGTTTTGGAAACAGACCTTGTGGTTTCAAATAAGGTTTCTTATAGCCTTCCATATTACAGAGCTAGTTTAGCATGTCATGGAAAAACGAGAGGGACTTTAACAAAAAAGCATTGTCAGCCCCTTCAGTTTTCCCACTACATTTCTTTATTCCATTCAGAAGAGACTGACCTTTTTTCTTTTGTATTGGTCTTCTATTCTTACCATATTGCACAACTGAAAATCTGACATCCTTAGCTCCTCAGGTATTCATTTTCACCATACTACTCTAAGAAAGAAAATTCATGAATGGGAAATTGAAGCACCAGAGATCCAAAGAGCTCCCAGAGCCATTCAGAGAGTTGGTTCAGGGAGCGCTGAGTCCAGACCTCCTGAGTCTAACAGCAGGACCTCAGCTATTCAATCATCCTTCCTTTCAATTGCACCATTTACCTGTCCAGAGATCACTTTCACATGATAAGTCTCTTTAATTTAAAAATACTTATATTTTCAGTGTATGTTAATTCATAACAAGAGAACCAAAATATTTTTACTGAATTATGTTCATTCTCTATCAGTTATTTATGAATGCCAGAGCTGTCTCTCCTTATTCAATAAAACAGGTATGTATTAATTTAAATAAACGCAAATAAGGACCATTGATTCCTCTGACCCCTTTAATTCATTAGCCAGGCTGATTAGTTTTTTAGATAAAGTTGAAGGGAAAAAATATACCCAAGGTGAATTTTGAAACAACTGTGTCAAACTGAAACTGATCCTGGAGTGATCCTTATCTGCAAACTACAGGATATTTGTTCCACTGAATGTCAGAAGGATAAAATCTGTCTAAAGTCTCATGTGGCAATGGACAGCCACTTAAGAGCCCTGCACCTGAGAACAGGCTTTACTTTATTGACCATAAAAGTAAACAATGTGTCTTATCATGCTCCTACTTGTGCAGCAAAATACTCTGACATGGCAAATTTCTAAGTTTTCCATATTGTAAGTATACAATTTTTAATGGGCCAGTGCTTTATTGAAAGAGAGTCCTCAGCAAAGACCTTGTAAAACCCTGCCATTGCACCAGTAAATATTCTGGCCACGTATTCTGACCTTTGCCTCCAGAACTGGGAGCTGGACGAAGGCAGGGAGGAAGATTCTTACAAACCAAGTGGAAATTTCCAAAGTGCTCAGTCTGGTAGGGGCCGCCCAGGCCCCAAGGGCATTACTCGCAGCCCCTAAATGCCGGCTGTATGATGTGACAATGGGGCATTTTAAAGCACTTCTCCTCAGAATAGGTATGTATCCTTTTACAGTATAAAGAACACAAGAATGGGGCAGCCACAGAACAGAGCTTTTCAAATAAGCCTGAAAAATTTGTCAGGGATTGTTATAATGCAAGGCAAGTCAGGCAGTGACTTCAGAAAAAGGGAAGCTTCCACACCCCACTCTTTGAGCAAAGTGTTCAGTAGGGTCTGGGAGCTGGGATGACACCCTGCTACTCTGCCCGAAAGGATTTGAACTCATGATGCCTTACACTTCTCAGGGGAGGAAAGCTCTCACTTTTAGGTTATCACATATTCTTGTGGGTAGGAGGGAGGAAAAAATCCCACTTGCAATTTTTCCTGTTGGAGCTGCTCGTTTTATACAGGATGATTAAATATTAATTGGCCAGAAGATAAGCATTACTCTCTAGATGTCCCTGTTTCTATCCTGCCTCCTGTTAATGCCTGCACAGAGACAGGAAAGCAGGTGTCTCTCCTCCTTTAGCTTAGGAGAATGCCTAGCAGCTGGGACGGTGCTCCTTTTGTTCCAACAAAGGAACATGCAGCTACACAATTCAGTGTCAAACAACTGCAAGGGGAGGATGGGAGAGAACCCCAGCCTGAGGTACCCCACCATGTGCTGAGTCATGGGCAGAAAGGAGAGGGCAAAACTGCTCTTTACAGTTTTGGAGATGCAGGAAGAGAAAAGGGAGAGGTACAAATCTTGGAGCAAGATAGATACCTCACCAGGGTCCACAAGAATTGGAGCCCACTGAAATCCAGAGCAACTGTAGCTCAGGGAATGATTCTCCTCTCCTGAGCTTAACATACCCCTACCAAAGAAAGAAGGATTTAAGGGAAACAGAAATAAAGGTGACATCTAGGGCTGCACTAGCAGGTGTCACGAGCCTGGGACAAGCAGCACTAGGCCTTAAGATCTGGCATTCAGCAGAAGACCTGACAACTTCTGGAGAAAGAGACTTGAGGCAGAGGACCCATGTTCCCCAGCTTGATGGTTGCCTTATGGTCATCCACTCTACATATCAGTAAAAGCACAGCATATAGTCCTTGGTTATTTAGTTCTGAATTACCCATGAAAATGGGAAAATATTCCTTGAAAAATGTACCTGTGCTCTTTATATACTTTTTTTCAAATGTGAGTCGCAGACTCAAGTGCCTTCCGGATTCTTAGGCTATGCAGAAGAAATTAAACACAAGAGATTCTTGTGGATAAAGAGAATTTGTCACATCTATGCCATACCTGGCCGTCACCCTGCAAGCCCTGGTAACAGAGTTATGAGCACGGAGAACCAGCATGGAAAGAATTCTGTGTCCATCATCAGATGCAGATCACCAGCAAGAAGTTCACTTATACAATACAAATTTAATTCAAGCCTGTATTAAACAAACTGGAACTTTTTATGTCTACCACGTAAATAATGAACTCTGTCATCTATCTTAGAAGACTGATTCATCCTTTCTTGCACTTCATATTACCCAAGTGAACTAGATATGAAATGGTGTCTTGGATGGCTTTAAGAGATACTTTTAGAAACACTGGGACAAATCTGCACACCACTACTTTCAATACAAATGCATTTCAGGCTTCACTCAAATCCCTCTGGAGAAAATTGGATTCTTTCCTTCTGGGTCAGACTCTTGTTCTGCAGGCAACATTTGTACTAATACCTTGTAAAACAAAGTATTTCTAAGCTTTGCCTACAAACAAAGGAAGAAAAGTGGGATGCATCAATTTTGGAGGCATATTTACACAGATGCAAAAATCTTGAACACTGACCCTACAGGTCTTGAATCTGTAAATGTCAAGAAAATACAAATAACAGCAACTAACCTAGGAGTGATTTCCACTTATCTCTATTTCTGAATTCCCTTCCTTTATTAGATTATTATCTCTATTCCACAGGACTTGGTTTTCCCTCCCAGAACCACTTTTTTTTAAGCACAAGTGGGAGCAAGAAATTGCCCACCTCATTTGCAAGCAGGTTAGTCACTAATCCAACAGCAAATGTGGACTACCATGCAATAAAAAAATTTAGGTTTCAATGCATTAACACAAATATATAGCTATGGAGACCTGTGGCACTGCTCATCACTTTAATGAGGAGGCACTTAGGTGGCTTTTATGCCGTCTGACCTGCGTGTTCATCCTCTTCCTAGCCTCCCCTCCATGCCCTGGCCTGGTCATTAGAGCTGCTAAAGATTTCTCTCAATACTGAAAGTCATTTGCTCACCTACCTCAGCCACCTTGGTCCACAGAGGTGCCATGGCAGCTATCAAACTGATTTTTCTTGGTACCAAGGGTCTCCCCAAGCCGGGGATCATTTGGAGGCAGTTAAGCTCATGTTAGGGCTGCTCTGTGTGGGCAATACAAAGCTTAGCTGGGGGAGGGCTTGGACAACAGTGTTTGGGACTCCTTCCAGTGGCATGAGATTTCTTGGGCATGGTGACCTGGTGCTGGTAACAAGATGCTTTACTGAGCCAAGACTGCAGGAGCTGGTAAAAC
This sequence comes from Aleadryas rufinucha, assembly GCA_013397815.1. NCBI lineage: Eukaryota > Metazoa > Chordata > Aves > Passeriformes > Aleadryas > Aleadryas rufinucha. The sequence goes on along the minus strand of VZTH01015863.1, from coordinate 227,535 downwards.
AAGGGTATTTCCTGCTAAAGCTTAAAGGATCTCTCTCCTTACCACCTCCTAAATAAAACCCTGAGGGAAAAAAAATTTTAAAAGGAGCAACTAATTTTCTTGTTTTCTAACACCACAGAAACTGACATATTTGAAGGTTTTTGTTAGCTTTTCCCCCCCCCACAACCTAATAAAATTAAAAAATACTCCAGAATATTCTGAATTATACACAAATGCACAACTGTTTGCTTAGAAAAGAATTCATGCCCAAAGAGAGAGAGAAAAAAAAAACCAAACAAGAAAAGCTGATAGTGGAAATTGAAGCCAAGGTACATCTGTCTCAGACTAGCACTCCCTGACAGCTAACAGCATTTGCATGAGCAGTGATTTAAGTCACATTTTTATAAATGCCACATGCTTAAAGGCATCAGAAAGACTTCAACATCATCAAGAAGAACTACTAAAACAGTTGCACCAAATTACCTTTGATGGTTCCAGATACTTTTATTTGCCAATTTAAAATACTTACAAGTGATCAGCCTATAGGTGCTTTGTCTCTGCTTTAAAGAAATTGACTGTATAAAAACCATATATGCTACTAAGAGGAGGAATGAGAAATTTTACCTGGTAAGGATAATACCTTCTAACAAAAATAGAAACCTATATTTAGGTTCTGTTACTTCATGCCTGGTTAATCTGGAGAGCATGTCCGGGAGAGCAACTGGTGTTAACCAGGCTGATAGTGTGATACCTGCAGCAATACAAACTTGTTAATCTTAAGTTTAAAATAGATCTTCACAAGCAATTCAAGTTAACTATATCTGATCCAACTAGTTTTGTCTTAGACTAGTCACTTCATTTCATATCCTCTCTTTTGGTGCTGGGAAAATTTGATATAATGTCTTGATCATTATGTAGCCTGCACTGAACTGTAGATACAGGAAATTTGTGGACTTTTCAAACTTATAGCTTGAGCTCAGTGGATTTAAATGAAACGTCAGACACCTAAATATGAAGACCACTCAGGCACAGTTATGCATGTTTCAGTGGCCCTTGCAGTTGTAATCATAAATTAGCTACGGTCCTGATAAAAAAAAAATATTTTATTCCACTTAGAAAGTTTAGGAAGAAATTCACTTTCTTCTATCTTGAGCTACAGTATACACCACAAAATGTTCTAAAACTGATGAGGATGATAATGTTTTCTACCTTCAGGAAAAAGCCTTCGGGAAATGATGGTGAGTATCTGCTGCTTCCACTGCCTTAATAGGATTGGTGTGCATTTGAGTTTTGGAAAGTCATACAGTGTGTTCACAGGTGCCTAGATATAGACTTTGGAGCCAGATATAAATCTCTAAACTGTATTGCCTTTATCAGGCAATCTGACTAAACAATACGTATTATTCTCTTGCCAAACTTTCCTCCTCTTAGGAGAAAGAAAGATCTACTTGAAAAACTAAGCTGCAAAGTGTTACATTTTTACTTGTTTTCTAGCATTTGTTGTCAACTCTGGTTCAAAGAACAGAAAATCACTTTGGGCATTGACTTAGCTCAGTGCAAAGATCCTGTTTGAACTCGGGCTTCTCCATGGGGGTCACCTCTGGTGGGATTTCCTGGGCCATGTCTTCAACATGCAAGTTCCGTATACTTTCTGGTTGCCAACAGTTTAGGAGTACTCTGCTGCTGTTTGCTTGTGCTTTACTGTCTTTTAACAATATGGAGAGAGAGGACATCATGAATTGCAATTACCGGTGTTCTCCCCATGAAGAAGTGACCATGAAGAAAGCTTCCGCTGGCTTTGTTGCTTGAAGAATCCAGCCTGCCCACTATGCCTCCTGTGAAATCAAAGCCTCCTCCCACTTTCTTGAATTGTATCTGCTTTGTACATTAGTTTTGGGAACAAATGACCTTGAAGCTGTATGTGTAGCAAAAGGGAAGAATATGAGTCCTGTGTAAGAAACTGGAGAAGTATTATGGCTTTTATATCAACATGCAAAGCATCAAGAAGCCAGACATACACATGTGCATTGTGAGCTAAAAAAAGTCCTGCCCTGGCATCCAGGGAAGAGATGCAACTTGCAGTATTTAAAAATACATCTTCAGGTTACTTGAAACATTAATTATAAAGATTAAAGATTAATCCCACTCTATGAACTTGGCTTGTCAATGGAAAATGTATGGTGAAAGAGACTGTTCTAAGTCTTTAGAAGCAGTGCTGGAAAGCCTCACTGAAGTTAGCAAACCTTTCTCAAAGATAAAGGCTCTAAGTGTTTCAGAATCTGAAGAGCAGCCATGCAAAACACTCCAGTCATTTTTACCATAGAGAATATCACAGAGAAGAGGAAAAGTGTCAGCCCAAAAGGCATATAGGATATTCATGAAATAAAGGGAACAATAAAGTTTTGAATGGAAAATCAGAATAAGCCTGCTCTAAAGTATGTGAGGTACCCACAGCGCAAGATTTTGGTCAGTCAAGCCCATGCTCCATGAGGTAAATGCAGGACTTGAATGGAGCTCAGCACCAGAACAAATATTTACTTTCTGGTGTGTCTGCCCTTTAGTCATTGGAATGACTTCAAGAGAAGCTAATAGAGCTGTCTGCATCAGAACAGGAGTAACTCATCTTTGTACATATGGCTGGATAAAGTCACCCCCCACAGAGGTGAAGGGAGAAGAATAATCCCTTCTTGGGTCCTCCTTCAGGTCTAACTCAGGCTCTGTCAGGCTGCAGTGATGCTGGTGTTAAAGCTCACAAGTTCCACTACTTCTCAGTTAGTTTATTCATCTTCCTGTGGCTTTTTGGGATATTTTCTTCTGTCCATTCTGGCCACAGATTCACATATTGTTTCAGGCTGCAGAGGATCTCATGTTGAGAGTACAGCTTTTATATGTCACTTGTGCCTTTTCCATGCTTTTCCATGGCACAGAGCCCAAGTACTTCCTTACCTTCCTCCAGGCTGTGGGACGAGTAGGGATGTGGTGAGAAGCAGAGGGACAGACATTTCAAAATAGTCATTCTGAAACTGAGTGACTGATACAGACAGTGAGACGTTGCTGAAAAGTTGTGGGAAACCTCTGGCTATTATTCTCATTCCCAGCAAGTCTGGGATAGGTTCACTGCAGACAAACTGGCATCTGAGAGACAGCCCAAGCACCTGAATATGTGGAATTCCCACGCTGCAAGTGAAGAGCCCTGCTACAGCTAAGGGTGGATCACAAAGAAAACCTGTGTAAAAATCCTGCTGGGGGGACTGTGGAAGACAAGAGGCTTTCTGGAAGTGTCCCTATGCATCTCGCACAAACTGACGTGGGACTAGAAACCCGGAGCTGAGGTCAGTCTTGTGTTGCAACTGGCGAGACCAAAACAAAAACACCTGGGCAAGTAAGTTTGTGCCCTGAAAGTACAGAGACCAACTGAAGTATGAATGACACATTTTTCCTGTATGGTTGAGTGCAAAATGTCATTGTTTTGCTTAGTTCGGAGCTATTTAAATATAGGATGAACTTTTCCTGATTTACACTGCTTTCAGTTGGTTGAACTGGCAGCCCTGCTGGTGGCCACAGCTAGTCCTTAGTAGAGAACAGGAAGCAAGCTCCTCAAAATCTTTCCAAGGAAGGTACTAAATACTCACATTCACTGATGAGAAATAATGCAGCAGGTTGGTCTGCACAGCCCCTACATTTCTGCTGGCTCCCACAGCAGCGGTGCTGCACGAGGCACAGTGGGAATGGCTGTGCAATCCAGGTCAATCTCAATCAAAAAGTGACAAAGAACTTTGTGAGTCTGGAAAGAGGACTGTGAGGCTAAAGTTGTAAACTGATAACAGGTTGGACACACTGCACTGTTGTGTTGTGAAAGCCTAATGTTTAGCTTCTGTTTGCTTTAACTTGCTAACATTTTCCATTCTCTGGCTGTTGTAAATGTCATTTCTTTCCACAATCATGAGGTGAGGCCCTGATCTTTGCTCAGAAAAGGGTCCAGCTTTTATATCAAACCCTCTAATCATAATTTTACTGCAAACCTTGGACAATTTTGATAAGTGGTTATGTTATGAATTGTTGGAAGGAAAGCTTCTAATCTTGAACTTGAGTGCAGGCATGTAGAATGGATCGAATTTTGAAATAAAACAAAATAAATGCTTTTTAATGTATCATTTACAAGGTTCCAAGAAGCCGCTGTGCTTATCAGATGATGCAATCATTTCCAGGAGCTACTTAGAAGAAGCTGTCAATTCTCTTCAGAAGTAATATGCCTAAGAGAATTAAAAAAGAGATTCCTTATTAAATTTCTCTTTTCTAATTTTGAACTCATCTACAAAGTAAATTGTTTAAATTTCTAAAGAACTTTTTTTTAAATAGATCAGGAGGATGGAAAACAGTGTTCTAAAGTCTGCTTTCACAGTGAAATATTCTATATTATTGATAAAATCACACACATATTTTAATCTGTGGATAAGAAAGATGATAAGATGGTGGAAATATGAAACATAGAAAAAAGTTAAAAATAGAAGAATGCAACAATCTGTGTAAAAAGAGCTCATATAATTTGGGAGATAAACAGCATATAGAAGAGTTATTCTCCCATTGATATACAGGATTACCAGCCACTGATCTTCAATGAGAGCTGTGCATAAGAATGGACTTTACAGCTGAACTACAGTTATGGTATTTGTGTGGAAAAAGCAGAGTTACATACCTGCTTCTGTAGACTTCTAGTTGCAGTAATAATTGATCACACAGATTTTTGTCCATACCAAGAACTCAGAATGCTGTGCAGCAGCACGCAGTGACTGAAATTTTTATTACAATGACACTTACGTCATTTTTGCTGAGCTAGTTTTGAGTTCAGCACAGTTGGAAGATGAACCTGTTCACCTCATAATATTGTTTGCTTTATTTATTGTTTTTTCCATATTACCCTTTGAGACTCTCACTGTGCAATTTTATGGCTTTGAAGTTGTGTGGGTTGACCTATAACTGTAATAAAAGAATTTGGAATGAGATAACACAAGTTTTTCCATTACTTACAAAAGGTTGAAGCTACTTATTAAACAACTTCATATTCTGTAACTTTGCTAAAATAGTAATTTTTCAAGCAACTGTTATGTTGCAGCACACAGATTGGATAGGATAGGCCTGTGCTGTGAACCCAAACAAGAAAAACTATGGTTTAAGTTTTTAATTCAACTTTTATGAAGAACATTACATTTCCTAGTTAGAAATTAACAGTATGTGATCATCCTACATAACAACTCTGGGACACAGGTTGTGTTTCTCATGATGCATGCTCTTCTTAAAGAGCATTGAGTTCAGTTAAGATGATGCAAAGAAAACAGAGAGGAAAATTGGTCTCTCATTCTGTCCACAGGGGATTGACCCACCAAACCATTCAACATGGATCCCATCACATCTAATTTACCCCTAAATTCCACACATTTGGTCACACACTCAGCTTTTCCTCCAAGTAGAATAGTGCCCTATGGATGAGCCTGGACTGCAGGGCAGGTGTGCCGCAGGGTGCACCCCACAGCCCTGCTCCCCCACTCACCAGGACAGCAGGACCTGTGGGTGTTCTATTTTTCCTTTCAGCTGTCAGCTCAAGTTTCTTTGCAAAAAAAAGAAGTCAGTGCTCAGGAAGTGAGGACTGTGGGAACAGGGACCACTGACACACACCCAGATCTCCTCCCACTACGGAGCTAATGCTTGGCCAAAACATGCATACTGCCTTGTAAACTAGACACAGTCTGAGCTCTCCAGGATGTAAAGTGAAAGTGTCCTAAATACTCAAAAGGAGCTCTAAAATCCTCCAAAGAGGCAGGCAAACCTTCTAAATTAAGATTCTAAATTTCCAGCTGTCTTCCAGTAAAACGTCTCACAAAAGCTTTAGTAACTACCACCACTATTAGTAGCACTAACATCCCAGATAATTCCTCGCTAGACAATTAAACTGCTGAATTTGCTTGGAATTGCATACAAATATACATTATCCAAACAGTGGAACAGGAGGAAAATCCAAACAAGAAGAAAATAAAACTCCAGTCTGTCATGTAGCAACATAAGCCACTAAAAATCCCACTGAAACTCACTGAAAATCAAGGATGAACACTGATGTTAGTAAACATTGATCAGGCTCTCAGAGAGAGCACTGGCTCCAGTGATCTGCAGCCCATCCCCAGCCAGTCTGTGCCATGGAGAGAGCTCAAGGCAACAGGTGAAGGTCTCCTTGTGGCAGGATTAGCTTTGGCTGTAGCAGTAACTGCACACCACCTCACATGCCACCAGTGTAAAGGTATTATGGGATTGTGGCAGGTGGGCAAGAGGAACTGCTTTTCCTGGCACGAGTTAGGTCATCCCCAAACTGCTTTCTACTGGCATGAGTTAGATATCCCTAAGGCTCTTTTAAATCTCCTAGTTAGGCAGGTACTTACCGGCAAAATGCAAGACAATGCACAGTTAGGCATTATCTTGGGAAAACTGAGGCTAAATATAAGAATGCTGCATGATTTCACTTGTTTTCTTCTTGGCTGTATTTGGTTTATAGTATTGAACAGATCATTGGACAGGTCCCAGCCGCATTAGGTGCTGTTTCTGGTGGTACTGATACACTGACAACCCAGTACAATCTTTCATGCATATGTAGCATGAACATGATGTTGTATTCCTTCAAACAAAAAAGCTGTTTCCTCATATCTGGAGCCACAGGCTATCATGCTCCCAGCCCTTGGGAATGGCTGGGTTGGCGTCAGGCCAGTGCCACCCGTGAGGTCTGTGCGGGACATCTATTTAGTTTTTGAAGGAAGGGAGCTGCAAAGTAAAGAATGAAATGTTCTGATGGCTCTGAGGATCTCACAGGGTGGGAAGACATGACAAAGCGTGGTTGCATAGACTTTGGGCTTTCTAATGCTAACAAAACAGTTGTTGAGCATTGCCTTGTCATTATGGTGCTTCTTGGAAAGCTACAGATGAGACTGCAAAGATATAAAGTAGATTAGAAAAGGACAAATTAGGCACTAGCTTCACCTGTCAGAAGGTTGAGGCTTGGATTATGCTGCAATCTGAATTCACAAGTGACTCATCAATTTGCAGTTTCTATTAAAATATATTTTAAGTCCTCAAAATTATTTTGGACAATTCTGTCTTGTGCATGAAAAATATATTTCTGTATAATACTGTCTGTAAAAACCAGTAAAAGCTCACATACTTCACTATTTGCATAATGTGTTTCCTGTGCCAATAGTGGTTTACCATAAAAATGATATAATCCAAGGGCAGCTGAATATAGAGAGTGCATTTCAATGCTGCATTTTCTTTTTCATTTTTAAAAAATACAAATACTGATTGAAATGTAGATTAAAAAAAAAAAAGTAAGCCATAAATTATTCTGTAGTATTAGCCAAATATTCTGAAGACATGTTCCTCCACCCAGAGGCAGCCATACTTGGTGGCACTTGCACACATCTTCAAGATGCATTCTAGTTTCAAGCTGCATTCTAGAGCCCAACACTACTTCTGCAAATTCTGCCACAGCCCAAACCAGGTACCAACACTTTTCCAGCTTCTCTGCCTGGTTTATGTATCAGAAGTAAGCTTGGGGATCATATTTAAGTACCTGGATCAAAGATTTTAAAAAAAAAAAAAAGTCTTCCAAAGTTTTGGCTTCCTAGGATCACTTTGTAAAGCACTAGCCCTTATCTATCAACTGGTTTGTACATCTGTCACCATTAAGACTGACAGCAGGAGGATATACTATGCTATGCTATGCTATGCTATACTGTGCTATACTATGCTGTTCTCTGTATAGGTACAGGTGTTTGCCCTTTTTCAGAATTAACATAATCTTCATACTTTTTCTCTTATGAAAGACTTCCAGTTATGATATTTGTCAGATATGTATTTAAAGTAAGAGTGCAGAAGAGTAAGAGAGACCTTCTCTGTATCATGAAAAGGTTATATTTAAAATCTCAGGAATCACTTGCTTCAAAATGCTTCTTACTCTTATGGTTCCCTGTAGAAAAGCAGAACCATAGTGAGCAACTACAGCCAAAGACCAGAATTTCCTTCCACATCTTTCAGGACTGACTGTGCTGCTAATAGTCACTAAGAACCTAATAGGAAAGAAGAAATTCATAAGGCAAATCCAGCCACACCTCAGGATCACACAAGAATGTGGCCTTTCAGAAGAGAGGCGACAAAACAGTCTCTGCCTTTGATATAACTTCTGATGACGGACTGAGAATAGCTAAGTAAACAACTACTGTGGTCCTTGTGGAGCTTTTGTGTCATTTGTGTAGGACATGTTCATTTGAAAGTTCTTACTTTTGTGTCTCTTTTGATCTCTGCTCAACAAAATCAAGTTTGTGATGCTTCACATGATGCTTAAATTTTTGTGTTTTCTGACTGAGAATTACTTGCCCTGTTATTTATTTGGGGGATAGTCTAAGTTATAATTGGCATGTTTGATTTCCACATATCTTGAGAAACCCTTGGGCTATTACCATTAGGTGCTTTCCAGAGAGTGAAGAGAGAAGTCTGCTAGTCAGAGTTAAGAAGTGTCAGAAAAGCCATATATTTAAAAAAAATAATGAAAAGCATTTGAAAAACAAATGTTTTCAAAGAAAATCATCATCATTTAGATACTGGGTCAAACTCTCAGCTGGCTTCAGTGTAACTTTTCTGATTTCTGCCAGATACAGATCTGCATCATGTAGCTCTAATAAAATGAACAACAAGGCTTGGGCTTCTCAGTAAAGTAATTCATTAATCAATGCACATATATGCTTATCACCATACATATAATTTCTGAAAATAGGAAGAATTTTGTCCTTGCATACATCCCTCTAGAATCACTGGGAAAATTTGCATGGACTTCATTGCATTATGGATCACATCCTGTATATATCTACATTTTTAAATCTTTTCCAGTGCTTCCTCTTTCAATGGAAATTAATAGCTTCTTGAATTGAAAAGACCAGTTTCCGATTTAGTTTTGCATAAGCAGAGTCCAGTGGGATTAAATATGAATGCTGGCTTGGTTATTCATTAATCATAAAAATATGGTGTGCAGTTAGTTATGTAAGTGATTATTTTTGTACGGAAATGTCTGCTACTTTTATGCTTGTGCGGAAGGATCATGTCAAGTGCAGCACAGAACTTAGAAACCCATTCACCTTGATATACTGTTTCATAAAGAACACACAAAGATGCATAAACACTCTGTAGCCAATACTGATTTTGTGGATGTTAGCATAATGAGAGGTCAACGTGTCCAAGCATCTGCATTCAATTTTACGGTTATGGGGAGAAGCAGCAAAAGTTCATGTGAGACTTCTTTTAAATCCTCCTGGCCACATATGACCTATGTAAAATATTTTATTCTGAGAACTTTTGCAAATGTAAACATTGCAGCTCCTGTTCGTTTAAAAGTCTGAACAGTCAGATGAACAAGGTTGAGCTGGCCCCAAACAATGCTAAATTCTTTGCTTCCATTCAGCTGCAGTCTTTTGGGTCAGGAAAAAGGAACAAGAACAAGATGTGATGTGCCATTGGAAAATGGTAAGCAGCAATGAGCAAATCAACATCAGATGCAAGTCAGAGGTCTGTTGAAACAGGTTCAGTACTTGGTTTCTTTTCCTGCAGGCTTGCTGGAAGCTGAAATTCTGCACTGGACAGGGTAATTCAATATGCTTGGCATAGAAGAAGTTGCCTCACTGGCACAGACATCTTCTATCTGAAAATGAAGGAAATGCCTGTTCCACCTTTGTCTCCTTCCAGTGTCCTTGCGTCACTGGCACCCCATTGTCTTTTCCAAGTACAAAGAATAATCCCAGGCTTGATTCACTGTGCTTCCACTTGTCGAGGCCAGAGCTCCGCCATGTCCTTGCTCCTTGTAAAAATAAGCCTCATGAATTCTCTCTTTTCTGGTCATTATTGCTACTTTATAAAAATGTGTTAGGTTCAGATTTTTTATTTTCAAGACAAGATGTAGGCAGATTATAAAAGTTTCATGATATGGCTCCCACTGAAGTTTCCTTTTCTGAGAAAGCCATGCCTGAAAAGTGCTTCCTAGATAGGAAATTGGCCCAGTCACAATTTTCTATTTCTTTTTTACATGGTGAAACTCAGAGCCTGATTATAAGGAAATATTAAAATTTCTTCAGTCCTTTTGCAAGTATAATGGTATTTGTGACTGCAAAACTATTCTAAACATTTTTCACTAATACAAATATTTTGAACTGAAGAGATTAATAGTCAGTTTCTTGTGTCTTTTCTTGTAGCTGTTGCTTTGTTCAGTAGCTAACAAAACACAGGCCAACCTGGTGCATTTCTTGAAGAACTCACAGCCAAACAGCAGTGCCAGAAGGAGAGAGGACTGCACATAACAGGTGAAGAAACAGGAGAATGGAAAGATGGAAGGAATCAAGTATAAGGTCTCATGATTACTTAATCACTATGTCCACATCTTGTTCCATAATGCATACAAGATTTCAGCCACCCAATCTACTGAAATCCCTCTCACAACATGTCAGTTTTTAACTAAACATCACTCTCTCATCCTGATGGGTTATCCATCCCCATTGGCATTTTGCTGTCTTCTGCATTATCCTGTTATTTCTTTGTGCTTATGCTATATGTGAGTCTTAACATACCATTGTCCTACTGTTAGTCATGTTGATCACATAACACATGGAGATTCCTGGGCTTCCCAGCTCTTTGCATCTCTCATCCTTATTGTACTACCTACTGCATTTGTCAGTGTCCTGTCAGCCAGTCATCTTGACCATCAAACCATTGTAACTCAATGTAGTATCTGAAGGATACTGCTGCAAGGAGAAAGGCAGTTTCAGTGCTTCAGAGTACCCAGGTAGCCCTAATGACTAAAATGAGTCATCCCAAAAGGGACTTAGTCAGCATTACCAGTACAGCACCATGTTTCCCCACTGCTGGAGGAAGACTTTTGTAAGCTGTTCTGTCCCCTCTCTCCAACTCACTGCTTATAGGAGAGCAACTCTCCAAAGCTGGTCTACCAAAAAAACCTCTTACACAGTCAGAGCAGACTGTAGTAGTGTCCCTCACGCTTCTGCACTGTTTCTATGCTGTCTCAATATCCCATTATACCTCAGAAGGAATATCAAGTTAAAGGGTTGTGGCTCTTCAGAGATCAGCTGTGTGCAAAGCTGTCTGCAGGTCTGGATTGGGAATGGAACAGTGAAAAGCGGGTTCCTTGCACCCCACATGGTGCCCCAAGTGTTTTTTGTCTTGTACCGAGACATCCTGAGGTGCTACAAGCCACGCTCTAAAATTCAGGGCTCTCTTCCACATGGAAGCCCCATGGCTAAACTGGGAGGCTGTGCTCACCCTCCATCCCCACGTCTCATGGGCACGCTCTCCACTGCAAGGGATGCGCAGTAACTCCTGGGTGGGTCGTTCAGCGCTGCTCTCTGCTCGGGGCTCACCATTCGGCACCCACACACCCCTCCCACGTCGAGGGGTGTCGGTTCCCGAGGGCTCCGCCGCCGGGCTGGCCCCAGCCGCGGTGCCGCCGTCGGGAGACCCCGGCCCCCCCGCGCAGGGCGGGGAGGGCACGCCGGGGCCCGCGGAGAGG